>CAKNXH010002454.1:249965-329364 GCA_932178445.1 Andricus quercusramuli
AAAAAAAAAAAATTTTCAACCAAACAGACGACTTTTGAACAAAGACGATTAAATTTCTATCCAAAAAGACAAATTTTCACAAAATACATTACTTGTCAACTAAAAAAGATCAATTTTCTACCAAAAATAGTATAGTTAAATTTTCAGTTAGAAAAATTAATGTTCAACCAAAAGAAAAACGAATTTTCAACCAAATAGTTGTATTTTCACATAAAAAATAATGTGAATTTTCAGCTTAAAATAGAATAGTTAAATTTTCAGTAAAAAAATAAATTTTCGCAAAACAGTTCAATTTTTAATCAAACAGATGAATTTTAAATCTAGAAGACTAAATTTCTATCCAAAAAGATAAATTTGTGAAAAAAATGGAATAGTTGAATTTTCAGCAGAAAAAATTTATTTTCAGCTAAAACATTTAATTTCTATTTTAAAAAACTAATTTTCAACCAAAGAAACAAATTTTAAACAAAAAAGATAAACTTTTAACCAAAAAGATAAATTTTCGATCAAAAAGATTAATTTTCTACCAAAAAGTATTATTTTTTATCAACATATATGAATTTTTTACCAAATATTTGAATTTTTATAGGAATTTTCAGCCTGATAGTTAAATTTTTATCTAAAGTTGTGAATTTTTAACTTAACAGATGAATTAATCACCAAGACGATTGATATTTCACTGCAAAGCTCGACTTTTCAACAAAATATAAGAATTTTCAAAAAAATAGTTGAATTTTCGACTGAAGAAGATAAATTTTTTAATAAACATGGAATAGTTACATTTTCAGTCATAAAATTAATTTTCAACCAAAAAGAATAATTTTCAACAAAATAGTTAAATTTGGAAGAAAAAAAGTTTTTTCAAATAAAATTATGAATAATCAATTTAAAAAATTGATATTTCAACAAAAAAAGATTTTTTTTTTGACAAAAAAACAGTTGAATTCAGCCAAAAACAAAAGAATATTCAATAAAATATTTGAATCCGTCATCAAAACTGATTGATTTTTAACCACACACTTGTGATTCTCATAAAAAAAAAAGTAATTTATACCAAAATAGATGAATTTGTTACCCAAAAAGGTACATTTTCAATAAAACAGTTGAATTTTCAACCAAAAAGACTTAATTGTTAACAAAATTGTTAAATTTTCAACAAAATAATAAAATTACCTTGAACTTCAGTTTATCGAAATTCCCTGACTTTCCCTGACTATAGTTTCAAATTCCCTGACTTTCTTGCATTCCCTGACCTGTAGCAACCCTGAATATCTATATATTGCTGTACCAACTAAAAAATTCAAGACCTCAAACGGTAAAATCCATTTTTCTAAATGCACTAAACTAAAGATCGTTTGTATGGCCTTAATTGTGTAGAATTTAAGAAAAAATTATTTTGGACAACATTTGTTTTCTTGTAATTCTAAAACTGTAGGATCATATAAACGTTACTTAGTGTCCTTTATTTAATTTCCCTTTTTAGATCGATATCTCATTTCATGTTGATAACGTATAGGAATCGGAAAAATTATATTGCCTTAAGATACTTTTCGCAGGAATTTTAAACTGCACAGAAAAAAAGCTGGGCTAACTTTTGCTGTGTAAAGCTAGTTTCATTGTTAGTCTG
Organism: Andricus quercusramuli; assembly: GCA_932178445.1. NCBI lineage: Eukaryota > Metazoa > Arthropoda > Insecta > Hymenoptera > Cynipidae > Andricus > Andricus quercusramuli. The sequence continues at coordinate 251,593 of CAKNXH010002454.1, forward strand.
TAACTGTAATTGTAAAGATTTCCTTTTTTATAAAGTAAATAATGTCTTTTTTGAATAAATTTCCCAAAACAAGAAATTTGCAAAAATACCTAACAAGTGTAAAAATACTTTATCTTCCATTTTGCATACAATTAACTTCGCAATCTGTCATTTCTGGTTTGATTCAATCGTTGTAAGGAAGTATTGCTAATTTGTATACACCTATCTATAGATATATTATTAGCCGGTCATTTATCCGCGTGATGTCGAATCTACACGATTGCTAGAGAACGTTTTAAATACAGTCAGGGGAATGTCCTCCATTATTCTTTGTGAAGGTTAATCGCGATCGATGCGTTCATTTGTACTTTCAATCGAAAGAATTACGTTTTCAATAGCCACCTACGATCCCTAGAAAGATATGTAGCATAAAAATTGTTTTCATTACATTTTTTAAACATTCTTACTTTCTAAATTTGAATCGATCTACCTAATTGCGCTCAGAACCAGTGACTCATTATTCAGTCTTATTTCATTGTTTCCCTAGTAAAAAGATTGAAATTGTTTGTACCCGTCACTGATTCCAAGTTAGAGATGAAGAGAGAAGATTTTCTTTCGTATCAATTAATTTGAATATCGATTTTTAATTGTACGTATTATAACAAGAATATAGATCGACTTGAACTTCCATTCAACAGTTCAGGAATTTTGAAAATCAACTCCGAAGTTAACTGTTATAATATAAAAACGGTAAAAATTAGAAATCATGGAAGTAACGCCCATGTTGATATTTCAACAAAAAAAGATTTTATTTTTGACAAAAAAACATCGATTTTTGCATTGTATGTATGTATGTGATCGCATTGTTCTTCATAATCCTTGAAGTTATAAATGTAAGTATTGTCAATATACATAATAGACATTTTTCTTCCGTATAATGCTAAAGACGTACCTCAAAGTTAAAAAATAATGTTGTTATGCAAATTGTTTCTTTTCCTTTCGAAGCGTGATAGGATTTCGTACATATTTTTCCATTAATCATTCATTGAATGACGAGCTTTTGTTCACACCAAGGATAAGGCAAAAAAAAAGGTGAACGTAAAATCTCCGCAGATCAATATTGAATATATACTATAAATTTGTACATTATAGTTTATCCTTAGTAAGATTCAGCCTTTAAGGAAATTTAAACCCTTTGTTGTCTTCTGTATAATTCTGTATTTTACTTGCGCCCTTAAGATATTACGCACTTAATCGTTGAGAATTATCAATCGGGTCAAAATGCAACAGTCATATAGCTAATATGTGTAAACAAAGTCTATCGGAGATATAAAATCATAAAACTTGCTTTATCATCAAACGTTTAATCTGCGCACGACAGGTTTCTTTAGCCTTCGAGTTGATGGCGAGGACCGATAAACAAAATACTGATTTATAGTGATAGTTTTATAAATATCTCTTCAATTATATCCTCAAGTATATATCCTTAAACCGGATCCAATAATAATATACTTACAGGCCCCATTACTCATTTTGAAATTTACATTTCATTCCTATACCGTTCCATTTCCCTATCGTACATCACAGCTAAAAACTTTAGAGATTGTAACTGCCAAAATGAGTTACCATAAAATGCTTCGCTTTAAGGTTCGCGAAGCACAACAACCTTGATATGATTCGTCATTTTTCAGAACGGATTCTAATATTAAATAGCAAGGTCCTTTAAACAATGATAATATGACTGCTGTATACATAATAGTAAATAATGAATGAATTTACTATAGATGTCAATTTTTTATAATGCCGAGAAAATGCAGTCAGGTAAATGTTACACTTTTTTATTTCATTATTTTTGCTTGCTTCATTTTAATTCTCTCGTTCTCTCGATTGAAAGATTAGATTCTGAAAAAAAACATTTTTGCGCATGCAGTTGTATAATATGTACAAGATATGTCAGGAAAGTATCGACTTTCAAGCTTGGAATCGTTTTCCTTTTAGAGGATACTTCAATTTGGGAAACAGCCATAAGTCACAGGCAGACAGTCAGGACTGTATAGGGGCTGCCGAAGTTGTTTAAAGTCGTGTTTCACCAGAACTATCTGAAAAAGCTGCGATGAATGGACAGGAGCGGTCTCGTGAAGAGCCAAGTCGCCACTTTTCAACGAAGCAGGCCAAATCTAGGCTCAAAATTTCCAAAAAATAGTTCTTTCAATCCCGAGGGCGAAGTCTTCCTCTGTCTCTCTCACTGTTAAACGACGATTTCCATTAATTAACACTCGCACTAGTTACACACTTTGAGCTGTTTTGGCTTTTGCGGGTGTTCCAGAGCGAGGGTCACTTTCCCCTAAAGTACGACCACTTTCAAATTGCCCACACCACTCTTCGATTTGAGTATCACCCATACACTCATCGCCATACATGTTCCAAATCAAAACGATGGTTTTCCAACATGAATGGCCATGTTTTTGGTCAAATTTAATGGACACTCAATGCTCGATGCGTTCCGTCATCCTAAAATGCGATGCGTACATCTTTAGACGTTTAAGCAACTGCGTACACTAGTCGACTGAAAATTCATAGGTCAGTTTCACTTACAGTAGGAGGCCTCACAGAGGTCTTCCTAAATCGTAAATACCTGATTTTGACAATATCACAACTTGCTCTAAAGTTAAAGCACAAGGTCGGATACTTTCCGGACAGACCTCGTATAAACATGTTCCAAATTATTTGTTAAAAATTGAGCCTTCGAACCATTTTTGAAAATTTCATGATTCCTCAAAGACTCTTAATCTCGAAATTTTTGTACTCTTTGAAAAATATTTCCATAATAATGCAGTGGTCTGAAATATCTAAATGAGATTAAACATTTACTCGAGACGCAATAAATACAATACAACATTGATTATTAAGTACAGGGTTGCGCCGACAGAATTTTCGGCGGAGGGCAGCGCGCCGGCGCGACGCCTTCTTCGATTTTTGGCGGCAGCGGGGCGGCGCAGTGAGAAAAAAATGAGTTTTTTGGTTCAAAATGACGTACAGCCCACAAATATTGACCGATTCGAACAAAAATTCAAAGAAGAAAAAACTGATAACATTTCTAAGAGAGTTGTGTAGCCTGATTTTCAAATTAGGCTTGACATTTCTTTATAAATAAACAAATATGAAGAAAAAATGGCCATTTTTTCTATTTGACGTTCCCGGTGATCTTCAATAACAGGAAAATTGTTGAAATTACCTGAGTTTCATAAAGTAACATTAGTTAACGATGCTACAATATTATATAATAAACAAACAAATTTTTTATGACAAAATTATTTGTTGAAAGAATGTTTTCTACGATTATCGATAATTTTACGTTTTTTTTTAAAGTTCTATTGTAAGAAATTTGGATAAAAACAATATAATGATGGAGAAATTTCTTTTTAAAATTATTATTGTGAGTTTTATAAACAAATTTAATAAACAACTGCATTAATCAGGCATTTTTCGACAGAAAAATTCGTTTTTTTCGCTTTCAATTTATTTAATTTTAAATTTAATGATAATTTTAGCGAAATTCATCGTTTGTTGATTGATCTTGTGATTTCTTTATGAAATATAATAAGCAAATGCATTATTCGGGCAGTTGTAGGCAGAAAAACTAGTTTTTTTCAATGCCAGTCCTTTCACCTGGAAACTTCATGAGAATTTCAGCAATACTCATGATTAGTTTATAAATTTTATGATTTTTTCAAACAAATTTAATAAAGAGATTCATTAATCAGGCATTTGTCGACAGAAAAATTCGTTTTCTTTGATGTCAACTTTTTTAATTGGGAAATTTATGATAATTTCACCAAAATTCATAATTTTGAAATCAATTTTATGATTTTTTTTTCAAACAAATTTATTGAAAACATGCATTATTGGAGCATCTGTCGACGGAAATTTTTTTTATGTCAGACTTTTTAATTGGGATCTTCATAATAAATTCAGGAACACTCATTATCAGTTTCTTCGAATAGTTGATCAATTTTATTATTTTCTAAAACAAATGCATTATTCGGGCATCTGTCAATGGATAAATTGTTTTTTTTTATGTTAGTCATTTTAATTGGGAACCTAATGATAATTTCATTAACACTCATACTTAGTTGATAAATTCTATGAGGTTTTGTAGAAATTCAAGAAACGTATCCATTATTTTGGTATTTGTCAACAAAAAAGTTTTTTTTTCAATCTCAGTCCTTTCAGTTTAAGTTTCTCAGAATTTTGTTTTTCAATCATGCATTTTTTCATTAAATTTGTTTTAAAAAATAATGAGATTAATCATGAAATCATGAATTTTGCTAAAATGATCATAAAGTTCCTAATTTAAAAAAATGACATAGAAAAAAACGAATTTTTCCATCAAAAAATGCCTGATTAATGCACTTATATTTTAAATTTACTTATAATATTGACAATAATAATATTAAGAAGAAATGTCTTCATCATTATATTTTTTTTATCTAAATTTCATGCAATAGAACTTAAAAAAACGTAAAATTATGGATAATTGTAGAAAACATTCTTTCAAGAAATAATTTGTTTACAAGACATTTTTCTGTTTAATATATAATATTGCAACATCGTTAACTAATGTTACTCTATGAAACTTAGGTGATTTCAATAATGTTCCTGTTATGGACGAGCACCGGGAACGTCAAACAGAAGAAATGGCCATTTTTTGTCATATTTTTTTATTTATGAAAAAATTGAAAGCCTAGTTTAAAAATCAGGCACGACAACTTTCTTTGAAATCTTATCAGCTTTTTTAAAATTTTTGTTGGTAAAAATCTATCAATATTTGTGGGCTGTACGTTATTTTGAACCAAAAAAGTCATTTTTTCCCCACTGTGCGGCGTGACGGTCTAGTTTAGTATTTTTTTGACATACGGCTTGGAAAATATAAAAATAGGAAGGAACAAAAGATGAATTTCCAGCATAAGATATTTATTTAAATCCGGTACCATGTAAAATTAAGATCACGTCGGCGCGCCGATACGCCGCCGCGCCGAATTCGAATCAGCGGCGGCGCGGTTTTGAAGCAAGTTGGCCGGTGGCGGCGGCGAGGCACCTCGGCGCAACCATCCATTATTAAGAGAATTTAATTTAAAGACTGGACATATTCATGACTCGGAAGTGCCACTTAATATAAATGTTTAGAAATCTAAAAATACGTATAACTTTATTTTTATTTAAATAAATTTCTGAACATGAAATATGAAGAAATATCAGAATGTTTAGGCCCTAAGTTGTCTTAAATCGTATTTAAGCTGTTTCCGTTAAATGGGGCTAAGGAGCATGGGGCATGGGGTAAATTCAGCTCAGGTATAAGGTAAAGTCGGCTAGGGTAAGGGTAAAGTCGGCTAGGGTTTTTGAGTTTGACATTTTTGTTTTTATTTGAGAAGTGTTGGCCTTACAGAATTTTGTTAAAGGGGAAAAAGACTGAATTTATTGAGAACAATTCAGCACAAGTTTTGGTTTTTCAAAATGTAGTTATTGTTGGGTCTTGTATATTTTTTGAATTAGGACTTTGGCACGCACTTTGGTTTTTATTTGAGAACTCTTGGTCTGACAGAATTTTGTTAGAGGGGGAAAATATTGCATATTTCGAGCACACAGTTTTGGTTTTTCGAAACTTGATTATTTTTTAATCTTGTGTGTTTTTGGAGTTGGACATTTTGGTTTTTATTTGGGAACTGTTGGTCTCGCAGAGTCTACTTAAAGAAAAAAATTACTTTTATTGAGCACAGTTCAGCACAAGTTTAGATTTTAGAAAATAATAGAAGTTTTTATTTTAATTTTTGTTTTTAAACATTTAAGTTTTTGGAGTGTTACTTTACTGCATTAAAATTATGTACACGTATACTTCGAGGTACCTAGCACAACCTTTCGTTTTGCGTTAATAATAAGTTGCGATTCTGACAAAAACAAAAAAAAGTGTTTTAAAAATTGTGCTTTTAATTTTCTATTTTTCAAAAAACCGTTCACTGAAAAAATGAGCACACGTCTAGCATAATTTAGCACAAATTTCATTCTTTTTAAATACTAAGTTTACGATTGCAACCTCTGATCAATATTAGTAAAAGGAACAAAAGAGGCAGCGACATATTTAAAACAATTAATTTTCTTCCTGTTGAATTCTGAATTAAAAAATTATAAATGAAAATATGGCATTAGACACTAATAAATATCGTCTAAATAGAAGAAGAAAAGAGATTTAATTATTCAAAAGTGAGAGGCTCGTCTAAAATAATATATAGGTTGGTAAAACGTTCTTGAATGGCTCATGAGTATTGAAGGCGAGGCAATAGAAAAAATGAATAACCAATGAAAAACTCTTTACAATGCGAGATTATTATATTCTTGTAGTAATCATTAAGTAGGTGGTAAACGCCACACCTAATCAGATTTTTCTTGGTTACCTTGCAACTACGCAGACTAAAAAGTAACAAGTGAATCTGACCGGTTCTCAATACAATTTCTTGAATTTGTTATAACATCCGACAAGAAAATATTTTTTTTTACATTCTGTTCATAAAATCACCGGATTTAAATATGTTTTCAAAGGGTATCTACCCATAGTTTAAATTATATTACAATTAAAAAACATTATGTGCATTAATCATGCTTCCAGCATTAATTAAAATAAAAAATGATAAGGTCAAAAGAGTTAAAGTTACTTTTTTTTAAAGATTTATAGTTCTATTTTTTTGAATACCAATGTCTAAAAAAATGCAATTCATTGCTATAAAAAAATCAATAGATTTTGAATGTTTGTACTGTTTTGGATGTAACAAAAAAAGATTAGGATAGTTTTGTTATTAAAATTTGAAAATATTAAGTGACAGCTGGATAATTTGTACAGTTTTTTAAATGCATTTCTGAACATTTTTAGAGATGATATAATGCACAAGCACGTGAGAGATTAAAATTTTGTATTATTCACAAGTATTCAGATTATTTACTCACATTGACAGAAACCAACGAAATTCTTTATGACTAAAGCATAGTGGAAAAAAATGTTATCATAACTCGTTTATGAATTAAAAGATACGCAGAGTCCGCACTGCGCATGATTCGTCGTACAAGTGAATGTTTCTTTTATCAATTATACCGTCTGACAACCATCGATTTTAAATATTACTAAGTGCTTGTTAAAAACGTCATAATAATTTGTTATCAACGAAATTATGTACTTAATGTATGATATAATATATGTATGAATGATATGTATGTATAAAGTATGATATGATATGATAGGTATTTATAAAATACTAAATATATGTATGTACTTAAATCTGTCGATTAAATCTACAAGACTAGGACTATAAATTAATAAAAATTATTAATGTCAGTTAATACACATAGGAGTTACAGTCATAAATTACCTCTTTTAAATAAGACACTGAGTATGAATTAAAATTATGATCTGCTAGTGACCTTTAGTCATTTATGTAATACCGCGTTTATAAGAGGAGGGTAAACCTGGAAGTGCCACCATGCCCAAAAAATGTATAACCTATGCCAGAATTAAGGGCTCATTTAAGGCTCATTTAATACCCGAAAGCCAAATTTTGGGCTCTGCATTTTTTGGAAAAAATGCATGGTACTGCCAGCTTTACGTAAAGCTAGCAGTACCATGCTAGAAATATTTCTTAAATCAACTTTTTTCTTTGACAGGAATTGAAGGCTCATTTAGGGCTTTTGAATTACCCCCGGCGCAATTTTCCAAAAACAACCCCTATCACAGAAAAACTACCCTAAACAATAAATATGCACTAATTAAAAAAGTGAGTACATCAGAATTGAAGGCTCACTTCAGGCTCTTCAACGACCCCAAAACTAATTTTACAAAAGCATCCCTTTACATCCGAAAACTACCCCTTACCCAAAAGTACTCATAAAGTGCAAGAAAAAGTATTGCATCAGTTTAAAATATTTTTAGTTGTCCGAAAACATCAAAGACTTTTCTAAAAACCACCCCTGAAATTAAAAAACCACCCCGTGAAAGAATTTAACAATAAACTGAGAATGAAATATATCAGCAGTTGTTGCTTTTCTTGGACTGTCCACAAACAGAGTATGCCCTATGCCAGAATTAAGGGCTCATTTAAGGCTCATTGAATAACCAAAAGCCAAATTTTGGGCTCTGCATTTAAAAAAAATACAACAAGTAGTTAAATTTTTAAGCGAAAGAAACAAACTTTTTAGAAGACAGTTGAATTTTCAACCCGAAAAGTTGAATTAAAAAAAAAAGAATTCTCAATGAAAAATGTAACAGTTGATATTCCAACCAAAAAAGGGAATTTTTAACAAAATAGTTAAATTTTCAACCGAAAGAGTTGAATTTTCAAAAAAAAATAAATAAAAAGAATTATCAACAAAAAATGTAACAGTTGATATGTCAACAAAAAATGGAAATTTTCAACAAAATAGTTAAATTTTCAAGCGAAGAGTAGAATTTTCCACGTAATAATTAAATTTTCAACAAAATAGTTGAATTTTTAACCAAATTGTTTAATTTTCAACCTAAAAACATGAATTCATAACAAAAAATGGAATAGTTTATATTTCAACCCAAAAATATGACATTTTTACCAAAAGAGATGAATTTTCAACCAAGAAGATTAATTTTTTACCAAAAAGACAAATTTTTAATAAAATACATGAATTTTTAAACAATTAGTCAAATTTTCAACCAAGCATATGAATTTTCCAACTAAATAGACACATTTTCAAAAAAAAAACTTTTTTAATGAAAAAAGAACAAAATTTGTATCCTCGTTTCTATCCAAATTGTTAAACTTTCAATTCAAAAGGCGAATGATCTACAAAACAGTTTGATTTTCAACAAAAAAGTCAACTTCCGACCAAAGAGTTGTATTTTTAATCACTAGAGAGGAAATTTCAAGCCAAGAAGATTAGTTTTCTACAAAAAAAAAAAAAAAAAAAATCAACAAAATTTTTGAATTTTCAACCAAAAAAGATGATTTTTTAACAAGTAATGTAATAGTAGATATATCAATCAAAAACTATTATATATATTTTTTAACAGTCGAATTCTCAACAAAAGAAGATTAGTTTTCAACCAAACAATTGCATTTTCATCCAAAAAAAGTATGAAATTTCTACTAAATTTCAAACCAAAAAGACGAATTTTCAAAAAGAAAGTTGAATTTTCAGCCAAAAAGGATAACTTTTTAACAAAACTGTTGAATTTTGAACCAAACAATAACATTTTCAATTAAAATTTAAATCGATGGGTGGAAGCATCTGCAAAAAATAAATAAATAGAAATACAAGGCAAATAAATTTCTAACAAGAATATTATTTCAGGCTGGCCGGAAAACTTCATTTTTAAAATTCCCTAATTTTTCCAGAATAAATTTTTCATTTTCCCTAACCATTGATATTCGACTACCAGAATCTTAATCTTGTAACATTTTTAACATGGAATCTTTTATAAATGGAGTAAAATAAATTTCAAATTGAAATAAAAAAATAAAAAATGTATTCGTCTTGACTGTTTTTTAAAGTACCTCTTATAGAAATCCCATGACCTACGGCCACCCTGATATTTTAAAGCAAACATAATAATTTCTTAAGAAAATCATAGTGAATTTTGTTAAATAATTTTTTTCTTCAACAATGAATTCAAACAAAATTAAATAAATCTTTTTTATAATAGAGATAATTTTTTTTATTTGGCTAATTTTAAAATGCTACTTCTTTCCACTTTTTAATTATTTTAGGAATTAATTTTTCATGCTGTTACAAAAAACAATTTTCTAAATTATGAATTTTCCTTTAGTGTGATATTTTACGAGTTTTGTGATTGTGGACTTTACAATTTTGAAAAAATGGCTTTTAGGCCCATTGTAAATGCAAATGTACATTCCACTGAAGTTGAACAGAAGAAATGTGAGGAATAAATTTAAATGTCAGTTGCAAGACGTTGACAGGTTTACCTGTCATTTGTTGTAAAATTCTCCTTTTGTTTTCTTTGATAGAAACGTCACTTCCGTCTGTCACTCTTACGACACGACACGGCTGATATTGCACTGGTAGTATGAAACTGCGATAAAGTCTAGGGAGGGCCATCACTAGCTACATAATATCCCTTTTATGAGCACCTATGGAATTAATGCCAACCACTATTTTTCCATTAAATCTGATTAGGAAGCACGCTCTTCACGCGGTTATTGATCAAAGAGATACGTTGCACTGTATCCGATAAGGAAGTAGGAACGTCGCCTTCTAATTTCGATAATTTTTTATCATCGAATGAAAAAATAGAGTTCATTCGATTTTTGTTTTTATTTTTCCCTGACCAACTTTTCAGTTTTCTACCCATCAATATGCAATGACCAGAATTTTACAAAAACAATTGAAATTCTAACACAAAAATATTATCTTTTCACCAAAAAGACGATTTTTCAACAAAATAGTTCAATTTAAAAAAAAATTAATTTTTAACAAAGTAGTTGAATATTCCAACCAAAAAGGCGAATTTCCAACAAATAAAAATTTTTCAGTCAAGAAAGAAAAAAATTGCATGCAAATTGTTCAACATTAAAACAACGCATTTACTGTAAAACAATTGCATTTTTGACATAAGAATATGAATTTTCAACAATTTTAGTTAATTTTCATCCAAGGAAACAAATTTTTGACCGAAAAAATAAATTTTCACTAGAAAAAAGGAATTTTCTACAAAACAATTTAATTTTCAGCTCGAAAATATTAATTTTTTGCCAAGAAGACGAATTTTCAATTAAGAAAGATTACTTTTCAACCATAAATGGGAAAGTTACCAAATCTTTTCAATAAAATAGTTACATTTTCAACGGAAGAGATATACCTTTAACCAACAAAATTAATTTTTAACAAATTGGTTGAACTTTTACCCAAGTAGTTAATTTTTTACTAAATAGTTGTATTTTTAACCAAAAAAGTGGAAATTTCTATAAAAAGAGATGAATTTTCAACCCAAAAAAAACGAATTTTCAAGAAAATACTTGAATTTTCAACCAAATAATGAAATTTATAGCTAAAAATATAATCGCCAGGAGAGGGTGGCCTCAAACTTAATTTTCAAAGTTTCCTGTAAACTTTTCCTTTACCAATTTTTCATTTTCCCCGAGGGGGAAACAACTCCTAAAAATGCGGTCCAGCGGAGGTGGATCATTTCGGATTACCCTGGATTACCTCTATATACAAAATTAGTCTGGATGACCGAAGATTACTTCGGATTACATAGGATTACATAGGATTACTCTGGAAAACATAAAATTATGGTGGATTACTCCGCATAAACTAGACATACGCGAAATTTTAACTAAAATGGTTTGATTTTTGACAAAATTGTTAAATTTTCAACAAAATACTGAATTTTTCAACCAAGAACGTTAATTTTCCATCGAAAAAGACGAATGTTTGAAAAAATACATAAATTTTCAACTGAAAAAGATAAATTTGCAGCCAAACAGTTGAATCTTCTAATAAAAAATATCAATGTTCCACCAAAAATGAAATAGTTGAATTTTCAACTATTGAATGATGAACTGATGAATTTTCAACTAAGATGAAGAATCTTCAAACAAAATATTGACTTTTTAACAATACTGTGGAATTTTCTACAAAGTAGATTAATTTGTAAGCAAAAGAGACGAGTTCTCCACAAAAAATGTAATGCATAATTGATATTTCAGCCCAAAAAAAATTTAATTATAAGTAAAAACCCAGTTGAGGTCAACCAAAAAGACGAATTTTCGACAAGACCTTTTAATTTTTTAAACATAATGACACTTTTCAACAAAATTGTTTTTTTTTTTCGAAAAAAATGTTAATTGTCAACCGAATCCTTGAATTTTCTAACAAAATAGTTGAATTTTTAACCCAAAAAGACGAATTTTCAGCAAAACCGTTGAACTTTCAACAAAAACAAACAAAAAATCACAAAATTGTTGAATTTTCTTCAAAGTAGAATATTTTTTAACCGAAGAATTGAATTTCCTACAAAAAAAATACAATTTGAACCGACAAGATTAGAAAGTAGATTAATTTCGAATCAAATAATTGCATTTTTAACCATGAATATAAATTTTCAACCGAGAAGATTAATTTCCTACCAAAAAGGACGAATTTAAAAATAATACATGAATTTTTAACTAAGCAGTTAAATTTTCAACTAAAAAGATAACTTTTCATCCAAACAGTTGAATTTTCCACTAAAAAATATAAACTTTTTATCGAAATGAAGCACTTACATTTTTATTGTAAAAAAATCATTTTTTTACAATAATATCGAACATTCAGCAAAATAGTCCAATCGAGCAGATGAATTTTCAACTAAAATGAAGAATATTCTACTGGAATAGTTAAATCTACATTTAAAAAGTTTAATTTTCAACTGAGAAGATAACTTTTCATCCAAATAGTTGAATTTTCAAATGAAAAATAAAACTTTTCTACCAAAATTAAGCACTTACATTTTCATTGTAAAAAAATAATTTTTTCACAAAAATATCGAATATTCAGCAAAATAGTCCAATTTTTAATCAAGGAGATAAATTTTTTACTAAAATGAAGAATATTCGACTGGAATAGTTAAATCTACATTTAGAAAATAAAGTTTCAACTGAAAAACAACGAATTTTTAATAAAATAATTAAATTCTCAACCAAAGAGAGCAATTTTTAACTGAAACCAAAAAAAAACTGAAAAATGTGTTTTTAACAAGTAGTTGGAATATTAACCAAGTAGTTGAATTTTCAACCAAAAACAATAATTTTCTTCCAAAAACAACAAATTTTTAACGGAATAGATGAATTTTTAACCCACTAGTTGAATTTTCAACTGAAAAACATAAACTTACAATAAAAAATGTGTAACTTGAATTTTCAGCTAAAAAATGTAATTTTCAACCAATAAAACCGAATTTTCAACAAAATAGTTAAATTTTCAACCCAATTATTTTCAACTGAAATCAAGAATCCTTAACCAGAAAAATGAATTTTCAACAAAGTGGTTCAACTTTTAAGCAAGCAGTTAAATTAAAAAAAAAAATCTTCTGCAAAAAACAGAATATTCAACAAAATAGTCAAATTTGTAATCAACGAATGAATTTTCCACTATAATGAAGAATCTTCAACTGGAATACTTAAATTTTCAATTGAAAAAGAGTAATTTTCAATAAAAAAAAGATTCTCAACGATATGGTTAAATTTTCAAGTAAATAAATAAATAATTCGATCAAATTAGTTAAATTTTCAATCCAGAAAGACGAATTTTTAGCAGAACAATTGAATTTTCAAACAAAAAATTACTTTCTAACAAAATTGTAAAATTTCCTACAAATTAGAATCATTGTTCACCTTAAAGTTGAATTTTCAACCAAAATCGTGGAATTTCAACAAGGAAGATTAATTTTCTACTGAAAAAGGCGAAATTTTATCAAAATACATGAATTTCAACTAAAAAAGATATAGATCACAATTTAATTGCTTGGATTTCTTGAATTACTTCCAATTATCTGGATTATCTCTTGATTACACTGGATTACTCCGAGATATCTGGATTACAAGTTGATTAATCTGACTTTCAAGTGGATTACTCCAGATACCAGTACGTTATACGGATTACCATGCATTACCACTTCAGATAACCGAGCGGTCCAGCGGATTACCAGTGTGGTTTCCCCCTCGATTTTCCCTTACAATTAATATTCCATAACCAGAATTTTAATCAGGTAACATTTTTAACATAGAATATTTAATAAACGGAATAAAACCATGTGAAGTTAAAATCTTTGATTGTTTACCCTTGATAATTATTTAAAGTGTCTTTTATAGAAATTCTCTCACTTTTGGAAGATTTTTGTCAAGATCCCTGACTTTTTGTAAAAATGATCATTCTTCATGGAAATTTCCTGTTCTAAACTCAAAATTATATTTTTTACTGAAATTCAATGTCGCAAATTCGAATTATAAGTCTTTTCAAAAATTCCTTGTTTCCAGTCAGGATAATTTTAATTCTGTACGTGGTTTTTTTATATTTCTTTTATTTATTATTTATTTATTTATTAGTATATAATTCGTCTAGAAAATTTTCTGTTTCAAGTCAGAGTTGTAATTCTTTTGGAAAATTCTCTACTCCAAGTGAAAATAATGATTTTTGCACAAATTTCCCACCACTTTTAATTTGCATATTAGTACCCTTAATGCAAAGTACCAATTACTTATTCATGATCTGACATGCACATGAGTAATCTGATAAAGTTTTATCTATTTTATGAAAGTTGTCGCCTGAAACGTGACTACTAATGATTCAAGTGACAGGGAACTGCTTTAAATTATTAACAGCATTTTAGCGCTGTAAATGTAAAACGATGGATATGTAGTTGAAATTCGTTATAGTACCTATACCAATATATACGTATTTACAAAATTAAAGGCCGCTATTTATCAAAGACGTTAATTGAGTGACTAACAACCGTGGGAAGTAATTGCTCTGATGTGGGCACTGTGCACAATAGAGTGGTTGGTCCAAACTCATACCTGTTGAAATTATTATTATTTTTACATTCTCATCAGAAAAGGTATTAGATTTTTGTAAAATTTGACCCCCCCCCCCCCCCCGTTTTTGTCAAATGTCCACGTTTTGAGACCCCCTGAATCCGAAAAACAGGTTTTTACGCACGTGACTGTCTGTCTGTGCGTCAGTGTCTGTAGATTTTTAGTTTTTTAGCACAATAACTTTCTAAAAAATTGACATATTGGATTGAGTTTTGGTATACTCTTCAAGTGTCATGAAATGAAGATAATCTTCGTTAGCCAGCCATTTTGGATGAATATTCAAAAAATGAGCGCATTTTCAAAATTTTTGAAACCACTTTTTTCAAATTAAAAAATTCTACGTATGGTTATTAGTAGTACTCAAAACGACAAACAATGTATCCTAATGACTTTTTTTAATAAAGGAAAAATTACTGGAGTTATAGCATTTACAAAATTCCAAAAAACAAACGAAAATGAACATTTTAAGCGAAACAACACACGATATGAAAAAATGTCAGAGGAAGAAAAACGTTACATTTTGAACATCCTACAAGATTATCGCAACAACTTTTTGACTTTCCTTGAAAAATCGAAAATTCAAATTTTGAACGCACAAAAAATAATAAAAAATCAAAATTTTCATTTTACGGTCAAACTAATCAAGATACGGAAAAAGATGAACTGACTAAAATTGTGTATTCAAAAAATATCTACAAATTTGTTACGAATCACTTTTTGATAGGACGCGTATTTTTTTTTATTCGTAAAATCTGCATTAAAACTAGGCAAATTGAATTTTTATACAAACGACACAAGATACGAAAAAAAGTAAACAAAATTTGTTTACCCAGAAAAAACAGCTACAAATTTGTCATTAATAATTTATTAATAGGACGCGTAGTTTTTTTTAATCGTGAAAAGAACATTAAAAATAAAAATAATTTTTTTTTTGGAAAATGGTACAAGGTAAAAAAAATTAATAAACAAAAGTTGTTCACCCAAAAAACGATCTAAAATTTGGTTACCGATAACTTTAGAATAGAACAGGTAGATTTTCTTTTAATTGTAAAAAACATAATTAAAAATAAAAAATTGAACTTTTGGAAAAACGACATAAGAGACGAAAAAAAACGGAAAGACAAAAGTTGATCAACAAAAGATCCACAAATTTGTTATGAACTCTTGTTATAAAAATATATAAAAAACAAAAGAAAATACCTTTTTAGAAAAAGGAGACAGGCTACAATAAGATTTTATTTAAGGACATTTTTCGCCTAAATTATATCTACAAATTTTCTCAAACCCACTTTACGCTAGGATGCGTATTTTTAGTTTAAATTGTAAAAAATAACATTTAAAATAAACAAATTAAATTCATTGGAAAAACGACACAAGTTGCAACAAAATGTTCAATATCAAAATTGTTTTTTTATAGTATGCGCATATATTTCAATCATAAAAATGCTGATCTTAAACAGTGACAAATTATCGCATTAATTACAAGAAGAGATAAATTTTAAACATTTATTTCAGAAAGAAATTGTTTAAACAAAAAAAAATATTCAAACAAATACGACTTTTTTTAAGAATGAAGCAGTAGTATCTGAATAACGTCGATATTTATGAACAAGCGACAAAGTTAACAATGCTTTAAAAAACTAGAGTTTTCTTCCTCTCTTTAAGAAAAAGTTACAAGTAAATAATATGTAATTGTTTAAACAATTGGTAAATTCTTGAAACTAAGATCAGTTTTACTATCAATCACAAATTGTGCGATTACAAGTAAAAAAGTTCCTTTTAATGAGTTATTAGAAACAAATGCAAATTGTGTGAACAATTGCAAATTACTTTAAAAATTCTTAAAAACATGTCACTTGTCGAATAAAAATAATTTATGAGAAAAAAGAGCTCATGTGAATAACGTTTGCCCAAAATTGTCAATTTGAGTTTTTTGGGGCATTTTTAGGACTAGATAAGCGGGAGTGCGGGGCATAAAAAATTAAAGTAAATAAGCGAAAATTATTCGTAGAAGACATACTGATTTACTGGTTCCAAATCCATAATTTTCGCTGTAAATTTGAATTAGTGAGAAATCAGTGAACAATCAGTCAAATTCTCTGATTAATCAAATAAAAAAATCTTCGCTTCGCTCGCAAGTTTGAGCGCGCCTACGGCGCGCGTCTGTTTGTTCTCGCGCTTCGCGCTCGGCCTTTGTACTTCCAACACATTTGTGTAGCTGCGAAAAAAAATGAATGCCAAGTAAGGAACAAATATTAAAGTAGTCATGAAAAATGAAATTTGTTTTTATTATTTAATATAATAGAGTTGAACACAACGTAGAAAAGTTTGCGTTTTTGGACAAAATCTAATCGAGTGCGAAGCACGAAATATGTGACCAAAATGTTATCGTTAAAGCCGAAGGAACATTAACAAAAGAGAATTCACAACCACCAAATTACAGTTACCGATGGTTTGACCTTTAATTTTAAAATATCTGTGCTCAAATGTGTGGGGAGTACAAAGACCGAGTTCAAACTTGCTCAAAACTGCGAGCGAAACGAGTCGCGCGTACAGTGTGCGAGGAGAATGCGCGCGTATAGTGTTAAGCGAGTACAGCGTAATGTTATTTTTCTCGATTAAAACAAAAACTACGCATCCTATCAAACAATTATTCATATCAAATTTGTAGCTCTATTTTGAGTGAACAACTTTTGTCCATTAATTTTTTTCGGTATTTTATCCAAAAATTCAATAGTTTCACCGCAAAATGTAATTTTTTATTATTTTGTTATGCGATCAAAATTTGAATTTTCGATTTTTCAAGAAAATTCAGAAAGTTGTTATGATAACCTGCATTGTTAATTTGCATATAATAATCTGCATTGTTTAGCTTAAAATTATTTTTTTTTTTCATTTTGAAAATGCTTTAACTCTGATAATTTTCTTTTTGTAAAAAAAAAGTTGTAGGGATAAATTGTTAGAATTTCCGAGTATTACAAATAGCAGTACATATACATTTTATATCTTTAAAAAAATGGTTTCCAAAATTTGGAAAATGCTCTAACTTTTTTAATTGTTATCCAAAATAGCTAGCTAACGAACTCGTCCTTACTTTTCAGGTCTTAAAACAACGTGCAAAAGGGCAATCCAATCGCATAATTTCTTCGAAAGTTATCGTGTCTACAAACTACAATGACGAAAACGACGACAGCGACGACGGACACTGAAGTAAAATCAATTTTTTCACAATCAGTGAGTCCGATAACGTGGAGATTTGATGAAATCCGTGACTCATCTTTCACATCAAACCAATACCTTCTCATTGAGATGAGAATGTAATAATAATTTTATTTTAACTCTTTATTTGATAAAAATAAAGTTGTTTAATAACTAAACCAAATTTCTGTTTAAATTTATTTCAATCAAATTTATTGCCGAATAAAAATATTTTGTTGCTCATATAGTAAACAAACATATTGCTGGATCAATACAAAATTATTTTTCATAAGTGGAATATCATATAAATGGAAAATTAAAAAAAAAATGTTTTTCATAGACTTGGAAATATTTTTCTCTAAAAAAGCATGACCTTCATATTGGAATGTTTAACTTGTATTATTATAGAATGTATTCAGGAATGTATTCATGGTAGTTTTTCTTTGTTGTGTGGTATAAAATAAAGAAATGTTTGAAACTTTGAAAATGATATTAGTCGAAATTACTGCCAATCGCCAATCTTGTTTCACAAACAAAATTGTTTATTTAAACGAAATAAAATAAATTAAACTATATTATAAACATTAAAAATATTAAACAACTCCTTAAAACTACATATTTGAAACGTTTTATTATTTTCATTTTTTTTCGAAAACAGCTCTATTCTTTGGTATTATTAATTTTATAAATAATTAAAGCTACTTAAATTACTTGAATCTTGGAATGTCGGAATTTACGATCCGGTTGTATTAAAATAAATCATGTATTATATGTATTATATCACAAGTGTGCCCACTCAAAAAATCAAAGTTGTGCGATCTAAATCCAACTTAAGCAAAGTGTTGTGCCATTGTATAGTATTTTATGGGGAATTTTTTTTTTATTTGGATAAATATTTGTCGAGAAGGAGTGGTTGACAAGTTTGGGATTTTCGTAGATGTCGTCCATTTCGGCGATTTTTAACTTTTCTAATTTCATATTTTTTATGTATATTTTTTTATCTTAAAAAAGCTTAGGTTTTTTCTCTTCAAGAGGTTTTTTGGATAAAAAGTCAGATTTCTATTTTTTAATCATGAAAATAAGCGTCGAATTTATTTTTGACCTTCGTTATTGAAGATCAAATATTTATTTCTTCAAAAAATGCTAATAAGCAATGGATCTCAGAGGGAAAAACGTAAGCTTTTTTTTTTTAGATAAAAAAATAAGAAATAAAATACGTCTTTTTTTAAAAAAAGTCTAATTTATTTTTGACTTTCATTTTTGAATTTAAAATATTTGGTTATTGGGCAAATGCTTCAGATCATTAGAAAGGACGTAAAAATAACTGTCCTAACTGTACCGGGCGAAAAACTTTTATCGCCATTTCAAATTATTTAAGTAACTTTAATTATTTATCGATTAAATAATATCAGAGAATAGGGCGGTTTTACAAGAAGCTTTGAACATATTAAAATTATTCGAAAATGTAGTTTTAAAGCGTTGTTTAATATTTTTAATTTAATATAAAATTATAGTTACCTTTACTGTATTTCGTTGAAATAAACGATTTTGGTTGTAAGACAAGATTTTCGTAAATTCCACAGGATTTTTTACAAATATGATTTTCAAAGTTTCAAAAGTTTGTTTATTTTATAAAACACAAGAAATAGAAACTACCATGCATCGTGCTCATTTCTGCTTGAAAATAAATATTTTACAATAATTTAATCTAAATTCAGGAATCAGTCCAATTTATAACTTTAGTTTCTTCCTGAAATAATTCAATAACACCAATTAAACAATGCCTATAATCTGAACATCTAAATTATTATTATTAATTATTATTAATGAATAATTTGTTTATTAATTTGTAAACAAGAAAATCTTACATTAAAAAGAAATTTCCTTCCATTTAATACTCAACTTTAAAAATTTATTTATTGGTGATTCATCAACACATTTAGTTACTATAAGAGCAACACAATATTTTTAATAGGTCTATCAAAATAAATTTAATTAAAATAAATCAACATATAGAAGTTTTGTTTAATTATTCAAAAACTTCGCTTTTATCAAATGGAAAATTAAAAAAAAAAACTTATTGTGCATAATAGTAGATTCCAAAAGTTTTTTAAAGCAACAAAACAGGTTGGATTAGGGGAAATTCAATTTTATTATAGGTACTAAAATGTAATGAAGAAAAATTAAAAATGTTCAATTCATGTAATTTAAAACATTATAAAAACCCGTCCGAAAATTCACCAATTTAAAAAAAAATAGAGCCGTTTACATGTGAAACTGTTATAGAAAATAAAATCAATTTTTCAGCATTAAACGATTGAGGAAAGTGCAGGCCTGAATTGGAAAGAGACCGTGACATGATATTTAACTAATAACGAGAACAATAGAAGCTCATGAAATATGATCGTCGCGCAATTGGGGCGCCCATAGTCCCATAAGGTTCATCACTTTGTTTGACATATATCTTTAATAAACTCAATTTATAATATATTAGTAAAAGATTACCACTCGAATTAAATATTTCAACAAAAATAAAATATGTATTTAAAATTGAAACTGTAATCACAGGATAGCCGCTTTGATTGAGGAAAAATATTCCGGTTTTTTCTCGGTTCGTGAAAATTTTTCAGGGTCATTAAAATTAAAAAATTTGAACTCTTAAAACTACAAATTTTTGTCTTGAAGTAATCAAGACTGAACTGTCAATTAAATTACGCGCATAAAATCGAAGCTTCCAACACATTAAAATTGAACAATTTTAACTTTTTAACAAGTTAAAACATTTTAAACAGTTCAATGATTTTGGGTTAAAAAATATAAATCCACACTATCATTTTCAAATATCTAAATTAAAACGTATCCTTCTTTTTAACTCGCATTAATAAGAATTTTGAAAATCAAACATGCCAAAATTGAAAGAAAAAGTTCCTCCCTTTAATCTAAATTTTAAAAATACCAAATCCCCCCCCCCCCCCGGCTCTACCAACTAAATAAAAATGTTAAAAACAAAAAATGACCATCTTCAATCCCGAAAAATTGAAAAACGAAATTTCCTCTCTCCCAGCTCGACAAAAACCTTAAAAACAAAAAAATTTTCATCTTAAAATTCAGAAAAAAAATTCTTTCCTTAAACTCAATAAAAATATTGAGAACGAAAAATTGTCTCCTCCATTTCAGACAAAAATCACCAAAATTACATAACTTCCAACTCAAGAAAAATGATGAAAACAAATTAAGGGGCCTCTTCCAATTGAGAAAAAATTAAGAAACAAATTTCTTTTAACACAATTAACATGTTAAAAATAAAAAATTGCTCTCCTCTAATAAAGGAAAAAAGATTGTAAATAAAAAGATCCCCCCTTCAACTAAAGAAATAATAAATTATCTCTTCCAATTCATAAAAAATTATAATAAAAGTATAATTCAGGGGAAAAAGGAGAAAATTACATCACTTTCAACTCAATAAAAAAGATCAAACAAAACAAGGGCCTCTTCCAATTGAGAAAAGATTAAAACAAAGATTTTCTTTCCTCCAAATCAATTAGATTAAGAGTGGATTGAAAATAAAAAGTTCCGCCCTTCAAATCGAATTAAATATTTCAACAAAAATAAAATATGTATTTAAATTTGAAACAATAATCATAGCGTACCGTTTTAGTTGAGGAAAAATATCCCCAGTTTTTTTTCGGTTCGCAAAAAATGTTCACGGTCATTGAAATTAAAAAACTTGGACCCTTAAAACTACAAATTGTTGCACTTCAAGTAATCAAAGCTGAAATTCAAATTAAAGCGCTCAAAGTGAAACTCCTTTAAATATTAAGTTTTCAAAATTGAACCTCAACCAATTTTTTTTCAATCACTTAATAATTACGCGTATAAAATGGAAGCTTCTAACACTTTCCAATTAAACAATTTTAAATGAAATGCCATTAAGCAGTAAAATAAAACAGTTTTGACTTTTACGAATTGAACAGTTCAAAGATTAAGGGTTGAAAAGTATAAATCCACACTATCCCTTCAATGGTATACATTAAAACTTATCCTTCTCTGTATCAAACATATCCTTCTTCCAATTCAGTACAAAATTAAAAATTAAAAATTCTTTCCTTTTATCTACATGTTAAAAATATCAAATTTCCCCCCGTCACCTGAAAAATAGATATCTATATTTTTCTTAAACTGTCGTCTTCCAATTCAGAAAATCAAGTAATAACCAAAATTTCGTCCCTGGCAACTCAATGGAAACTCCAAACATAAAAAATGTCCCTCTTCCAATTAAAAAAAAAATTGAAAACCGAAATTTTCTGTCTTGAAACTCGAGAAAAATTTTAAAAACAAAAAATGTCCCTCTTAATATTCAGAAAAAAAATGAAAGTAAAAAATTCTTCCCTCAAACTTGATAAAAATATTAAAAATAAAAAATTGCTTCGTCCAATTCAGAAATAAAAATTTCATTACTTCTAAATCAATAAAAATTATTCTTAAACTCAATAAAAATGCTCAAAAGAAAAAAATTCCCTCGTGTAATTCAGAAAAAAACAACCAAAATTACATCACTTCAAACTAAAGAACAAAAAAGGGCCTATTCCACATCAGAAAAAATTTAAAACCTCAATTTCCTTCCTTCGCACTCAGTGAAAATTTTGAAAATACTACATTTATACTCAATACAAATGTAAATAAAAAATTTCCTTTTCTAATTCAGAGCAAAATTAAATACTAAAATTTCTTCCCTTTCTGTTAAAATTAGAATTGTATAATTGAAACGATTTCTTACACATAAATCCTTTTCAGATGAATTATTTTTATTTCAAGTCGGTTCTAGTTGAGAATTGTTCAAAAGTTATTTACAAATTTACAAATTAAAATTTTTTTGAATGGAACAATTAAAATGGTAACGTTTAGAGTTTAAATTTAACATATTATTGACCAGTAATCTTATATATTTAAATTTAACACTTTGACATTTTAACGATTCAAGGCTTTCTATTTTCGAAAATTCAAATGCTTTGAATTTTTTAATTGTTTAAGTCTTCAAGACTGCATTTTAAAATTCTTTAAATTAAAAATGTATAATTAAAATTTTCAAAGCAAAATATTTTAGAATTAAGTACCATGAACTGAATGATTTAATCATTAAAAAAGTAAAAAATGTATCTTAAAATTAAAAAAAGGTTGAAATGGAACTTATGTTAAATTTCCGGTCAAAAAATGAATTCACTATCATTTTCCTTTTTTCCCAGTTTAAAAAAATTCCCGGTCATTTCCCGGTCCAGTGGCTACCCTGCATTAGAAAGGAAATATATATTCTGGTGAACGGTTTTAAGTTTTTTAATTCAGATACATATAGTTCGAGGACAATCAAGAATATTCTTGTTGTAAATTATTCGACGAACGAGAATGACATTAGCTAGTAATTATAAAGCGATGATCGATTGGATTAGTTTGCAAATAATGCTACTACACAGGTCTGTTTTCTATTTTCATACTGCGTGGAGGCACATTGTTTGCAAAAATCCATGATTCTTGATCCGCACAAAAAAAATATCCGTTACGACATAAATAATAGTAGAGCTAACGACTGTTTAATAGAGAATGGTGATCTAAACTTATAATTAGACTATACATGTTTCACCTGATTATTTATTCATGTATATATTTTTACAAAAAATAAAGCATATAAAAGTAAAGTCATTTACAAAAAATAAAAAAGCCTCATATTTCTATTTTTTATTAAGTCAATTAAAAAATTCTGAGTTAATGAGTGCGAGGGAAATTATGAAAATTTATGAGTATCATTATGAATTTATGGAATAAATTAACATCTATTAACATGCAGCATTGTGTCCTATAAATTATTAGAAAAGGTAGATCATGTAATTTTTATGCCATTCACAAACTATTATTTGAATCTCACATAATAGGCACTTTCAATAACGAATTTTTGTAGGATAATCAAAAGCAATTTTTTCCTTGTATTCGTAAGAAAACAAGGCACTGACTGCATTTCATTTATAGGAAGATCACCTAAAAAATAAAGCACTGATTCATCACTGAATTAAACTAAATTATTAAAGATAGAGGTCTTATTAAAGATTAAAACACGAATTTATTTATTCAAATATTTGACATAGTGCAATTTAACGTAATTTAAGAAATATTTGACCTCTTCCATAATTTATTTGCTGTTTAAGTTAAAAAAAAAATCTAATTGCAGCACAAGGCTTAAAGATCCGTTTACGAAAGGGGCGGGGCAAGGCTAACTACATCTATTATAATTACGCGGACATTAGTGAGATTATACTTTAACCTCCCACGTTCTTGCTAACAATATATATTGTTATAACATTCGATCGAAACCTGTCAATAAAATGTCAATGTGCAGCATCTAATGCCATATCCACGGGCCTCCTTTATTGTATCTTTTGATTTATGACCCTTTCATGAGATCTATAGTTATTAGATTGTCACGTGTGGACAAATTTTGTGACAGACTTAAGTCAAATGGGGCGCAAATCTGGTTTTGTTCCGTACTGGTGCGCTTTAGCCTTCAATATAATAAAGACATTTTTTAATGGGGCGCAAATATGACTTTGCTGAGTCCGTCTATTTTGGACGGTCGATTCGGGTCCAACTCTGGTACAATTTAGCCTTCCATATAATAAACAAATTTTATAAAGAGACGAAAGTATGTCATTCTCAAATCGGTGTAATAACTTATTTATTCACTGAGAAACTTTAGGTTAGAAAAATTACTAAAACGGATAGCAAATGGGGGCAAAATGCTTATATTTTGACATTTTAATACATAAATAATAAGTTATACTATTTTTATAAAAAGATTTCCTATTTGGTAATAGCAATCCTTACTATTCTCTGTAGTAAAATCCAATGTAGGAAAAATTAGTAGAGAAATTAATAAATTGTACAAAAGAAATAAAAGTAATAAGTATTTTAAATAACATAATATACTAAATATGTAGAAGAAATTACTATTGTCTGTAGGAACATGATGTGAATTATGGACATTTCCTACTTTTTGTAACAAAGGTTAATACCAATTATTAAATTTGGTCCTAAATATTACTAACTGATTTAGCAGAAAGTATCGAGCCTTGGACCGAGCGCAGCCGAGTGCATCTGACGTTTGTCGATCGCCGGTCATATTTTTAGGTTGCGAAAATGACATCTAATTTATGTTTCAATGCGAAATCCGCAAAAAAACATAATTTAAAAAAAAAATTTACTTATTTTAATTACATTAAAAATGTTGTTGTTTAAAATTATAAAAATATCATGAATATTAATCAATTAAGGATTAAATGAATTAGAACCAATAAACTTTCTATCATTTAGGTCATATGGAAGTTTTCATTCTGAGTCCCACAATGTCTTATAGGTAGATGGATCATCGCCCGACTGCTGTCCCGGAGACGCGTGTTCGATTCCCGCCAGCCTTCGTTTTCTTCTAACCCGATTTTTCTGTTTCAGCTTTATAATATAAAATACTATCTTTTAAGAATATATACATATATGTAATTTCTAATGTTGTCAATTCTTAATTTAAATAAATGTGAATTATGCGTTAAATGTAGAACATGTGTGTAGGTAGGCTTGTGTGAAAGTTAGCAACACGTATTTATTTTTTTTACTATTCCCACTGTAGCAGATTTTGCTAACCAGTTAGTAATTCGGTGCGCACGGTCCCTGCGCATCATTTTACTACAGCACTTTGTAAATACTGTTATCTTCTACAGATATTAATCCAACAAATTTACTATTTTCTCCTACCAAAATTAGTAAATAGTGCAGACTTGCAGTTTTACTACAGAGGTTAATAAATACTTCAAATGTCTTTTACAATAAATGCAATAGTTTTAACTTTTATTCCAATATATTTTATAATTCTTTAAGTAGCTACGAGTTACTATTGAGGTTAGTAAATATTATTAAAATTTGCTTTTTGCCTCTCATTGCAAAGTTCAGATGATGAAATCTAGTGTGATTTTTAACAAGAAATACAAACACGGGGTTCTCAGTGTTCGTAACTTTATACATACCATCCAAGTTTTACGTATACTAGATACTGAAATCAGTGTGAGTTGCAAAATTATTATTCTACATTAATTCTACAAAAACCTGTGAAAAAGTACTTCAGGAGACTGAAAATCCTAATTATTTTTTATAAAACTAATTTTCAATGTTAGTTTTTTCATCATTGATAAGTATATCGCGGTTCGGCACGATTAAGCTCAACCTTGATGAATTTTTCATCTTTTCCCAATTACAATTAGATCTAAACCCAAACATACTTTGACGTCCGATTTTTTTTGTTCTCCGAATATCCTAAGACTATTTTCAACCTGAAAAAGGCTTGATCTTTTTAAAAAAAATAGTTTCTACGTGTTTTTCTGTTTGTTTTGAAAATGGAATTTTCAACCCTGACAATTAACTGCAAATTAAGGCAGTCAATGTGGAGCAATTTTAATGTTAAAAAGCGGGAAATAACGAAAAAATAAAACCGAGCATTAAAGTAGCTTTAACTGGATTCAAAATAAGGTATAAATCAGGAAAGAGAAGACAAATAGCATATTACATACCTAGGGGCGAAAGGCGGCCATTCGCCACCAGCTATGTACGATATTTTTCATAACAAGCGCATCGGAAATTCGGCTTTCGCTGCCTTTTGAGTGATAGCGAGATAAAAAATGACACTGCCAGAATTAAAATGGTGGTCTGAGACCGGATTTTCAGAGATTTCGACGGGACACTCGATTTGAATTAAACGATAACACTGAAACTGGATGACACGTGAGAATAATGGCAACTACCAGGTTATGTGCGGCGCTGCTGTAGTGAAGTTAACAGACACACGAGACATGCGCGCGTATAATCCCATCACATTCATTCAGTCGTGCCATGTATCACTTTCGCCCCTAGAGCCGAAAGTAACTTTCGCCTCGCCAGCTGATACCGTGATATATTTTCCGATGTTATTTATTCACAATCTTCCTTTCATTTTCTAATTGGGAAAGTTTTACTATCCGTAGTAAAGTTTGTTTTCATTTGGAGCTTTGTCACTGACGTTAGTCTTACGCGGTCACTTATCTTATAGAATCGATCACTAGAATCCTTCCGATCGTTGATACGAAGCGTTATTGGGGTTAGTGGGGTGGACTGCTCGGTCAGCCGAGCGACGTGTTCTCTCCTATTTTTTGTTCAGTTTCGATTTCAATACATTTTTGAGTTTGTTTCATCCCACTCACTATTGTGAGATTAGCACCCGGTTAGCTCGTCCGATCTAGTCTTAAGCCATACAATTCTTCCATCAGAAAACCTACATTTTTCCACACGGGCGATGAAAACATATAGAAAGTGAATTATCTGCACAATTACTTGAAAAATGAATAAGTATCTGATAATCAGTAATTTGAATTGAAATAATTATTTAATTTCAATATATTTTTGAAACCCAAATCATTTCAAATCAGGCGGCATATGCAAGTTGAGGTCACAGAATCATTTTAGAAAAAGAGATATAGTTTTTCATGAGATTTAAGTAGACCCGTATTTCACCGAATAGACGAAAAAAAAATTTCTACAAGTATTCAGTATTAGAACTTTAAAAAATTGTATTATTATGAGAAAAATACAATTTTAGCCGTATTATTATTAAAGCCAAAATGTATGGTATGGAAAAAACGCCAGATAGAGAAAAGTGGTTACAAACTTTTTTTAGAGTTTTTCAAGTAGAATGGTTTTGCTCTTTTGATTATTTTCGTATCTCATCTCGTTATTGCAAAAAAATGCGAAATTTCATTTTTGATCAAAATAAATCCAATTTTCTCTTCTTCAAGTGACGGACACAAGATCAAATCTTTTGGGACAAATGCACCGTATAAGTACCATCTTAGAAAAAAATCAATAAGAAATGAAACGATGGCCTTTGTTTGTAAACTGCGTCACCATATTCAAACGTTTTAATACTTATAACTTGATCCAGAAAATTTTCGTTTCATCAATGAAATACGGGTCGTCTACAATCCCTTACAAACAACATATTTGGTCCCGAAACGATTTTGTGACTTTGAAAATTTATGTGACTTATGGAAAAATTACCGAACATTTTATTTAAATATTTTACCTTGGGAACAAATTGACATAATGTAATTTTTATTTTGGCCGTTTACCATGCAATCTATTCTACTATTTACAATTTTTTGGAAAAATTGAAGAATTTTGAAATGACTAAAATGACGTATGTTTCAGAAATGTATCATGGGAATGAAATAATTTCTGAAGTTTTAAAGAATAAAATGAAACTATCGAAAATGGTTATTAACAAAATTATAATATTCCGAAATTAAAAGTCAGCGAAATTAGAAAAATTCGTAAATTTCGGGGATGTACTGATTTCAACAATTTACTAATTTCGTAAAGTTGAAATTTCGGAATTTGAAAATCCTGATTTTATTTTTATGGGCAATTTAAAATTTCTGAATTTTATTAGTTTATATGATTTTTTTAATTATTAAATTTTTTAAATGATTGAAATATCAATTCTTTACATTCTTTAATTAATTTCCAATGATTAATTTCACTAATAAATATTTTCGATAGTTGCATTTTTTATGGTAATTTGAAATTTTTGAAATTTCTGAAATTTTCTAGTTCAACAATTGAATTTTCGTTATTTCTCAACATTAGGAATCCTTATTTTTCGGTGAAATTATTTCATCGCAATATATAATTTTAGCTGCTTTGATACATCAAACTAACAATGTTAAAAAAAAGAATTGATATTTTGAAAACTTTAGTTTTTATTTAAAGAAGGAAATTAAATAATGTCAATTTTTCGAAAGATACAATTTTTGAAAGAAAACTTTGGTTAATTTTCTAATAATTAACCTAAATTATATCAGTAGCCCTGAGTTCGTGAAAAAATTCGTTTGACGAAAAAGAAAAAATACGACATCAACATGATTAGACTGCCCGATTTTATATGAAATCGATCAATTTTAAATTAAATGCCTTTAAATTACTATAATTTTCAATGCTCTAAATTGAACAATGAATACAATTTTTTTTCAAGTTTTCAAAATTATACCACTTATTTAAGCAATTTTGTTCAAGTCGTTTCAAATTAATAATTGTTCAAATATTATATACACGTCGAAATGTAACACAATCACTTACAAATACAAAATGTAAGAAATTAAGCAATAAAAGTTGTAACGCTCCAAGTCTAAATGAAGCATTCTGAAATATTAACGATTCAAGGCTTTCCATTTTAGTTTCAAGATGTTTAGTTTTGAATATTTGATTTATAATTATTGCTTATTTTAAATAATATAATTATATATAATTATGAATCTGTTAATTTGAAATTAATTAAAAATTGGAAAGATTTTATAGATAGAGTTTCAATCCATGGTTTACATTTCTGTAATTATTAAGGTTCCGAATTGAAACAATTCAACTTTTAACGTTAAAATCTTTAGGTTTTTCAATTTTGAAAAAATTCATAATCTTCTTTCAAAATCAATGATTGAAATTCAAGAATTTTAAATCAGACTAAAAGCAAATTTAAAATCAATTATTGTTCAATTATTATATCTCGAACTACAGTTCAATTTAAAAAATCATTAATTAATTTATATTTACAGTTGATTAACTTGAAACATTTTTTATCCAAAAATTTCAATTCCAAAGGCTTTACATTTTTATTGTTGATTGAATTTTAAAATTCTTTATACTGAAAATGTACACTTAAAAATGAGGACATAAAATAGAACATTTTTTTATGTAAAAGTAATGAATTTATAAGCATTGTGAACTGAATGATTTTTTAATTCAAAAAGTTAATAATTAAAATTAACATTAGAAAAAAGAAAAAAAGTGTTAAAAAAATTATTTTTAATTGCATTGTATCATGTGATATGAAATTTGTGATATTTCAAGTGATTGGACAGATTTTTCTTCTAAAAAGTTGTAAAATTTCGGTAAGCAAATAAATTAAGTGTCCTTTCCCGGTTTTCCCCAGTCTCAGGCAATCTCCGGTCATTTTGTGGTCCAACTGAAAATATATGATGTAATCACTTCTACTTACAACGTCAAAATAATAACCCAGGTCGCTCCGTCTTCATAAGTTTATTTATAGATTCTCAGTTTTGTGACTAATTATTTCATCGAAAATAGGCTTTCGTAAATTCCAGTCATCTTATCGCAAAAAATGATGAAATTGCGTGAGTTAAAATGATTCATCACCTGTAAACATTAACAAAAAATCAATATCTGAAAAGAGAAAGTAATAAATAATAAAACCTACAATCAAATTCAGTTTGAAAGGTATATTTTTATATAATTGATATGTAATTACCTGCCAAGTTCCTATATAGAATAAATAAAAAAAGTTAAAATAATCATCCATTTATATCAGAATTAGTGGTGCATTCCTATACGAGAATTGTACGTAAATATTTCGATCGGTCTCGGTCGTTTTCGGAACATATTCTGAAGCCAACTTTTCGTGTATTCATTTGTTCAAACTCACGATCAATTTCAAATGATAATATCGGAAGTTTCATAATAAAAGTGACTTTGTAGAGTTGTGTAGAAATTAATTTAATATACAACTTTCAAAATAGACAGCGTTTTGCTAAAGCACGTTCTGTCTGTTGGAGAGTCATCAAAGAAGAGATAACCATCAGAAAATTTGTTAAAAAATTTAAACAGGTTAAAATATACAAGATTCAAAATTTAAATCAAATAGATTTTTTACAAATTTGAATAAAGCATGCTTTTTCCATGTTCTAATTAAATTTAACTAAATATTATATGACTAATTCATAATATATTATTATAATGTGAATGTTTTTTAACTTAAAACGAACACAATATGTATTATAATAATATATTGTATTATTATTATATTATTATAATGGGTAACAGTAGTATATTAGCGGTTGCTTTAATTGAGGTTAGAGCTTAAATTAGAATTTCCTTAAGGGATTAATATAATTAATAATTATTTCAAGTGTTTAGAAATTCTTAACTACAAAATAAGAAAAAAAGTAGCTAAACGAACAAAAAATAGATATTGGGGCCATAATTTCTCAAGAGGGCCCATAAGACGTATCGACAAAAAAAAGTTCTTTATCTGAAGCTCTAAAGCGAAAAAGTTTTATTTAGTTGAGTGTCACAAATACTCCACTAAATGTTTGTAAAATAAAGGTCTTCTGTTCCCGCATTTTACATAAAGCTAGAAACCGCAAAAAGCGACAAAATTCTGAAAGGAAAAAACCTCCGATTTGTCTTTTATTTTTGAACGTCAAATATTTTTGTTTTCAAAAATGCTTATCGCGAATGAAAAGAACGTGCAAAAACCTCTTGAAATTTTACTGGTCAATATTTTCGTCATGAATATTAAAGGATTTAAAAATAAGTAAAAAAGATAGTGTCCGCAAAAAGTCAAGGAATTGCACCCCCTCCCTCTCGGAAAATATTTGACCTAAATGTAAGCTTTTTTTTATAAATTATGATTCAATGGAACTACACTCTGTCCAATTTTAAGTCCAACAAGAAAACTTCGTTCCTTTTGGGTGGACACACTTAAGGAATTATCATATTTTTTCAATTATTTCTTATTATTACAATAGTTTACAAAATTAAAAAAAAAATCTGTACATTTAATGCCACTATTTTTTTCCTATGTATTTTGGCTCGCTAAACTCGAAAATCACATTAAAAATTTTTTTCATAGATAGGTTTTCGAGATACGATTTTTTGAATTTTTTTCTCATTTTTTCAGCGATGGCTTCACATGTTAGGCCATATATCGAGTTATAAATGTCAGATTGGGTCGCACGAGGTCTCAAATTAAAGGTAATAAAATTTTCAACAATCGTTTTTTTTTATTGTTTTCCAATCTGTTCAGTAGTTTAGGTGTTATGTCCCAAAATATATGAGAAAATTCAATTTTTTGCGTCAAAATAAAAATCGGAAAGTCACTCGACCACCATGCAAAAATAGAAAAATTTAAATTATGTGCAGTTTATTATTTTTTATATATAGATCGAAATTTTAAGAAAAAAAAGGTATCGATTAAGAAAATATATGCATAAATACCGGAGATATAAGCAATTGATTGAAGGTACCAAAATTCAAATTTTATTCTGTTTTTCTATTTTTTCATTTTTGTATAGAAAGCATTTATCTAATTTATTTTATTTGTTTTTAATTATAAATTTCAATATTGCATAACTAGATTAGAAATAATGTTGGCCCCTGCTTTGTCTTCTGTTCTTCGCAGGTTCCGTTTCTCTGATGAGGAACAAAATATATAATCTCCCAACATTCTTGCATCCCAATATCCTTGGTAGCACTGCTCAATGGCTTTCATTTCTTGGTGAAACCTTTCACTGTGCTCGTCACTTAGTACGTCACCGAGATTTTCCGGGAAAAAATCCATGTGGGAATGCAAAAGATGAATTTTGAGCGACAGATTTACAGCTGTTGAAATTAAATTTAAATGTACACATTTTTTCATTTTGTAAACTAGTGTAATAAAGAAATACATGCATGAGATAAAATAACAATGTATATTCCATACCCATTTTTGCATAATTCTTGAGCAAATCTTTAACAATTTGATTGTTTCAAATTTTCTTTGAAACAATAAAAGCCCAAATTACAAGCAAATTGTTAAAGATTTGCTCAAGAATTATGCAAAAATGGGTATGGAATATATATTGTTATTTTATTTCATGCATGTATTTATTCATTACACTGGTTTAAAAAATGAAAAATGTGTAATATTAATTTTAATTTCAACAGGTGTAAATATGTCGCTCAAAATTCATTTTGTGCATTCCCACTTGGATTTTTTCCGGCAAATCTCGGTGAAGTAAGTGACGAACACGGTGAAAGGTTTCACCAAGAAATGAAAGCCAATAAAGCAGCGCTACCAAGGATATTTGGATGCAAAAATGTTGGGAGATTATATTTGGTTCCTCATCAGAGAAACGGAACCTGTGAAGAACCAAAGACAAAGGAGGGGCCAACATTATTTCTAATCTAGTCATGCAATATTGAAATTCATAATTAATTAAAGACGAATAAAATAAATTCAATGATTTCTATACAAAAATGAAAAAAAAATAGAAAAACAGAGTAAATTCGAATTTCGGTACCTTCAATCAATTGCGTATATCTCCCGTATTTATCCATATATTTTATTCATCAATACCTTGTTTTTTTCTTGAAATTTCGATCTATATATGAAAAATAAGAAACTGGACATAACCTGACGTTTATAACTCGATATATGGCCTAACATGTGAAGCCACTGCCGAAAAATATAGGCAAAAAATTCAAAATATCATATCTCGAAAACCTATCCATAAAAAAAATTTTTAATGTAATTTTCGAGTTTAGCAAGCCAAAAGACATAGGAAAAAAATATTGGCATTAAATGTAAATTTTGGCTGTAAACTAGTGTTAATTATTATTATGTATACATTATTTGAAAAAGGGGCACTTTATATGAAGGGAGATTGAGTTCTTGAATTAATAGCACTGAATCTAATTCCGTAAAGAGAATAACCTTATAAAATACGGCTTCAAATACGACATTTATGGTATAAAATTAAAATTACTGATAGAATCTACCTCCTGTAAAAATTTCTCAAAATTTATGGAAAATGTACAGTTTAAAGGTTTTAAGCTTTAGAGGTTTTTAAAGTTCAAAAATTGTTAAATACTCCTATTTATAAATGATAATGCAAGTATTCTTATATGCAATTATGGATTTATGAAATTGAAATATACAAAAGATAAACTGCATTACCAAAATATTGGAAAATTTTCATTATAATATATTCTATACGAGACTTTTATGGGAAAATTAATATGAAATATTATTTACCTACAATATTGAATTTTTCAGTATTTTAAATAAGTATTGTTTATTTTATGTTTTTGAGAATTTTTTTACAATGGACCCATTTTCAAAAAAATTTTGGCTATCTAGTTCTGTACTACCACTTTTCAGTTATAATATTTCAGTTTTTATTTCAAAAATATCAATTATAAATAAGTAGATATACAAAATCACAGTTTACTATAGAAGAATGAAGTTAAGTAATAGTGGTATTTCTAATATACTTATAATAATAAAATGGGTTTATAAAATATATTGAAAACACTAAAACTAAATTTTTTGTGTTTAATTTGAAAATTACAGTTTTTATTGTAAAAAATATCTAGTATATACAAATATTTTGGAAAACGAGATTCTCGAATCTCGTTGCGATCGATCGGTTTGTTTAAAAAAAAACACGATGGAAGAAGACGAGACGATATTAGAGTATCGTGTGGCTAACTGAGATTAAACCTTAAAGAACACTTGGGGTAACTGTGACCCCACGGGCTTTCCGACTTTTTTCCGATTGTCTACGTATTTTTCAAGTCTTTTTTTCGAACAGTTCAATTATCACTGAGGCTTTGAAGATATTTTTTCCTATTTTTTATTGTTTCAACATCACTCAAGATTTTTTTCAGTCAAAAATATCTGGAGTTGTATTTGGAGGCGTGTCCTTTAAGGGTTAAGTAAATTTTTAATTGATGCTCGTACCATCTCGCTCGAATGCAGCACTAATCATAATAATTATATAGAGAAAAATTAACTTATCTTTGATAGAGTATCTAGCAGTACCAATCTTAGCATAAAAGCACACAAAACAAGTTCACGTTATAAAACTTTATAATTTTAAAATAAAAATATTCAGTCCAAACCGATACGCGGTTAAAAAATTCCGTCACTTAAGAAAGGGGCCCGAAATCAATTTCGAAAGGACATACTTTAAATCATATCTTGGATAACATCTATGTCTGTAAAAACAATAACAAATCCCGCTGAAATAAAAAATTAATTTTTAGTACATGATATTCATCCCACCCAATAATTTGTTTGAAAACGAATATTCATAAAATCCTGAAAGAAAAGAAAACACACAAACACACGATGCAAAATAACAACTTAAAATAAATGGCAAATAAATCATAAAAATGCAAATCATCATAGTGACTAACGTGGAAATTTTAAATTCTTAAATGTCCGTTCATCAAAAGATGGGCCAACGTTTTAAGTTGCATGTTACGCAATTACCCTTTTTAATTGTAGGGTTTTGTGCTCGAAATCCTAATTCAAATTAATATATCCTAAAAATAAATGAAAAATAGATTTCCCTGAACTTCATTTCGAGCACTTTGCTTTTCATCAACTACACGCATCAATTTTTTACACAGTAATCGATATTGTTATTAAGTAAATAATTTCTTAGCTTAGGGGATCATTTATCCATATTACACTAGCTCTACCTACTTAAAATTAAACAATCATTCCACCAAAAACTACCTACCTTCCTAGCTGTATTTAAAATTTTTTTAAATCGATCACACCAACACATTCACTCCACGGTTCTTATTCTCACCGACCAGGTGCAAAAGAAAAAAAACAGGGATTACGTCCCGAGACATATCCGACACCTGAGCTTGAAGGCCACGTTAGGGCATTTTTCACTGATTCTAACAATCCTGAAATCGTACACCGTTTATCAAAATATAAGAAACATTTCTTCTTAATTTTTTTAAATTCAATTACACGGATTTTAATCAATAAAATCATTATTATTTCAATAATTGAAATAATACTCCAAGTAAAAGAGAAATTAGGGTGTCTACCCGATGGATGATTTTAAATTCCCGGCATTTTCCGTTTCTATCTCAGAATTATAATTCTTTTAGAACATTCCCTAACCCAGAGTAAAAATTCTAATTTTTTTTACGAAAATTGCCTGTCTCAAAGACAAAATTATATTTCTTTATGAAATTCCCTGTCCCAAAGTTTCAAAATCAAAATTGTATTTCTTTACAGAAATTCCATGTAGAAACCTTCTAGATTTCTTTTCGAAAATTTCCTGTTCGAAGTCTTTTACTTATTCCCTGCTCCAACACAGAATTATAAATTGCTTAGAATTCTTCTAGAAAATTCACTGTTCTAACTCAGAATTAGAGTACGAAAAAATATATATGAAATTACTTTTAATTTGCATATTAGTATATTCGAGAGAGAAATACCGATCACTGAATCAAATTCCCGGCTTTTTCCCGGTATTTCCGACTTCCTGGTCAGGTAGACACCCTGGAAATAAAAAATTTTTGAATTGATTTAAAGTTTCCAAGTGAGGCACAAATACACAAAAACACATTCATACAGATTTTGTGCCTTACTTGTTTAGGAAACAAAACGGTGTACGCAAACATTTTCCATACGGTTAAACCATTAGTGACATCCTACTCTAAATAAGGCAGTCATTTTTAAAGTAAACAAAATTTTGAATTTTAAACTTATTCTTTAAATCTGATAAAAATTAAAAACACTTAATCTATATTGCAATTGAAAGACAAACAAAAATTAAAATTGAAAAGTAATTCCACTTTACTAAATAAAAATATTATTGACAAAACAGTTCCATACACGTAAATACAAAATTAATTTAGAAAATATTGCTCTTGCGGTTTCATCGTATCAAAGGAAAAGCCTGACTAAAAAAAGTTACTAGGATCAAAAACCAAATTAAACTTCTTGTGATCTGAGATCACCGATTTTTCTTGGTTCTCACAGGTTTAATTATTAATACAGGGTGACCGCGTATCAGGGAAATGATGAAAATCAGAGAAAATACAGGCAATTTTATTGGTTAGGAAAAATCAGAGAAAATTCAGGGATTTAAAAAAAGGTAAATGCAAGGGAATTATTTCTGTATAAAGCTTTTTTGAATAACTGTCAAGTATAAACAAGATTGTCACTTTTTTCGGATAAAGACTCTATAGCCACTTCTTCATTCACTTTCCTTTCAATAAAATAACTCATGAGTTATCCACTATTGAATTCAGGTATATCTATTTCTGAATTTTCTGGAATTCTTTAAGAGTATTTTAAAAGATTTCGAGACATTTTCAACAGATTTCAATAATTCGAAGGGATTTTAAAGGAGTCTGAAGATTTTAGTGTATTTTTAATAATTCTAAGGAATTTTCAAGAGCTTTAAAAAGATTCAAGGGATTTTAAAAGAAAAGTACTTTAAATATTTTAAGGTATTTAAAAAGATTCCAAGGCATTCTCAAGAGATTTAACAATTTTGAAGTAATTACTGAGGATTTCAATGATTTTAAGGGATTTTTAAAGCTCTCAAGGTATTTTAATAAAATTTCAATGATTTCAGGAAATATCAGATTTCGTGTAGTTTCAAGAGATTTCATAATATTTAATTGGATTTCAAACAATAAGTTCTCGAGAATTAGGGTTTTTCAAATATTTAAAAATATCTCAAGGTATTTCCAAAGATTTTAAAGAATTTTAAAGGTTTTAGGATATTTTAAAAGATTTCAATTAATTTTCAATCGATTTCAATACGTTTTAGGAATTTCGAGGAATTTGAGGGAATTTTTGAAAAATTCCATGCAATTTTCAAGAGCTTCAAGAAGTTTCAAGGGATTTCAAAAGATTTCAAAGGATTTGAAATATTTTCGAGATTTCAAATTATTCTAAGGACTTTTCAATAAATTTCAATAATTTGAACGGTTTCCAAAGAATTTTTAGGATTTTAGTTTTTTTTTTAATTCTAAGGAATTTTGAAAAGCTTTAAAAACTTTCGAGGGATTTCAGATTATTTCAAGGATTTTAAATATATTTGGGATTTTACAAGATTCTACGAAATTTTGAATAGATTTCAATAATTGTAATGGATTCCAAAGGATTCCAAAGATTCTAAGGCATTTTCAAGAGATTTAAAAATTGTGAAGGAATTACTGCGGATTTCAATGATTTTAAGGGATTTTTAAAGCTCTTAAGGTATTTTAATGAAATTTTTAGGTTTTCAGGAAATATCAGATTTCATGTAATTTCACGAGATTTTAAGGTCCCGGAAGCTGGAATTACAACATTGTCATACAGACATGGGCATTATGCCATAATTTAGTCCCTATTTAGTGCTAATTTATGCTGCAGAAAAAAAATTTTGTGCCCGGTAATTTTGGTCAAAAACATGTAGTAGTGCCAGCTTCAGCTGAAGCCATAACTCCGGTATGAGAAACTCGGAAAGTATTAGTGGTATCCAATTCTACTTTGCACAGGAGTTTAGTGCCTATTTGGTGCCAATCCATGCTGCAAAAATGAAATTTTGTGCCCGGGTATTTTGGTCAAAAACATGTAGTAGTGCTGGCTTCAGGTGACTCTGGTATGTGAAACTCGGAAAGTATAAATGATATCAAATTCTTTTCTATGCAGGAATTAAGTGCCTATTTAGTGCTACTTCATGCCGCAAAAATTAAATTTTGTGCC
This sequence comes from Andricus quercusramuli, assembly GCA_932178445.1. Lineage (NCBI taxonomy): Eukaryota > Metazoa > Arthropoda > Insecta > Hymenoptera > Cynipidae > Andricus > Andricus quercusramuli. The sequence goes on from CAKNXH010002454.1 coordinate 289,777, forward strand.
CGGAAATTTTGGTCAAAAACCGGTAGTAGTGCTGGTTCCAGGTGACTCTGATATATGAAACTCGGAAACTATTACTGATATCAAATTCTTCTTTTTGCAGAAATGTAGTGCTTATTTAGTGCTAATTCATGCCACAAAAATTAAATTTTGTGCCCGGATATTTTGGTCAAAAACATGCAGTAGTACTGGCTTCAGGTGACTGGTATGTGAAACTCGGAAAGTATAAGTGATATCAAATTCTCCTTCGTGCAGGAATTTAGTGCCTATTTAGTGCCAATTCATGCCGCAAAAATTAAATTTTGTGCCCGGATATTTTGGTCAAAAACATGTAGTAGTGCCAGCTTCAGCTGAAGCCACAACTCCGGTATACGAAACTCGGAAACTATTAGTGTTATCAAAATTTCCTTTGCGTAGGAATTTAGTGCCAATTAAGTGCTCTGGACTTGTGCTGAGCACAAAATCCGGGCACTTTTTTTTTACCAAAAACGTGTAGTAGTGCTGGCTTCAGGTGACTCTGGTATGTGAAACTCGGAAAGTATAAGTGATGTCAAATTCTTTTCTAGGCAGGAATTTAGTGCCTATTTAGTGCTACTTCATGCCGCAAAAATTAGATTTTGTGCCCGGAAATTTTGGTCAAAAACCGGTAGTAGTGCTGGTTCCAGGTGACTCTGATATATATGAAACTCGGAAACTATTAGTGATATCAAATTCTTCTTTGTGCAGGAATTTAGTGCTTATTTAGCGCTAATTCATGCCGCAAAAATTAAATTTTGTGCCCGGATATTATGGTCAAAAACAGGCAGTAGTGCTGGCTTCAGGTGACTGGTATGTGAAACTCGGAAAGTATAAGTGATATCAAATTCTCCTTCGTGCAGGAGTTTAGTGCCTATTTTGTGCTAATTCATGCCGCAAAAATTAAATTTTGTGCCCGGATATTTTGGTTAAAAACATGCAGTAGTGCTAGCTTCAGGTGACTCCGGTATGTGAAACTCGGAAACTATAAGTGACATCCAATTCTTCTTTTGCAGGAATTTAGTGCTTATTTAGTGCTAATTTATGCCGCAAAAATTAAATTTTGTGCCCGGATATTTTGGTCAAAAACATGTAGTAGTGCTGGCTTTAGGTGACTCTGATATGTGAAACTCGGGAACTATAAGTGATATCAAATTCTTCTTTGGGCAGGACCACTACACGTTTTTGGTAAAAAAAAAAGTTCCCGGATTTTGTGCTTAGCATAAATCCAGAGCTAATTAATTGGCACTAAATTCCTACGCGAAGAAAAATTTGATATCACTAATAGTTTCCCAGTTTCGCGTACCGGAGTTGTGGCTTCAGCTGAAGCTGGCACTACTACATGTTTTTGACCAAAATATCCGGGCACAAAATTTAATTTTTGCTACATGAATTGGCACTAAATAGGCACTAAATTCCTGCACGAAGGAGAATTTGATTTCACTTATACTTTCCGAGTTTCACATACCAGTCACCTGAAGCCAGCACTACTACCTGTTTTTGACCATAATATCCAGGCACAAAATTTAATTTTTGCGGCGTGAAGTAGCACTAAATAGGTACTAAATTCCTGCACAGAGAAGAATTTGATATCACTTATACTTTCCGAGTTTCACATACCAGTCACCTGAAGCCAGCACTACTGCATGTTTTTGACCAAAATATTCGGGCACAAAATTTAATTTTTGCGGCATGAATTAGCACTAAATAAGCACTAAATTCCTGCACAAAGAAGAATTTGATATCACTAATAGTTTCCGAGTTTCATATATCAGAGTCACCTGAAGCCAGCACTACTAAATGTTTTTGACCAAAATACCCGGGCACAAAATTTCATTTTTTGCAGCATGGATTGGCACTAAATAGGCACTAAATTCCTGCACATAGAAGAATTTGATATCACTAATACTTTCCGAGTTTCACATACCAGAGTCACCTGAAGCCAGCACTACTACATGTTTTTGACCAAAATATCCGGGCACAAAATTTAATTTTTGCGACATGAATTAGCACTAAATAGGCACTAAATTCCTGCACAAAGTAGAATTGGATACCACTAATACTTTCCGAGTTTCTCATACCGGAGTTGTGGCTTCAGCTGAAGTTGGCACTACTACATGTTTTTGACCAAAATTACCGGGCACAACATTTTTTTTTCTGCAGCATAAATTAGCACTAAATAGGCACTAAATTATGGCATAGTACCCATATCTGTATGCCAATGTTGTAATTCCAGCTTCCGGGACCTGAGATTTTATCATATTTTATTGGATTTCAACGAATTTGTTCACGAAAATTGTGGGATTTCAAATATTTTCAAATATTTCAAGGTATTTCCAAAGATTTGAAAGAATGTTGAAGCTATTAGGATATTTTAAAAGATTGCAATGAATTTTCAATTTATTTCAATAACTTTTACGGATTTCGAAGAATTTACAAGATTCAAGTGAACTTTTAAAAATTCCAAGGAATTTTTAACAGTTTAAAAAAGTTTCAAGGGATTTCAAAGATTTCTAAGGATTTGAAATGTTTGAGGGTATTTAAAAAGATTCCAAGGAATTTTGAAGGGATCCTAAAGGAGTTTAAAGACTTTGGGGTATTTTTAAAAATTCTAAGGAATTTTTATGAGCTTTAAGAAGCTTCTAGGGATTGAGGAAAATATCATGTGTTTGTAAAGAATTTTCTATAATTTAGGAAGATATGGAACGATTTTATAGGAGCTACAAGGTTTTGAAATATTCCAAGGTACTTTATAAGATTTCCGAGGATTTCAATGATTTTAAGTGATATTAAAAGCTCTCAAGGTATTTCAATGGATTTTACATGATTTTACAGAGATTTAAATATATTAAGAGAATTCAAATATTTTTTGCAATGCCTTTGAATGCATTTGGAATTTACCCCAAATTCTTTTGAAATCCTTGAAATGTCTTGAATTTTTCGATTCACTTGCATTTGTTTTTAATCTGTCATGAATTTGTTCCAATTTCACCGAATTTTGCCTTGTTTCCCTGAAGTTCCTCTAAATTCACTTTAATATTTTACTGAAATCAATAGAACTTTTTGGATTTTTAAAATTTGTGCCAATTCATTTCAATCAAATTCTTTTGAATTCTCTTAAATTCAGAAGAAAATTAATCACATTATAAATGAACATCAGTCACTTTATGTCACTATTTCGGTTTAGATAGGTCACTTTTTCAAATTTTTCAAGTAAATTAGGCTGTGTCAGTCCTAAAATCATAAATAAACAATTTATAAATTGAAATTAAAAATTGCTTAATTTCATTCATAAATTCCGTAATCAAAATATTACAAGATCAGAATTGTGGTCCTAAAATATTAATGGCCAGGGAAAATGAAAAATTAGTCATGGAAAAGTCAGGGAATTTTGAAAATGAAGTTTTGCAGTCACCCTGTAATAAGCTTTCCTTGCAAGTTACAAATGGTGGTTAAATTAAAACTTATATTAGTCTGTAATTCCGACATATATCAAGTTCTGTAAAATTATAAGAAATAAGTAACTGAGCCTGCTCTAAAAAATTAAAACACGATGTCCACTCGCCAGCAGAGTACTAGCGGTCACTATGAGATTTGAGAAATAAATTAATAAGATACAACCTGTCTTCGTACCAGTTCGGACCTTTCATCCCTGGTATGATGAAGACAAGAGGAACTCTAAAACTTCACTCACCATATCTGCATTCTCGCGTTCCTGAGCAGTACAAGCTGAAAAGAAAATCATTATTAATTGAAGTGTAAAATATAATAATTTGGAATGTTAGTAACTTATAAAAATAGCTAATAAATAATGTTGCCTGAAGAACATTCTATCTATAGTGGATCCATGATTTTGATATGCTTTCAACAGATAATTTAACATCGTCGAATTCAAGTAATAAACGATTATTCATAAATAAAATACAAGAAACCCACATAATATATTATTAGTCTTATTGAATTAATTGTTGTGAATATTTTACAGGTATAAAGAAATGCTTAGCATATTATTCAGATTAAGATATTTCTAATTTTAATACAGTATACAGATGCTTGCTTGCAAATAATAAGTAAACTAATGAAACTCCTACCGAATTTTAAAGACATCATTGAATTTGTTTTGATTTTAGATTTTTAAAAAAATTTGATTTACTTGAAGCTCTGAACACACTCTCATTATATTACAATACTCGCGCTTCGCACTCGACTTTTTATTTGTCTTTATATAATTCTCTGATAATATATTCGAAATGGCCACTCAGAAAAAATTCTTGCAATAAAAGTATCTTTCTTGAGACAAATGAAATTTCTTTTAACCTTAAATTCAAAAGGAAATTCGATTTGTGTAAAGAAACATCCTTAAGGGAAATTTCTCTGAGTGGCTAGAACGCGAAAAATTAGCGTATTGGGATCCGAAAAAAGTTTAACTTATTTTGAATCGATAGATATGCAGCTTGAATAACCGCGCTTGAAATTTTTTTTTAAATTGCTTGTTTGCAGAGTACACGAAAGAATTCTTCTGTTATTTAAGCAGGTGTTAGAATTTTTTTTAGAAAACTGTGGCGAATCAAATAAGAATTATCGCTTGAAAAATAAATGAATAAAATCTGCGAAAAATTGGGGACACGTTTTTGACCTCCAGAAATGTAAAAACAATTGAATTTCAATATTATTTAAAGACATTACAAGGAAAACATTATTTTACATATATTTTTTGTCGACCCATCCAAATGTATACACGCCCGCCTTAACATTTTCTGATCTGGCTTTGGCTTAATTTTCATTAAAATTACTCCTAATTTATTTTACGAGAATAATATAGTGTTTTAGTCTTTAATTCATTATTAATTTTTTATAAAACAAGAATCGAAGAGTGGCAGTACAAAACCAGATAACCTATATTTTTATCGAAAATGGGTTTATTACATACAGAATTCTTAAATTATCGATTTTTTCGAAATCTCATTTTTTGCACAATAATTTTTTTTTTAATTTTAAATAATGTTTTAGTACAAATTTAGATAAAATTTTATTTTATTTTTAGTTTGAATTTTACTTAAAATTTATTTAAAACTTTTACTCAAAATTTAGTTTAAATTTTAACGTAATAATAATTTTTGTTAACCTTATTTCTGCATTGACATTTCTTGAAATTATTATCATTCAATAAAAAAATATATCTTTTAATTTTTCCCGAATTTTCAGCAAAAATTGTCTGTAATACTGTGATATCGCGATCTTCAATTTTAATTTTCTCGGAATAGGATACATTTTTGGATCAACCATTTTTTTTTCTTATTCAGCATCCCCATATCTCAGGAGTAAGTTTTCTTTTTTGCAAAGAATGGAAAATTCCCTTTTGAATCGCTATCCAAAGCCGATTTTGAAAATACATGACATGTTAACCTTAAATTTCTCTATCAATTTGTTCGGAATCGGCTAACTTGTTTACATTAAACTTTGTTTGTCCATATTCAGATACTTAATACGTATCACGGGAACAGGTTTCAATTTTTTATTTCAACTAAAAATTGAATTTATCTTTGCAAACCACAACCGAGCCTACTCGAATTTCAGGTTAGTGCCACTGTGAGCCTCAGTTCAGCAATACTTCAACATGGGAGTCGACTTTTGTTTCTTCTTTGAACAGTGAGTTCAGTTTTACAGAATGCTTTATCGCTCCCATGGAAAATTCCTATGTCACTGGTTATCTACTTCTGTTCTGCTACCTTTCAATTGTTATTTATTAAGTGATTTCATAACATGTATGTAATAACTCACATTCCAGTTATTATAAAATTTTCTTGTAAAAAAATGCGACTTTTTAGGTCTTTTTAAAATTAATAATTTGTTTTCTACGCTTCTCACGGTGAGCCTCAACAAAGTTCAACCTGAAAGCCTTTTCATTCGCTGTTTTTTTTCAGAATGTTGATGATTGAATTACAGAATGATATAGTAATTTTGTCAAACACAAAATGAAAATCATCTGTGGGGTCCTTTCTTGAAAAATCATCTTTTTGGAATTTTTTTTAGAATTTGAAAATTTGTTATACTGGGCCTTATTAGCTCTTAAAAATGTATGCCTTCATAGAACGAAAGGTGTTAATTTCACCAAATTTTTCCGTAAGACTTGTTTTAATTAATTTTTAACGTCTAATAATGCTCAGTATCCAAAATTTGCAAATTCTAAACAAAATTTCCAAAAAGATTTTTAGCTTGAAATTGGTTGAAGCTCGCCGTGTTCTGTTTTACGTTTGGCTGAAAATTTGCCTTTTTCTTTTGTCAATAGCATTTTTTATGTTTGAAAGAAGGCCGTTTCTATTAATCAAGAAATTTCAGTAAAAATAGCCGATTCAACGGTCGGAGCTATTTATCACGAAATATACGTATGAATAGCCGAGTCAACGCTCTATGAGTAACTCGGAATTCTCACCTATAGCTATTAGTACGGAAAATATTAGTAAATATGAAAATTGTGATTTTATTAATTTATATTAAAGTGGAAAAGTTATATATTCCAGTTGGAATTAATTGAAGTAAAAAAGTAATTATGTGTAATAAAAAGGACACAAAATGTCCACCACAATGCGAAACCTCTGACATACGTTGGAAAGGGGAAATTATTATTTAAATTAAATAATAAATTCAAATTATTATTTATTATTTAAAACAGAATTTATTTCTATGAACAGAAAAGTGAACCTATTTGACTCAATTAATTCTTATTAATTGTTGTGAAAAATGAACATTTTCAGTACGAATAGCCCAACTGGAATTCCACAAATATTAATCACAAAATGTCGGTATAAATAGTCGATTCAACGATCTGAGCTGGTCTGAAATTTCGTGACCAATAGCTGATTCAACGATTTGGCCTATTTATCACGAAATTTCGGGCTTAATAGACACTGCCTTGAAGGAAGACCGTGAGTTCTATAAGAAAAAGATTAAGGAAGACTTTGTAGTTTTTCTTAGAAGAAAGAATTAATTTTTTGACCTTTTTTTTCATGTCCCATAGTTGAGCCGGAAAATGGATTTTTAAACCTTTATTTTTACATGTAGGAAAGACGAAACAATCTTTTTCTAAGAAATTTTATGGTTTTTAAATAATGTTAAATAATTTTTTGGTGATGTCTGCCATTAAAAAATTAGTTTTAAAAAATTGGATACTTAGGTCGTTGCATATTTCCCACAAAAAATAAAATTTTGTAAGGAGCCATGCCTAAATTACGTAAGTTTTTTGGGTGGGGGAGGGGGTCTAAGATTTATCCATGCTGTCTTATATGGGTGATTCTCCACATACATGACACTTTTGTGTCTCGGATCTCTAGTAACTAAACTAAGTAGTGTTTCTTTATAAAACTTAGCTAACTTTTTCATTTTATGATGATACAAGAACTCCGTAAAGAAAAATCAAGTCATATCATCATATGTCTTAGCAAAATGCTCCCAAATACTCGAAAAATGCTTTTTTGGGATATCTCTACGTACACGGCGCCAAGTTTAGAGACGTGTATTTAATACATAGTGAATTATCTTTGAAATTATAATTGATAGTTCGAAAGCTCGACTCAAAATCTATCAAATTCATAACAAATATTTTAATTTATTTGATATATTAGAAGAGAAGATTTAATTATACACGTGTCTCTCTAAATGTTTTCAACGGTTACGGTAAACGAATCTCCCATACCTTTCATCAACTTTTGATCATTTTTAAAGTCTTATCTTCTCACAATATCTCGAACAAACGTCACACTACTCATTCGTCAAAACTTCATATCAAAAAAGTAAGAACTTTTTTTGCAAAGTGAAAAAATGTAACCGAAAATGTAGCGTGTTTTTATTAGTATCGGATACCGTACCTGATAAGAGCTTTCATATTTCGTAATAAATATCAATGAAAAGATGACACTTCCGTGTAGCAAATAATAAAGGAGTTTTTGTCAGGATTTATTGATTACTTTTCTTTTCAAAGCGTAAAAAGTAATTTTGTATGGTTTTCGGTTACCGTAACATCGGATACCATAACCTGTTTTTCGCTGTCAGGGACGAAATGGAGCTAATCGAACCCCTCTTCCAAATAATTTTATTAAAAATTAACGTCAATCGAGAATCAGAATATTTGTACCTACAAGTACTGTACACAAAACTAAAAAAAAAAGTAAAAAAAATTTTATTTGAAAAAAAATTTCAAATTTGAAAAAATATAAAATTTTGACAAAACTTTGAATTTTTTAAAGAAAACTATTCTTCCCTGCCATGTTACGTTCAATGTGTGAATATTTTACAGTATTGTTTTACTTTACATACAATCAGAGAAAATAACCCGCAAAATCAAAAATTGAAAACGTTTTTATGTGCTACAGGTCCTTCAAGTGAGAATTAAGCGTGAATAATTTATAGGGCCCCTTTCTTAAAGGCCAATGAACCTAAACATCACGAAAAAAAAATTTTGAAACATTTTTCGAAAAAAAATTTGCCCTTGCCAAAAGTTCCCTGTCTGAGGAGAATCGCCCATATAGGTGGGAGGTTTTTCGCAATGGCGAAAAACATAAGATCCTTTTTGGTTGAAAATTCAACAATTTGATTGACATTTTTTTTCTTTCTTGACTAAAAAATTTTATTTGATTAAAAATTGAACTATTTTGTTAAACATCCATCTTTTTCAAATAAAAATTGAACTATTCCATTTTTTGTTGAAATGTGATACTTTCAAGTTTAAAATTTGAACTATCTGCTTCAAAATTTATGTAATTTTTCAAAGATCCATCTTTTTTAGTAGAAAAGTAATCTTCTTGGTTAAAAATTCAACTGTTTTATGCAAAGCTCGTCTTTTTCGATTGGAAATTCAACATTTTCAATCAATTTGTTTTTCTTTACTGACTGAAAAACTTTCTTGGTTAAAATTTCAACTCTAGTTAAACATTCATCTCTTTTGGTGGAAATTTCATCTTATTTTTCTTAAAAATCCAACTTTTTGGTTGAAAATAAACCTTTTCTTATTGATGATTCAGCTATTTTCTCAAAGATCAGTCCTTTTTAGTTCAATTCAACTGTTTTTGATTTAAAATGAAAAACTTTTCATGGTTAAAATATCAACTATGTATTACATTTTTGATTGATGATTGAAAATGTTTGAAAATTCAACTCCTTGGTGGAACTACTTTATTAATTTATAAGAAACGGTAAGATTTTTACCACAAACCCTTAAATAAATTCACAAAGAAAATTTAATCGGAAAAAAGCACAAAAGATAGGGGGGGGGGGGGTCAAAACTTACGGACCCTAAAAAAGGGGGGTACGTGGCTCAAAATTTAAGAAAACAACTTTAAGTAATTTCTGCAGGCCCCCTAAAATATACAATTTGTTATATTTCAAGTGACTAGATAGATTTTTCTGCTAAAAATTTGTAAAATTCTCGGTCAAAGAATAAATTCACTGTCATTTATTGTTTTTTCCCGGTCTCCTAAAATTCTCGGTTATTTCTCAACTCTGAATTAACCTCTGAATGATATTTTTTTATAGGACAAGAAATAAATTTAAATAATTAAAATCACAAAAATTCTACGAAATGTCTTGTTTGAAAATCAATTTTAGCAGCATTTCCAAAATGTATGAAATCAAAAAATGAGTTTCTAATTAACTGCATCGGCTTTTCACAGACTCCAAATAATGATAAAATAAATTGTACATCCGTGGTCTGAATAATTTCTGCACAAATTTTTGATTACCAATAATAGTATAACGTGGTATAACACATAAAATTTATAAAAATGATACCATGCAGAGAAAATATGGAATACTTAATTTTAATTCCATTTTTGATAAATTGAGAAAAAGAAAAATTTCAAAGGTTCTTAGAAAAATCAGCATTAAAAGGTGATATTTACCTATAAAATCTGCACACTTGATAACAAATTTGGAAACGAGTCTTTTTCTTCCTAAAGAATTCGAAATATTACTCTCGCGCACTTTTCCTAATCCGAAAGAAAATAAAGTCGCTATAAAAGAAAATTAGTCTAAAAACCTAATTGTTCACAATTGTTAGAAAATTTCACGGGGAAATAGCAACAGTCTGCTGAGCGATTTTTTTGACATGAAAACATAACCTATAATTTTTCCTTTTTTTCAAAAACGTCCACTCGCGAGCTTATTAACATTTTCTCAAAATGCCACAAGCTAATTGACTGAAAGATTAATATTTCTCAATTCACTCGACATTTTTTTATCAAGAGATGAAGGATTTTAAACTTAAATCGCGGCTTTTTCTGAGCAATTACCATCACTGCAAGTTCATTGTTCTATACTGAAGAACGTGTTTACACTTGTTGAAACGCCTATCAACCAAAACTTATCTTATTCTCAAAGATATTTTGTAATTTCGAATCGCACCCCGCACAATAAATATCCGGAGAGAGTACACGCGACTCGTGGGAAAATACTAAATAGCAATAAAAAAATCGACTAATCCGACTGAAACAAAAGAATGTTTTAGTACACGTTTTCGAAAAGGGCAAAAATAACCGTCGCTTTTTTACTCATCCAAAAGGCTTCTCAAAGGACTGAAATCGACCCGTCGATTGATCGAGAAACTTTTCAAGCTAACATAATGGCAAAAATCAAACAAATTTCGCGAATTGAATGAAGTGCGACGAAAACGCGAATTTACTGCTGTTATGAATAGATAGATAAAGATTTGCTAAACGTAAACATTGGTCACGTTTGGCGGGAACTGATTGTGCGCATGCGTGCGACTATGCGCAGATGTATCATCCGAATTTTAAAAATTCAAAGAATTCAAATACGTTATTGCTAATGATTTTTTTTTGTTTTTCGGAAATATAAAGAATATCGTAAGTCGCACATGTTTCGGTTGGTTAAAAACCATCAGATTTCATATGAAATAAGGTCATTTGACTCCAGACAATTTGGAAGAAAATATAAAATCATTAACTGTCTAACTTCAGTTATAGGTTTTAATATAACCTAAGTTTCGAAGTTAATGACTGAAATTATTCAATTTTTAAAGTTTTATATTTCAAATTATTGAACCACTACTGCCTTTAATTGAAAATCGTGCATTCTTTAAAGGTTTTAATTCAAAACCTACCGTAACAAGGGTTTTGAATTTGAAATTGCTTCATTTTCAGAAATTCAATATAAAATATTATTGGATTTGAATTTTCTAAATTTGTAATCGTTTAAGCATTCAAAGGGTTTCATCATATACATTCAATTTCAAAACTATGCAATTGAATTTGGAAAAAATTTTTTTGGAATTTTTGCAGTTCCAAATTGTCCCATTTCATAATATTCATTTCAAAATTTTGACTTCTAAGTGCCTTCAGGCTTTTAGAGTTTCTGGTTTGGAATTTACACATTTGGTTGAAGATGCTTTAATCATTACTGCTTTTTATTTCATATAAAACGGTACAATTTTGAAGGATTCAATTCGAAATAAATTCTTCAATTTCGAAAGCTCCAAACTTAACATTGTATAATTTTACATTCAAAATTTTGAATTCCAGACTCCTTGAAATAGACTGCTTCAGGCTTTTAAGGTTTCTAGTCTGAAATTTAGAAATTTTGACCTAAAATTATTCAAATATTAGTTCTTTTTATTTTCTATAAAATGGTAGAATGTTGAAGGATTCAATTTGAAACACACCAAGCAATAAATTGTTCAAATTTTAATTGAAAAACTACGTGATTCAATAAAAAAATGTTAAACATTTGTAAATCATAATGATTTCATTTCATAATTTTAAATTCAAATTTTTCAATTTCATGTTCTTCAGACATTTCCGGCTTCTAGTTTGAAATTTATATGTTTTATTTAAAATTGTTCGATCTAGTTCAATTTTTGGTGCCTTTTATTTAATATAAAATGGTGGAATGTTGAAGGATTCAATAACAAATAAATTCTTCAATTTCAAATGCGTCAAACTCAGAATCCTTGAAATTTAACATTTTTAACTATGCAATTCAATATGAAGATTTAGAATGTTCAATGTTTTATGTTCAAAATTGTTTCATTACAAAATTTTAAAACAAAAATATTATGAATTTCAAGTGCTTCAGACGTTTAAGGTTTCTATTTGAAATTTAGAAATTTGGACTTAAAATTATTCAACTATTAGCAGGAAGTTGAGTCATTCAACTCAAAACAATTTCTTTAATTTCAAAAGTTCAAAACTGAAATTATTAAACATTTAAAACTATCAAACTTGATTAACAAATTTTTAATTTGCAATGTTTTAAATTCAAAATGGTTCTATTTTATAATTGTGAATTCAAAATTTTTTATTATAAGTTCTTCAGACTTTTAAGGTTTCTAGTTTAGAATTTATAAACTCGAACTTATTAGTGATTTTTATTTCATATAAAATAGCAGAATGTTGAAGGACTTGATTCGAAATAAATTCTTCAATTTCAAACGCTACATACTTAATATTGTTGAAATTAAAAATGTAAACTATGCAATTCAATTTTCAATCTTTTAAGTGAGAAATTGTTTCGTTTCATAATTTTTAATTCCAAGTGCTTCGGACTTTTAAGGTTTCTAGTTTGCAATTCAAAAATTTGGAGGAATGTTGAAGGAATTAATTGAAAATAAATTCTCCAAGCTCAAAAGCTCTAGAATAAAAATTGTTTAAATTAAAATTATGTAATCTGAATTTTGAGCCTTTTTATTTATAAGTAAAATATTTGGTCTACACCCACCGAATTTCGGTGAGCCTAGCCGCACTTTCCTTTCCCCCTTTCCCTTCTTTCCCCCTTTTATTTTCAAAAAAAAATTAGGTTGTCATAAAATCATTGAAAAACTAATATCGAAAATCTAATATAGATGATTTTTCCAGACATTTTTTTTCAAATTGTTGAAACAATTTGTTTAAAAATGCGAGGCACGCGAAAACTAATAGCGCCATTCGATTCTGACAAAAAATACATAAAGTCTATTTGTTTTCTTGATTTTTTATGTACTCAGCTAGTAGCGTAGTACAAATAAAGAATTCCATGGTATAGAATTTATACTAAAACTACATATAACAAATTGGGTGGAGAAAAAATGGTCCAATGCATGAATTTTATGTCATTTTTTTCGCAGAATTGAATAGCTCTATTAGTTTTTCCTTGTGTCGCATATTTAAAATTGTAGAGATTTTTAAGCCAATAAAACATGTTTGAAACAAAGGTACTTGCATTGCTATGCCCTGAAACCCCATCCAATTTTAAGGCAATGAAAATTAATATTATCTATTTTTCAACCCTTTTTTAAATGAAAAGTTTTGAAATGTTTCATTCCTCTCATTTGCAAAACGTGTGGAAAGACTGAACATATTTTACAGTATAAAATTTTTAGAGTGCTAAATTAAACAATTAAGAATCCCTCTCTAAAAAAATCTCGAAGAAAGAATGTTGCCAAATTCACACACATAATTAAGAATTTCAGTTTCAGTTGAAGGGCAGCGACAAAGATTCACATTTGTGTGCATCATAAATCTGAAAAAAATTTGAAACTTATACTAATGTAAAATCTTATTATTTAACCAAAGCCGGATATATCCCGCAGAATTAAAATTTGTATTTGACATGAACAAAGGTAATTTTATTGTCAAATATCAATCAAAAGTTGTATTTTTGCAACAGGTGAGAAATTATCATTTTCAAATAATTTCGTTGCATTATTTAAATTGAAATAATTACTTTTGAGAACCAAAACTTATTTAAAAAGACAAATTTTGAACAAGAAATAGAATTATATTTTCAGTTAAAATAATTAATTTTCAACTAACAAAAATGGAATAGCCGATATTTCTACCAACAAGTATTATGATTTTCAATCAAAAACAGTTAAACTAAACAAAAAATACGAATTTTCAACAAATTTTTTGAATATGCACCCCGAAAATATGCATTTTCTACTAGAATAATTGAATTTTCAACTCAAAGAGACGAAAAGTGAATTTTCAACAAAAAACATCAATTTTCTGAGAAAAATGGTGTCACGTCCCGCGACTTTTATAATAATAATATATAATTATAAACAATATATTATTATTACATAACATTCATATTCAATAGTTTATGACTATATAACATTTATATTCAATTGATTATAACTGCATAACATTTATACTCTATAATAAAACAACAAGCTGAAATATCATATCCAATATCCAATTATTATTGTCAAAATCATATTATAAACAAACCCGACATTGTTAAAATCATTCGTGAAGAACGGATTTGTAACGAACAAAGCAATGGACCAAGATGAGTTGTACGCATCAATTTTTCGCACAACAAACAGGCACACGCTAATCAAAAACACATAAATTAATCAACAAGGCAACCAGAAAAGCTAGCTGCATTTTGTTTCCCATACGCTTACAAAATTCTGGTACCTTTAGCACTTACATAGCACAGTAAACGAAAATAAGCGATACACATAAAAATCTCGCCTATTCAACACAAGAAATGGGCACATAATAATCAAAGGACCATAAATTAATCAGCGAAGTAACCATGAGAACTAGCCACATCTTCAAATCCTATACACCTTCAAATGCTGGTACCTACAGCACATATACAGTACATTAAACTAAAATGAGCGAGCTACATAAATTTGCAGAACTAACAAAGCCATAAAACACACATTAATTGAAGAGCTATAAATTAATCAGCAAGCCAACCTTATGAACAGACCAGATTCTCAACCCCATACGTTTACGAAATGCTGGTACCTATACTACTCATCTACATGATTTAAGCATCTTGACCTACTTATGCCTATGCAAGGGACACCAGCATCTTCGATACAAAAGCAATAAATATCTCAATCAAGGTGACAGTTGTAGGAGGGTGAACCTCTGACAAAGAAGACACGCAAACCTTATGCCCCTCTACATAATAGAATATCTCAGCCTTTGTCACCTAGGAAGGGATACCATATATTTGGTAACTGCCCCATTCTCCATATTTGGGCACATTACGATTCCTCATCACTGATTGGCTATCCTATCAATTAACCCTTTGGACTAGGAAGGGATATAGTGCATCCTAGCTACTGCGACACTTTCCGTATATGGGCATACATAAAAATCTCGATGCCCATTGGATAATTAAATCCCTACCACTCATTTGCATAATTAATCATCAACGATGATTGGAACCATGATGAATCCCTACTTCTAATACCACTCACCCCTACGGGAATCTTAGGAGGGATCTCATGAATAAATACAGCAGATTTGGAAGCAGGAACTCAGTTTAGGGACTTTAACGAGTCTGCACAGTTTTTAGGAAGTTCAACCAGTCTACCTAGTTTAGACTCTCCACCATTAAAGAACCACACCCAGTACTACAATCAAATTCGTAGAAACCCTAAAACTCCGGTCCCAAATACTCGGCCCGTCAAAATCTTCTTCAAATCTAACTTCTGTGCGGGAGCGTCACATCGAGACACAATAAACCACCTGTAACAAAGAAACGAGGGAGGCCCAGATCCACTGACCTGGTCAGCGCAGCCTCCATTCTTGTATACTCACCCCCTACGGGTCCCACAAAGAGCTCCGGCCAGAGGGTACAACACATCAACCACACATAAGTAAGTAGTAAATTATCTCGCTTTCTCGTTTTCCTTTCTTTTACTCTATCGTTTACTTAATTAGTCATCCCTGTTTAAGGTGGACTAAAACTAAACGAGAAGAGGCAAGCCAAAACAAGAGTACTCCAGCTGCATTAATCTCAAATCAACCTTTTGTACTTCATCTCAGTAAAATTACTATTGTTCTAATAAACTTTAATTAATTTATATTCAAATCTTATTAATTTATTTCTGTAGACCGTAGTTATCCTCATCCCAGTTTTTTAATTTACATTAAAATCTAAAACGAGGAACCATCTTTATTTAATAAAATATAAGGTAAGTTATGTTGATTAAGACGTAACAATGGAATAGCTACATTTTCAGCCAAAAAAATTGATTTTCAAACAAAAATGTAGTTAATTTTTAACACAATAGTTGAATGTTCAACCTAAATGATGCGTGTTCTAAAAAAAAGTTTTCAAGAAACTAGATGAATTTTCAACAAAATATTTAAATTTTCATCCAAACAGACGAATTTTCAAACAAGAAGATGAATTAGTCACCAAGAATATAATTACTAAGAAACAAACCACAAAAGAAAGAGTTTCAACAAAATACCTGAATTTACAAGTGAAGAAGATAAATGTTAAATCATACATGTAATAGTTAAATTTTTATTTTAAAAATTCATTTTTAACAAAAAAAAAATACCAATGTTCAACAAAATAGTTGAATCTTTAAGCAAAGAAATTAATTTTAAACTAAAATACTACAAGAAAACTAAATTTTTAACCCAATAGTTCAATTTTCAACCCGAAATTTGAATTGTTTATAAACAAAAATTTCAATAAAGTAGTTAAGTTTTCAACCAAACAGCTCAATTTTGTTAACCAAAACGATTAAATTTCTACCAAAAAAATTACATTTTCGACAAAAATGGAATAGGGTCGATAGGGGTGTGATACGAAATTACAAAGTTGAAATTTGATTAGTTATATTTCAATTCAAATATTTGGGAAGATTATTCTATAAAATTCTGAAAAAAGCATCTTTGAGTCATTAGGGGTTAGTGTGATACATGTAAAAAAAACTCACTAAAATCTAAATTTTACAATATTTTATTTTCATAACTATATAAATGAACCATCCACTTGTTCTTAAACTGAATTTTTTCTTTCAATTTTTTGTCATTTATAGAAATATTGATGAATATATGATAACAAAATTTGAATTTGGAATCCAGGTTCAGTGATACTCAAAAACTTACATATTCCAAATTGTATAATTTCTAAATTGATTTAAAAAATATTTTTCTGGAAATATATACATCAAAATGTTATTTCGTAATTATTATTATTTACTTAAATTTTTATTTAAAAAATGAGGTTCATTAACCTCTTCAAGTAACCTGAAGCTGTTGACAGATTTTCGTACTTCACAATGAAAAAGAAAAACAAAAAACAGATATCACACTTACCCCTTAGTCTGATTTTTAATTACCGTGTCGTTATTTATCATTAAAAATAATGAAATGTAAAATTTTTGAAGAAAAAGCGGAAATTCAGAGAAAATATAATATTTTCCTTCATTCCTGAAAAAAATTCAACAAAAGGTGCTTTATGTACGAAAAAATCAAATCAAAAGATCAGATGACACAACTACGAATTAGAATTTTCTAAAAGCATCTCAATTTCTTTAAAAATAACTGATTAAATCAATAACTAATTTCATCCACCTTCTTCCTAGAAATAATAAGAAATATAATCATCATATTGTAATAAAAAAATCAAATTTTCAGTTAAAGAAATGAATTTTCAATGAAAGAACTAATTTTTAATCAAACAAATTATTTTCAAATAAAAAAGGTTAACTTTCTATTAAAAACATTTATTTTAACAAAATACACGAACTTTCAACCAAAACTTTAATTTTGAATGGAATTTTCAAACTTTTAGTTAGATTTTCAACCAAAAATGTGAATTAGTCACCAAGAAGATTAATATTCTATCACGCAAGACAAAGTTAAAAAAATGTCAACAAATAGCTGAACTTTGAAGTGAGAAAGATAAATGTTAAACCAAACATGTAATAGCTAAAATTTCAGTTTGAATAGCAACGAATTTTCAACGAAATAGTTAATTTAAAAAAAGGTGTTTTGACTAAAATGATAAATCATCAACAACAAAAACTGAATGTCTGAGTGAATAGTTCCACTCTCAACTAAGTATAGTTTAACTTTGAACATCCTGGAAACAACGTAAAATTGACAGGATGATTTGTACAAGAACTGATTTGAATGGCCTGTAAATTTCAGATTTTTCCGTGTTTCTTTCTAAGAGAAAGTGCACCGTCTATGTTTTTTGTATGTTAAAAAAATATTAAATGTACGGTGTCGGACAATTCCACACGTGGCGAGACAGATTTTGTTAATCAGAAAAATAATCTGATAATATTAAAGAATTGTGAGTAAATGAAAAAATGGGGTCCTTAATATTGAATTTACTGGAATTTTCTCGCTATAATAAAGAAACTTCTGTCACTCATATACAATATTTTCAAATAATACAAAATTTTTTGTGAAATCTATAATTAAATGTGGGAAAATGAACAGAGTTTTTCAAAATGGGTTATTTTAAAAAATTCTTATTTTATATTTATTGTTATATTTTATATTTTTTACATTAATTCATTTTATTCATCTAACAACAAAATAGGTCAGAGATTTCTTTAGTAGAAATTAAAATCAGAATTATTTATTATAGACCTCTTTCATAATATACTTCTCATGTAATATCGTTTTACTTAAAACCTTTAAAGTTGCATATATATTCGATAAAATGTATATGAAATCTGACAATCAACATACCTTCCCTCTACTACTGGATATAATATTTCTAAAGCCGGTCTCATTTATTAGCATTGGATCTGTATGTCATGGATGACTACTTGTTCCCGGAGTCTGTAAAGATGCAGGCTCGCATTTCAATAAAAACGATTTAGTAAAATTAAAAAAAAAATGTTAACTTGACCACAGTTTATGATTTACGTGATCTTCTATGTTAGTTTATATTAAGTTTCTCCCCAGTGAGCATCGTTCTAAATACAAATCCGTATATTCATGGTCCCCACATTGTACATTTTATACAATTATAAAATAATTATTTCTGAAAAATAGTGGCAGTGGTTGAAAATTAGGAAGTGATTGAATATTTGATAAAAGAAAAAAGTGAATAAGCTTTAATTATTGATTTCTTACGATCAAATTACATTTTTGCTAAAGGAAATAGTTTCGGAGATAATATTTTTGTTAGCTCCCTGAGAAAATTTTCAATTTTCAATTGAAGTATGTAATTATTTAATTTTTTCTTTATAATTTATTTTGAAAACAGCAATTTTATGATCCAAAGAAAAGTAATCACAAAAAGAAATTTGTATAAATCTATGAAATCATGAGGTGGGCATCAACAGTCTTCAAGTTTCGATTATATGAAAGATAAAAGATTCCTTCATTCGAGACGAATTGATTGACCTATAATATTATTACATTTCATGAAAGAGTAGGGAAGTTATGGTAATTCATGTATCTTGAAAATCGGTTTTTTATAGTAAAACTTTTTTCATTTTTATAATTCAAAGTTGATGCAAGAACAGAAAAGATGTGTTGGTTCGAGACGAATCGATTGACCCATAATATTAATACGTTTTATTGAAGAGTAAGGAAGCTATGGTAATGCATAATTTGAAGAAAAAAATAGGATTTTTTTAGTAAAACTTTTCATTCTCATAACTTAAAGTTGATGCAAGAACAGAACAGATGTATTGATTCGAGACGAATGGATTGACTCATAATATTAACACGGTTTATTGAAGCGTGAGGAAGCTATGGTAATGCATAATATTTGAAAATACGGTTTTTTATAGAAAAACTTTTTTCTTTAACATAATTTAAAGTTGATGCAGAAATATAAAAGATTCCTTGGTTCGGGACGAATCGATCGACCTATAATATTATTACATTTTATTGAAGAGTAGGGAAGCTATTGTAATTTGTATATTTTGAAAATCGCGTTTTTGTAGTAAAACTTTTTCCATCAACATAATTCCAAGTTGATGCAAGAACAGAAAATATGTTTTGATTCGAGTAGAATCGATTGACCTAAAATATTAATAAATTGTATTGAAGAGTAAGGAAGCTATGGTAATGCATAATATTTGAAAATACGGGTTTTTATAGCAAAACTTTTTTCTTCAACATAATTTAAAGTTGAAGCAGTAATATAAAAGATTCTTGGTTCGAGACAAATCGATTGAGCTAAATATAATTACATTCTATCAAAGAGTAGAGAAGTTATGGTAATTTATATATTTTGAAAATCGGGCTTTTATAGTAAAACTTTTTTCATCAACATTATTCAAAGCTGATGCAATAAAAGAAAAGATGTTTTGATTCGAGTCGAATCGATTGACCTATATAATATTAATAAATTTGATTGAAGAGTAAGGAAGCTATGGTAATGCATAATATTTGAAAATACGGGTTTTTATAGCAAAACTGTTTTTTTTTTAAATAACATAATTCAAAGTTGATTCAAAAACAAAAAAGATGTATTGATGCAAGTCGAGTCAATTGACTTATAATATTAATAAATTTGATTGAAGAGCAAGGAAGCTATGGTAATGCATAATATTTGAAAATACGGTTTTTTATAGTAAAACTTTTTTCTTCAACATAATTCAAAGTTGATGCAACAATATAAAATATTCCTTGGTTCGAGACGAGTCAATTGACCTATAATATCAATATATGTATTCGATTAAATAGTAGGGATGTTATGGTAATTTATATATTTTGAAAATCGGTTTTTTATAGTAAAAGTTTTTTTATTAACGTAATTCAAATTTGATGCAACAACAGAAAATATATGTTAATTCGATTCGAATGGATTGACCTATAATATTAATACATTTTATGAAGAGTAAGGAATTTATGGTAATGCACAATATTTGAAAATACGGTTTTTTATCTTAAAACTTTTTTCTTCAACATAATTCAAAGTTGATGCAAGAATAGAAAATATGTGTTGATTCGATTCGAATGGATTGACCTATAATATTGAATACATTTTATAAAGAGTAAGGAATCTATGGTAATGCATAATATTTGAAAATACGGTTTTTTATCTTAACACTTTTTTCTTCAACATAATTCAAAGTTGATGCAAGGATATAAAAGATTCCTTGGTGCGAGACGAATCGATTGACCAACAATATTGATACATTTTCTTAAAGAGTAGGGAAGTTATAGTAATTTATACATTTTGAAAAATAATACGTTTCATTGAAGAGTAAGGAAGCTACGATAATGCATAATATTTGAAAATACGGGTTTTTATAGTAAAACTTTTTTCTTCAAAATAATTCAAAGTTGATGCAACAATAGAAAAGATGCCTTGGTTCGAGACGAATCGATTGACCTAGAATATTAATACATTTTATTAAAGAGTAGAGAAGTTATGGTAATTTATATATTTTTAAAATCGATTTTTATAGTAAAATTTTCTCATTCTCATAATTTAAAGTTCATGCGTGAATAGAAAAGTGGTGTTGATTCAAGCCGAATCAATTGACCTATAACATTCATACATTTTACTGAAGAGTAAGAAAGCTATGATGATGCATAATATTTGAAAACACGGTTTTTTATAGTAAAACTTCTTTCAGCAACATAAATCAAAATTCAGGCAAGAACGGAAATAATTCCTTGATTCGAGGCAAATCGATTGATCTATAATATTTAAAAAATTTGTGTATTATTTTTTAATTCTGTATTTTTGGTAAATTTCGACTTTGAAATTGATCATAATGAAGACTTTGGTTTGTTTATTATTGAAAAAAATAACTGATGCTTCCTCTATGAGGAAGCAAATGCATTTGCTAACGGGAAGCAAAGTGCTCGTGAAATGAGCACCATCTAATTATAAATACAAACAAAGTGGAAACACTCGAGATCGAATTCACAGCTAACTCAGTTTTTATTAGACTAAAATTCAAAGAGTTAGATCATTTTCAAAATTATGCAAATTTTGTTTTTCTGAGATCCGTGAGTTTTAATAGTGATTTTTAGTAACTTACCATAAGATTTACAAATTATCTGAATGATCTTTTGCAATTAGACACTTTAAAATGTTCTGGATAATTTATAGGTAAGTGGATAAGCTAGATTGGGATATTTTTTAAACGCAGTGAAATGTTTTTGATATTTTGTTCAGACTACAAATTTTTGTGAAGTTGACTTAGAATTGAATTTTAAACGAACGGAATCAAAGCTTATGAGGCGTCTGCTCAGCAAGTAAAAAAAAATTATATTTTTGTTATTGACATTATATTGAACAACAGACCTCCTTCTTATATTCCGTTCTATTTCGCCTACATCGTTTTATTTTTTAAAGAGAACCGTATGCATGATTAAATAATCGAAGCAACTTTTTCAAATAAGGTGTACGTGACCTTAAATGTAAAATAGTATTTTAATTTTTCAGTTTTGACATAAAATGCTGTAATGCTAGCGTTCTTAATGGAAATTTATCTCGTCATCTCAAATAGGCTTTTTTCTATTTATAAACAAAAAAATACATGAAAAAACAACTATTTTACAAACATTCACCGACATTAGCCGAAAATTTAGAACGGCGTCACGCCGACGCGCCGCCAATTGCCGATCAAATTTAGCCTAAACGCCGCCGTCGATCCAACTGACATCGTCGCAAACCTTCGGAAAAGTTTTAAGAGAATAAAAAAAGGTTCTTAAGATTCCTGGGAAAATTGAATGATTTTTTTATTTTCAAAAATTAATTTCAAGAATAATTTGAAAAAGATTTTTAAATATTTCCATAATTGTTAAGAAAATATAGTTTAATCCTTAACCAAAAAGATGAATTTTCAACAAAAAAGATACATTTTCTACCCAAAAAGACAAGTTCTGAAAGAAATACATGACTTTTGTTCTAAATAGTTTAATTTTTAAATTATAAAGGTTAGGTTTTCAAGAAAAATGGATTAGGTGAATTTTTAGGTAAAAAAATTAATAATTGTAGCAAAAAAGAAAAAGAATTTTAAACAAATTAGTTCAATTTTCAACCAAAAAGGTGTCTTTCTAACTCTATTCCTTAAAAAATTGCTAAAAACAATTAATAATTATTTAAACAAATCATGTAAACATCCAATTATCAGAAGGAAGTAGTATTTTATGTATAATAAAGAATTTGTAATCAAAAATTGCAAAAAATTATAATTAGCGCCAAAAACTCGCAAACCCCAATTTTTCAGTTATGGGGTTTTTTGGAACCCTATAAAACAGACTTACGGGAGTGATATTTAAAAAAATAAGTTTGCATTCGTTTTCTTTGGCTAATTTTGAAGAGAAACCAAAATACGCTACCAATTTTAGGCTATTTTTCACCCTTTTTCACCCCTCGTTGACAACCGTAGTTTTGTATCTCCTCTCGCCCCGAAAAAAGTTAAGTAGCTTAAAATTCTATCAGATTATAGAAAAAAGAGTAATTTTTCAAGAAAATAAGGTAATAATGGAGAAATCAATTTAAATCAAAATTGATGTACATACCATATTGAATGCAATACTATAAACACTTTAAATTCCTAAGATTTCAAGTCGAAATAGATATTGAATTTTTGACAAACAAAATTAATTTTCTAACCAAAAAGACGAATTTTCAACAAAATACATGAATTTCCTACAAAATGGTTGGATTTTCAACTCATAAAGAATGCATTTCTAACCAAAAATGGAATAGTGAAATCTTCAGAAAAGAAAATTTAAACCCCCAGATTAATTTAGAGCCAAACAGTTGCATGTTTAACCAAAAAGGATGAATTTTCAACCAAGAAGATTAATTTTCGACAGAAGAAAACGATTTTTTTACCAAATACATGAATATGCAACCATAAAAGATCAATTTTCAATCAAAAATATTAATTTTCAACCAAAGATACAATAAAGATAATAAAGATGCAATATTACATTTTTAGTGACGAAAATTCATTCTCAGAAAGAAAACATCGAATTTTGAGCAAAATAGTTAAATTTTCATCTAGAGATGCTGTTCAACCCAAAAGATGATTTTTGCATTCAGAAGATTAATTTTATAAAAATGGAATATTTGAATTTCCAACCAGGGAGATCAATGAAAAAACCAACTTCCTATAACTTCCTACAAATTCGGTATAAACTCTTGTTATAGAAATATATTAAAAATTACAAAATTAACTTTTTGGAAAATAGACACAAGCTACAATAATATTTTATTTAACCAAATTTTTCGCCAAAATTATGTCTATCATACAAATTGGCTTAAACCACTTTACGCTCGGATGCATATTTTTAGTTTAAAACGTAAAAAATAACATTGAAAATAAACAAAATAAGTTCATGGAAAAACGACACAGGTTGCAATAAGATGTTTAATAACAAAATTGTTTTCTTTTTATAGAATGCACACTTTTTTTTAATTATAAAAACAAGACAATGAAAATACGTATATTTCAATACCAATGCATATTGTGATAATATAAATTTATTGAAATGAAACATTTTTCAAGATAGCTGAGGATAAACTTTAATGCAAAATAAGAAACAAATCTTAAAGGAGCTTTAACAAAAGAGAATTCACCATCACCAAAATACAGTTGTTAATGCTTTGACCTTTAATTTTAAAAGGTCTGTGCGCAAATATGGGAGAAATACAAAAACGAGGCGCGTAGCGCGAGAACCAACAGTTGCGCGCACTAGGCGCGCTCAAATTTGCATCAAAATTCAGCAAAAAAATGTTTGAACACCCACGGTTAGCCTCCATTAAGTTCAACCCAAAAGTGCTTGCACATCCAGTTTATATTTTTTACGTATTTCGGGGATGCCCCTCGGATATTTTGAGCGGAGAAAGAAAAAATCGTACTACGCGTTTTTGAGAAACACAATTTTTTAATTTTTAATGATTATAAATCTCATTTTTCCACAAAAACGACGCAAAACATGAATATCAGCTCAAAATTCAAAATTGTTCCCCTTTCTAAAATCTGTTGAAGTATACTCTTATTAGATTCTTCTTTTTTGTATTTTAACAAATTGTCCGAAAAAAAAAATAAAAAATCGATAAAAGTGGACTAAAATAGCGTGTATTTAAACGAACGTCAAGATTTTATTTTTTGCATGTTTGTTTTTAGTTCAATAACAATGTGAAGAACATGTTCGATGAGAAAATTAAGGTTCCTTAGCTTCAAAGTAAAGAAAAAATGAACCAGGTGTTTATCTAATGTGTTTTTGCCAATTTTTCAGCAACAAAAAAATATAGAAAAATGGATTACAATAGACTAAAACAGCATTTAATTTAACATTGTTACCAGGGCCGACGTCAAACTTTCAGCCCGAGTGGGTATAAAGTAGTTAAGAGGGGACAGATATATGCCGAACTTGCTCAGTGTTGGATAGGAATATAAGATTTTGTCCGCAAATTTCGAGTGGGTAAGTACCCACAGGGATTTTTCCCGAGTGGGTAGCACTACCCATGCCGAAGATAATTATAATATCTTTGCCCATACCAAAGATAAATATCCCATACTACCCACCTGAACCGCCGGTCGAATTTTATCGACTTGTTCTTTTTTTTATGAAAATTTTTTTGAAATACACCAGACAAACATCCGAAAAGGGTATGGTTTTATAGATTTCAGGAAGTATAACAATTTTTAAATATTAATTGCTTTTAATTTTTGGCGTCGTTTTCAAAAACTAGCTGTGAATTCAATCTCGAGTGTTTTTACTTTGTTTGTATTTATAATTATAAGGTCCTCATTTCACGAGCACTTTGCTTCCCCATAGAGGAAGCATTAGTTATTTTTTTGAATAATATACAAACCAAAGTCTTCATTTTTCTCAATTTAAAAATAGAAATTTACAAAAAATACAACATTACAAAATAAAACAAAAAAATTTTTACTGCAAAGACAAATCAGACAATAGTTATCTGTGATACAAGTGCGCAAAATAGGTGATTGTGTGCGAGTGTGAATTTTACAGCACAACCCGCAGGCGAATGATGCAATCACACGAGTTACCAATCACCTACGCGCACGTGTATCACACGCTATTTTTTGCAACGCCCGTCCGAAAAAGTTGTTTGGAGGTGGTAACGAAAAATACTAATTTTATATTGCATAGAGTGGAGTAAAGAAATTTTGCTGAAAACACATTTTTTTTAAATGTTTAAAAAAAAATTTGAAAAAAAATTATTTGAAAAAAAATTTTATGAAAACAAATTTTGTGCAAGAAAATTTGTTGGAAAAAAAATTAAAAAAAAAATGTTAGCATTTATGCTCTTTTGCCCCCCCCCCCCCCCGGGGGGGCGGTGAAACCAAAACAACAAAACTTCAATTGTTAAAACATTTGTTCAAGTTAAATCTAAATTTATTTCAAGTGTTTAAAGTTACCTATGCCAGTATCTAAAGTACCTCATCTCGAAAGTGCGCATGCGCAGCCTTTTCACCAGTGTCTAAAGTAAGCCATCTTCAAACTGTGCATGCGCGAAAGTTGTTTCGCGCACAGTCTGCTCAAATAAGGTCCTTTAGGGCATTTAGGCACCATTTACAAGCATGAAAACGTCAACTTTTGAGATGGGTGTTGCAAAAATCAAATTTTGTATTCGAAATTATTATTTTTGGAGCTGGAAAAGGGATGGGAAAAGTTCTGTCGCACCCTATCCATTTCCCAGCTTTATGATTTCTTTACAAAAATGGTCAGAATGATTCTATTTGAAAATTTATGATAAAAAAAGTTTTTCTGTTTGTAACAGAGGATTCAAATATAAATGAGCATAACTTACTTAATCTTCAACAAAGAGTATATTAATATTCAAGATCATTCTATTTGCCTCGAATCAAGGAATCTTTTCCATTCTTGTATACATTTTTAATTATGTTAGTGAAAAAAGTTTTGCTAGAAAAAATCGTGTTTTCAAATATTATAAATTACCATAGCTTATTCCTTACTCTTCAATAAAATGTATCAATGCTATGGGAGAATTTTCACAATAAAAAACGATTTTAATATTATATAAATTACTATAACTTCCCTACTCTTTCATAGAATGTTTTGATATTGTCGGTCAATCGATTCGTCTCGAAGCAAGGAATCTTTTATATTCTTGCATCAACTTTGAATTATGTTGAAGAAAAAAGTTTTACGATAAAAAACCGTATTTTCAAATATTATGCATTATCATAGATTCCTTACTCTTTATAAAATGTATTTAATATTATAGGTCAATCCATTCGAATCGAATCAACACATCTTTTCTGTTCTTGCATCAACTTTGAATTATGTTAATAAAAAAAGTTTTACTATAAAAAACCGATTTTCAAAATATATAAATTACTATAACATCCCTACTCTTTAATCGAATATATTGATATTATAGGTCAATATATTCGTTTCAAACCAAGGAATCCTTTATATTTTTGCATCAACTTTGAATTATGTTGAAGAAAAAAGTTTTAAGATAAAAAACCGTATTTTCAAATATTATGCATCACCATAGATTCCTTACTCTTCATAAAATGTATTAATATTATAGGGATTCGAATATATAGTTGATTCGAATTGAATCAACACATCTTTTCTGTTCTTGCATCAACTTTGGATTATGTTGAAAAAAAAATGTTACTGACCGAATCCATTTCAAATCAGGCAGGTTCTACACTTGAAATTGCAGAATCTCTCGGGGACAAAATATGTTGTTTTTTAGAGGAAATTAGGCGATACGTATTTTTGCGATTTGTGAAAAAAAAATTTTTTACATAGTTATGCGTATTTGAATTTTTGGCTTTGTTCTTCAAAAACCCCCCAATTTTTGCTTTAAACTCTTATAACTTTTGACCTAATTGAGATATTTACAATTTCTTTTCAAATTCTGGTAGAGTTTATCGCCTTCTTTCGAAATCCGTGAGGAAATTAAAAAAAATCTTCAAAATTAACTAAATGGCTGCAGTTTTTCTGAAAATGTTAAAAGTCGATTTTCTCAAAAAACCCACACTTACATTTTTTGCCAATTTTTTGTTAAATTTGTACTATCATAAGGAAAATACCTTGTGAGCTTAATGCGGGCTAAATAACTTTTGTGGGTAGGAGAATTTTTTTTCATGAAATCGAATTTTCGCATTTTTCTTGAAAACAACAACAGATACAAAAAAATTTTGAGAAAATAGTTTGCACATTTAAAAAAGTTCTACAAAAAGTTCTCTTACGAATTTATGATATCTTGTACCATTTCCGAGAAAAATGAAAAAATTCAATTATCATAAACAAAAATTGTCTTCATTCCTGGCTTATGGAAATACCCACCATTTTTGTTAAATATTAAAAAAATATATACGTTCATATGAGGAAAACTCCATGCTAGTTTTACGTGGGCTTAACAATTTTTATCATCAGAACATTATTTTTCACAAATTCGAATTTTGAAATTTTTTGCTGAAACAATTTAAGTTACAAAATGAATGCCAATACAAGAAATGTTTTGACTGGAAAGTTTTTATCTTCAATATATTTGAATATATTTCACATTTATCCAGGTATTTTTCAACAATGCATAAAAACTTTATCTGAATCTCAGTTTAAAAAATAAATAAATAATACCTGGATTAATATTTAACAAAAATGGTGGGTATTTTCATAAGCAGAAAATATCTTGATTCGAGTCGAATCGATTGACCTATAATATTAATAAATTATTTTGAAGGGTAAGGAAGCTATGGTAATGCATAATATTTAAAAATACGGTTTTTTATCTTAAAACTTCTTTCTTCAACATAATTCAAAGTTGATACAAGAATATAAAAGATGCCTTGATTCGAGACGAGTCAAGTTTTTCATAGTAAAACTTTTTTCATTAACATAATACAAAGTTGTTGCAAGAACAGAAAATATCTTGATTCGAGTCGAATGGATTGACCTATAATATTAATACATTAATATTAATACATCCGGACAATTGCTTAGAACATTGTATTAGACATTTTTAATTTTTTGAAGGTTCAATTAAATGAATTTTAAATGTTTGAAAAATGTTACCATTACAAAGCTGCTTCTACGAGGAAGCAAAATCGATTAAAACATACTAAAATAGCATTTAATTTAACATTGTTACTGAACTAGAAAATAAAGTTTAAAAAAATAAAAATTTCAAGTTCATTAAACTAAATACTATTTTAGTCGATTTGTATCGACTTTTTCTTTTTTTAATGAAAAATTAGTAGAAATATACAAGACAAACATACTAAAAAGGTATATTTTTATAGATTTTAGGAAGTATAACAATTTTTAAATATGAATTGCTTTGAATTTTTGGCGTAGTTTTAAAAAAAAATGAGATTTTTAATCGTTATAAATCATTTTTCCCCAATCTTAGAGATAAACCCGAAATTTTCTTTACTCTAAAGATCAGGACTCTTAATAATTTAATGTAGCATGCTCTTCACATAGTTAATGAACTAAAAACAAATATTTAAAATAAAAAAAATGTCGAAGTTCGTTAAAGTAAATGCTATTTTGGCCGTTTTTCATCGAGTTTTCCATTTTTTGGCAAAATTGGTCAACATACACAAAAGACAAATCAAGTAAGAGTATATTTTTATAGAATTCAGAAGGGGGAACAATTTGGAAAAAGAGAAACAAGCACTTTTGTGTTAAAGTTAATCAAGGCTAGCCGCACCCTAATGAATAGTGTATAGTGATTCTGAAGGCCTGTATATTTAAAAAAATGAATGAAGAGCTATACAAAAAATAAATTTTCTTCGGAAATAAACTGAAGAACCCGCTCTTCTGATTTTAGTACTCCAGGGTAACACTAGATAGACCTAGTGAATGGACATTGGAGTGGATTCAATTTATCCACCGCGCAGATAGATAGAATCCACAACAAAAATTGACACCACTACTACAGTGTAGGAAATTATCAATTGCTCATACTTGCAGCCCACTGTTTACAATACATTCAGTTATAACAAGTTCATTATCTCAAAATGTGACATACTTCAAAAAATATAATGAATTCAGTGTTTCAACCAGCTTCAGTTTGCTGTAATAATTCTCAGACTATGGATATTTAAATTATTTCCTACTACGATTAAAAGTAGTAGCTTTTGAGAACTAATCACTTCAATTAAGAATGGCAACTGTCAAAGTGACTGAGCAAAAAGTGATTCTATGTGGGGAATACGGCGTGGGAAAAACTTCTATTTTCAGGCGGTTTGCCAATAATTCTTTTGTCAATAACAGCGACAGAAAATCAACACTTGGAATTGACAATATTGACAAGGAATATGTTGTGGATGACAGACGGATACGTGTAAGTATCATATGCAAAAAATCTGAAAAAAATCAGCTTTCGAATGATAAAGAAATATCCTAGTTTACTTGAAGTCACTTGTCTTTAATTTCTTAGAGTGCATCACAGGGGACTTCTCCAAAGCATAGGACATTTCTCCATTACTTGATTTAATTCAATTGATTATAAAAAAAATATTAACAAATTATTGTTATACTTAACCAGAATAAGTAATACATTGTTATTATTAATTAAATTTATGAAACTTCCTTAACTTTTTTCAAGATTTTTGGGCATTTGAACTTTCTGAAAAATGAATGTCTAGAAAAGTGAATTATGGGCGAATTAAATCCGGTGTCTAGTCTTGTTCTGGTTTTCCGGGTCAATAAATCACATATATATTTTTGGTTGGCCAATAATTTCTGTACTATTGCATTTTATTAAATATACTTCAGTAATACAAATGATTTAGACATGATTGACTTTTTAGAAATATTAAAAATGTTACTTTAAATATTGTTTTAGAATTCTGTAATATTTGCTTTGAATTCGTTTGAAATCTTTGAAATCCGACGTACAACGCCTTTGTCAAATCTTTTGAATCTTTCTGAAATTCTTGAAATCTTTGAGAGATCTGTGAAATCTTGAAAATATTTGTGAAATCTTTGACATCCTTGAAATCTTAAGATACCTTTTGAAATTGTGTGAAATCTGATGTACAACGCTAAAATCTTTTAAACTTTTTAAAATGGTTAGAAGTCTATTTAAAAAATGTATATCTGATGTACACGCCTTTGTGAAATCTTTTGAATCCTCTTGTAATCTTTGAAATCTTTTTGAACCTTTTGAAATCATCTAAAATGTTTTGAAACCTTTGACATCTTTCAAAGCCTTTTGAAATTTTTTAAAATTATGGAAATCTTTGGATTCTTTGTGAAATCCTTGGAATCTTCAAAAGCTCTGTGAAATCTTTAAATCTCCTAAAATATTTTGAAACCTTTTGAAATATTTTAAATCTGATGTACGACGCCTGTGTAAAATCTTTTGAATCTTTGTGAAATCCTTGAAATATTTGGAACATTTTGAAATGTTTTCTAAATATTTTCAATCTGCTATACACGCCTTTGTGAAATGTTTAAATCCTTTTGTAATCTTTGAAAGCATTGACATCTTTTGAAATCTGTTTAAACCTTTTGAAATTGTTTGAAATCTTTGAAATATTTGTGAAATCCTTGACATCATTTGAAATCTTCTGAAATTGTAATCCTTGAAATATTTGTGAAATCCTTTACATCATTTGAAACCTTCTGAAATTGTGTAAAATCTTTTAAATCTTATGTTCAGCGCTTCTGTAAAATCTTTTAAATCTTTGTGAAATCCTTGAAATCTTTGTGAAGTCATTGTAATGACTATTTTTGGTTGGAAGTTCATTCTTTTCGTTTGAAAAGTCTACTATAACATTTTTGTTTAAGAATAATCATCTTCTTTGGTTAAAAATTTAATTATTTTGTTGGAAATTCAACAATTCTGTTCAACAGTGATCCTTATTGGTTAAAAATTAAACTGTTTTTCTTTTCAATATTCGACTTTTTGGTCTGAAAATTCATCTTTTTTGTGAAAATGTCATCTTTATTGGTTAAAAATGTTATTATTTTGTTGAAAATTGAACAATTTATTTGAAAAGTCATACTTCTTGGTTGAAAATGCAAACTGTTTTGTTAAAAATTCGTCTTTTTGGTTTTAAAAGTCTACTATTATATTTTTGGTAATGAATATTCATCTTTCATGGTTAAAAATTTAATTATTTTGTTGAAAATTCAACAATTTTGTTAAAAAGTCATCCTTATTGGTTAACAATTAAAATGTGTTTTTCGTTTAAAAATTTATTTCTTTTTGAAGAAATTTCATTTTTTTTTGTTAAAAATTTTATTATCCTGTTAAAAATTCAACAATTTTTTTAAAAAGTCATACTTCTTGTTTGAAAATTCAACTATTTTGTTAAAAATTCCTCTTTTTGGCTTGAAAATTCAACAATATGATTGAAATTGTTTTTCTTTCTTGGCTAACATTTTTTTAAATAGAAAATTTTACTATTTTGTTGAACATTCATCTTTTTGGTTAAAAAATACATCGCTTTCTGTGGAAATTTTACCTTCTTTGTTAAAAATGCAACTGTCTGGTTAAAAATTAATCTGTTTCATTGAAAATTCGTCTTTTTTCGTATAAAATTAATTTTTTGTTAAAAATGAAGTATTTTGAGGAAGATTTGTCTTTTTGGCATAAAATTCAACCTATTTGGTACAAAATTAAACTGTTTTATAAAAAAATCGTTTTCTGCTCCATTTTTTGTTAAAAATTGATCTTTTTTTATTTAAAAATTCGAATATATAGTTAAAAAATTTTAGAAACGAAAAAAATATAAACTAAAAATTAATCAAACAAAATTTCGCCTAGAATCACAATCATTGTTCAAAGTATTCAGTTGGATGTGACTTGCTACATATTCATCTTTTTTGTTAGAAAATTAATCTGCATTGTTTCAAATTCAACTATTTGGTTGAAAATCTTTGTATTTTGTTCAAAATTCGTCTTTTTAGCTTCAAAATTCTACAGTTTGATTAGCATTTTTTTTTCTTGACTTACAAATCATTAATGTGGTGAGTTCGAGGCCTAACCTTGCTAAAAAATAGTAAATTTTCGAATGTTTCATGTCCAAATGCTGGTAATTTAATTTGGATTTGAGTGTACCTATGATACAATGTAGAAAATTATTTTGGACTTTCCAGCTGCAACTTTGGGACACTGGGGGCATGGAAAGGGTAGCATCAGTGACGTCGAGTTATTATAAATTCGCAGAAGCCGCTATTTTGGTATTTGCACTTGACAATTCCACCTCTTTTCATCTACTTTCCCAGCACCTGCTTGATATAGTCACCTACGCTGAAAACGCAAAAATATTTCTTTGTGGAAACAAAAGCGATCTCGAAGGTGCAAATCCACAAGTTACAGACGTCGAGATGGAGCAGTTCTGGTAATCCTGGTCCATTAATTCAATTAAGAAAGCTATAAAAAGATCTTTGCGTACATTCTTGTATATTTTAATCACTGATATAGTTTTTATAATATATAACTGCTAAAGAATCTTAAAAAGAGTTCTACACTCTTCCCTACACTTAAAAATGTATTTACATCGAAAGATAATAGAAATAGAAACTCATTAGAAGGGGTGGCTGAAAATGTCGGTAAAATAGTTTTCCGAATGGAATATTGTAAAGTTGGTGTTCACTTTTATAAATCTAAATTCTTCTTCTTGCAAGGTGGCTATTAAAAATCCCGGTCATTTCACGGTTTGCAAAAGTTTTTCACGGTCATTGAAATAAAAAAAATTGAACTCTTAGAGCTTAAATTTGTTTCATTTGAAGTAATCAAAACTGAACTGCAAATTAAAGCAGTCAAAATGGAATACTTGAATTTTAAACCTGTATCATGGAAACTTAAAAAAATTTAAATCAAACGCTCAATAATATGAACGTACATATAAAATGGATTTTTTTTATAGTTTTTAAACTGAAGAATTAAAAATTAAATGCCGTTGAGCTGCAAAGTTTTAAACTTCTATTAATTCAACAGTTCAAAGGTTTTTGGTTAAAAATATAAATCCACTCTATCATTTTCAATGCTTTCAATTGAAGAATCAATCAATAAATTTGCAAATTTTTAAAATTATATCATTATCAGCGAGGTCTAAATTTAGCGGAACGACTAAAAAAAATCCCAAGAAATAAAATTACCGACATTATAAAATATCCGACACTATAAAATTGCTGATACAAGAAAATTCCCGAATCTAAACAATTAAAACTTTTCTTAATAGTAAATTATAAAAGAAATAAAAAATATGCTCATTAAATAAAAGTATTGTATTTGCACAATAATTTTTCATTTCATTATTTAATAATTTCTGTTATCGGAAATTTTATTTTTTGGGATTTTTCAGTTATCCCTGAAAAATGATATTTTTTGGTTGAAAATACAACTATTTGGTTGAAAATTATTCTATTTTAGTTGAGGATTTAACTACTTGGATGAAAGTTGAACTACTTTGTTAAAAATTCATTTTTATGGTTGAAGATTCAT
The DNA here is from genome assembly GCA_932178445.1 of Andricus quercusramuli. Taxonomy (NCBI): domain Eukaryota; kingdom Metazoa; phylum Arthropoda; class Insecta; order Hymenoptera; family Cynipidae; genus Andricus; species Andricus quercusramuli. Next base: position 323,914 of record CAKNXH010002454.1, read on the forward strand.
GATTTTAGGTTAAAATTAACCTTTTTGATTGAAATTTAACTGTAAGTGTTAAAAAATTAGTTTTTTGTTAAAAATACATTTTTTGGTTGAAAATTAAACCACTTTGTTTGAAATTCGTTGTTTTGGTAGAACTCAAATGCTTTTATTTAAAACTAAAATCTTTTGGTTCAAAATTCAACTACTTAGTTGAAAGTTGAATTACTTTGTTAAGAATTAATTCTTTTGGCTAAGATTTATTACTTTAGTTGAAAATTGATCTTTTAGGTTAATTATTCAAATACTTGTTTGATAATTCTCTTTTTTTGGTTCAACATTAATTTTTTAAACTGACAATTTAAATGTTCTATTTTCGGTTTGAAATTGACCTTTTTTTTGAAAATGTAACTATTTAGTCGAAAATTCATGTATTTAGTTGAAAGCTCGTCCTTTTTGTTTGAAAAATCACCTGTTTTGGTGGAAATGTAATTTGTTTGGGTTTAAAATGCAACTGCTTGGTTAAATATTCATCTTCTTTGTTTGAGGTTTCAACTATTTTGTCAAAAATTCGTCTTTTTAGGCGGAATTCAACTGTTTTTGATTTAAAAAGAAAATATTTTTTAGTTCAAATATCAAATATTACCTTTCTCATTCAGAATTCACCGTCTTAGTAGACAATTTTTTTTAGTTAAAATTGGTTAATTATATAATTTTGAACAGATTCAGAACCATCTTGTGGAATCAATTATTGTCCAATTTTTACTATAGTTAAATTTTTGAAAATCATCAATTAATTTATATTTACAACTGATCAACTCACAATATTTTTCATCAACAAATTTCAATTTCAAACGATTTTATTTTTTAATTTTCTAAGTCTTCTTCTAAGTTAACATATAAACTTAACAAAAAAAAGAGATAAAATCAAACTTAAATTCGTGATATTTCAAGTAATCGGATAGATTTTTCTTCAAAAAATTTGTAAAATTCCCGGTAAAGAAAAATTCATTGTCATTTCCCGGTTCAGCGGCCACCCTGTCTTGCTTTATGATGTAGGTCAAATTTGAAAAAATACTTTACTCGCATTTTCGGTTAATAGTTCCAACACCCTTGGCGTCAAATACGAACAGAAGTTTTCACAGTACTATTTGAACACAAAATAATCAATTTAATTTACCTCGGGTTTTCGTGACTAACTCCTAAAAACTCTTTTCAGTGAACAATGCCACAATCTGATCTCAGGAACTTACAAAACGTCGTGCAAAACAGGAGCGGGTATAAACGAAATGTTTGAAGATATTGCACAGCATCTAGTTGAAGCTAATCGATCTCGAATGGACCTTCACGACATGGAAAAGGACCACTTTAAAATTTCTCACGCCGACGAGGCTACTGAATCTTCTTGCTTATGTTAAGCCTGCTCTTCCTGGTACTAAAGCTTCTTTGCTCAAATGCCTACTTCAAAACAGAAAACACACAAACTAAAGGTGCAGTGATAAAAACTTTTTAACTGAACTCCGAAACAATACTTTTACGAGAGTGTGACTTAAGTATGCCGATCCTCGCAAGCTTTTTTTTTGTAATCCATGAGTAGGTAACACAATTTCAGGGTGGTCGTTGTAATAAAAGAAACAAATTTTCGGTCATTTCGGGGTTTGCAAACATTTTTCACGGTCAATGAAATTAAAATATTCGAAATCTTGGAGGTAATACTTTTTCATTTGAAGTAATAAAAACTGAATTGCAAATTAAAGCACTCAAAGTAGAACTCTAGATTTTTAAACATTTAAAGTTAAAGTTTAAGAATCTTTTAATTTAATTTTTTTTCAAACGCTCAATAATTTACACGTATAAAATGGAAGTTGTTACCACTTTTAAACTGAACAATTTTAAATTAAATGAATTTAAAATGCCAAATTTTAAATTTAAAAATTTTTATAAATTGTATAGTTCAAAGATTCAGATTCAGTTCAAAAAATATAAATCCACGTTATCATTTTCAATGCTCTAAATTGAAGAATGAATAAAAAATTTCGAATTTTCAAAATGATATAATTTTAAGCAACTTTAAGTTAGAAAAATAAAAAATTAAACGTTAACATTTTTTTTAACTGAAAACTTTACGTGAAAAGTTAAATTATTTAAATTTTAAGTAGTTTCAAATCAATAATTGATAAATTGTTATTTATGCATCAAACAATTTTTTTTTATATTTTAAAATATTCTCTTAAAATGATTTTTTCATAATAACTTTGTTTTAAGTTTTCCCCGGAATATCAAGAAATATTTTTTAATATGTTGAAAGAGCTCTCTACTATCACGAAAGTTTCCGTAATATTAATCCGTGCCTATCTTAAAACCTTTCAAAATCATTAAATAGCTTCAAAATGTTATTTCGAAATCTTCAAAAATCTACATTATGTTTAATTTCTTTGAATTTGTTAAAAACTTTTAAATATGTTTTAAAATTATTAGAATTTTTCTTAAAATTAAAACAAATCCTGCAAAATTAAAAGAATGCCCTAAAATCTTATTTTTCGACAATTTTGAAAATCTTTTGAAATTTTTTCAAATATTCTCTTCAAATTAATTTTTTTTAATAAAAAATTATTTTCAGTTTTCCTACGAATCCTAGGGAAATTATTTTTCATTCTTTTAAAACCTTTCACAATTCTTGAAAAGCTTTCATTTTTGTTTAAATCCGCAAAAATCTACGTTTTGTTTTCAATTGCTTGAAATCATTACAAGCTTTAAATTAATATTTAATCTTTAGGAAGAAAAAACTTCTGAATATCTCTTCTTACTCGAATTTGTTCAAAAATTATTATTCACTCCTTAATATTTAAAGTACAGTTCATATTTAAAAATCATTATTTAATTTATATTTACAACAGTTGACCTGAAAACTTTTTTATCAAAACTTTTCAATTTTAAATGCTTTTAATTTTTTAGTTCTTCAAAACTGCATTTTAAAATTGTTTTAATTATTAATGTACGCTTAAAAATAGAAAATTTTTTATATAAAAGATATTAGAATTACGCATTGTAAACTGAATGATCTAATTGAAAAAGTTATCAATTGAATTTAAGATTAAAAAAAAAAGTTGAAATAGAACTTACTTCAAATTTGTAAGTAATTTTTCAAAAGAGAGAAAAGAATTTTTAATTTCCATTATATGGGAAATTCCCGGTCAAAAAACAAATTCACTGCCATTTCCCTGTTTCCGGTCTAGCGGCCACCCTGCAATGTGCATTACTGGTACGAAAATTTGATCAGTTGAGACAAAATAAGTCGTTCCTTCGATCGGTTGTGCTTGATCTTATTAGAATATATAAACTGTATGTTTTTTTTATAACACGTTTATAAACCTAAGTTCTAAGGTGCGTTAATGCTGGGTCCACTTAATCGTTGTCAGATCGACGCCGTCCTGGACCATCTCCCACAATGGGCTGTAACCAAAAAATTAATAATGAGCTTCTAAAAGAGATTTAAAATTATATGTAAAAGATATTATCTGTTAGTTTTTTTTATTGTAAATATCAACTGCTTCATAAGAATCTAGTTTCGCACGACTAATTAACTAATAGCTGATAATTTGTAATGGAACAATGCGATAAATGGATAGATTTTCTTTTGAATAAAATTTTTTACAGTGCAAAAAACGAACCTCATTTCTCTCAAGCGATTAACATGGAATATCGTCTTTTCAGCGGTGAAGTCTACTTCCTCCTTCGTTGTAAATCGTCCAATTCCGAATCTGCAAAACGGGAAAATTGTTAATGCAATTTAGAATTTACAACTTTAAATTAATAATCCGAGTGTCAACCCGAAAGATGATTTTAAATCAATTTAAGAGAGTTCAAAGGATTTGAATGATTTGAAACGATTTTGAAAGATTTCCAGAGATTTCTCAACATTTGAAATACTTTCTGATTTGGAAGAGGGAATTTTGGAAAATAATTATAATTCTGAATTGAAACATCACATAGTGTTTGGCCGTACGAATTTCAATTCTGACTTGGAACAAATTATTTTGTGAAAGTATTATAATTCTGAGCTCAACAGGAACTTTTTTTTAAACTCCTTTCTTCTAATCCGAAAGTCTTACTTAATATTATCTACGAAAATCTCCTATTCCTACGTGAAAATTATACTTCTTAACGGAAATTCACCGTTTCAAGTAACAATTACATTTATTTCCAAAACTTCCCTGTTTAAAGTCAGAATTATACGTATTTACAATATTTTCTTATGATAATTCATAAATAAATTCAAACAAATTCAGATTTGGAACAAGGAATTTTGAAACTCTGACGAATTCTGACTCGGAACAGAGATTTTTTTGGTAAATTCCCTTTTTATAAATCAGAATATTAATTATTTTCCAAAAATTCCCATTTCGTGTCAAAAATTACCTGTCCAAAGACAAAATTATAATTCTTTACGAAATTCCCACTTTCAAAGTCAAAATAAAAATTCTTTACGGGCATGTCTTTTATATTTAATTTATTTATTCCCCGTCCAATCTCAAAATTACCACTTTTTCAGAAAATTCCCTATACCCAGTCACAATTAAATTCATTTCCGAAATTCCCTATTTCAAGTCAGAATTATATTTACTTACAAATTTTTTTACTATAATTCAGAAATATAGTAACTTCCTTTTTCCCAAATTTGGAAGAAGGATGTTTCAAATTGTGACGTAATCTATCTTGGAATACGAATTTTATTCATTCCTTTCTTCTGAATCAGAATTAAAATTCTTTTCTAAAATTCCCGTTTCATGTTAAAAAATCCCTATTCCAAGTCGAATTATAATTCTATGAATCAAATATATATTCGGAGTTTAGAAAACCAATTTTTTCTCGTTTTTTTAGACCGTTGTTATAAATCAATCCTCGATAAAATGTTTTCTTTGAGCTTAAAGTACACGTGAAAGAACAATAAACAACGACTTTAGGTATCAAACATCGTTTATCTAACATCGTATATCGAAAATTAAAATTAAAATTCTTTGTGGAAACTCCCTATCGAAGAGTAGAAACTTTAATTCTTAATGAAAATTCCTATTTTAAAGTGAACCTGAAATTGCCTAACCCAAAGTCCAAATTATAATTCTCTGCGAAATTCCCTGTACAAAAGTCAAAATTATAATTCATTACGGGAATTTCCTGCCCCAATTTCAAAATTAGGTTTCTTTACTGAAGTTCTCTATAGTGACGCAGATTTATAAATCTTTTCGAAAATTCTTTGTCTCATAACAAAAATTAAAATTCTTTGCTAAAATAAAAGTTCCCGCCATTAATATTTAAAGAAATTCCAGTCTTGTAACATTTTTAATATAGAATCTTTTATTGTTAAAAAAACAGACTTTAATTTGAAGATATCAATTTTTAATTTATTATTCTCAGGGCTACCACAGCCAAATTTACTTGGAAAATGTGAAAGTCACCTATTTCAACCAAATAAGTGAC
>CAKNXH010002454.1:334364-368600 GCA_932178445.1 Andricus quercusramuli
AAAAAGTACGACCTCTGGACGAATTTGACCGCGAAAATCCATTTCTGGACCACTGTGTGGGGGGAGGGGGGTGATCTCACGGAATACCTGGAAATCTTTGCAATCCTTTGAAAGTTTTGAAAATCCCTTAACATTCTTCAATCCTATAAAATACCCTTAAAGTGCCAATAAAATCTCTAAAATTTAGTTAAAATCCTTGAAACTCCGTGAAATATTTCGAAATCTTACGAGATTTCTTGAAATATTTAAAATCCCTTTAAAATTAATTGAAATCTTTAAAACCTTGAGAAACTTTCCGAATCTGTTGAAATCTCTCAAAATGCATTAAAATCAATTCAAACTTTTTAAAAGTCATTAAAATTATTATAAATATCAATAAATTCTTTATAATATTAGGGAATCCTTTAAAGTTCGTTAAATCTTTCGAAACCTTACAGAAATCCTTTAAATCCCTTAAATTCCCTTAAAACCGTTTAAAAACTTTGAAAATGCTTAAAGTCGCTTGAAATCTTTAAAATCCATGAGAATTCCTCGAAATCCCTTAAAATCTTGAATAATGCAACCCCATGAAATTCCATTAAATCATTTGAAATCTTACGAAATTCTCTAAAATCCGTGGACATACTTTGGAATATTTTAAAATCTCTTAAAATATCCTTTGAAATCCTGTGAACTCATCAAAACCCAGTTAAAACTTTTGAATCCCTTTGAAAACTTTGCAAATCTTTTGAAGTCTTAGGAAATCTCTTTAAATCGCTTCAAATCTTCAAAATCCCGTAAAAATCCCCTGACATTCTTCAATGTTCGTGAAAATATGTCAGCATTGCCGAAAATCCTTTAAAATCTTTAAAAATTCCGTGACTATTTTTAAATATTTCGAAATCTCTTAAAATCTGTGGAAATCGTTCTTAATTCCTTAAAATCACTCAAAATCCTTCAGTATCTCTTGAAATCCTTTAAAATCCAGTAAAATTTCTAAAAATCGTATTTTGCTCCTTAAAGTCCCTTAAAATCTTGTCAAATTTGTTGAAAAATTGAAATTCTCTTTCAAATTGTACTATTAAGCAAAAAAGTTTTAAAAATATATATATAATTTTTTCGAACACTTGGAATCTTCTAAAATCATATGAAATTCTACCCTAAAACTTTTGTAGTCCCTTGAAAACTTTTGGAATATCCTTGAGATTTCATGAAATCCCTAGAAAGCTTTGAAAATAACTGTAAATAACGTCAGAAATCGTCTAATTCTTTGAAGTACTTTGTAGCCCTTTGAGATATATACCTTAAATCTCTTGAAATATCACTGGAAGTTTTTTAAGTCTTTTGAAATGTAAGTTATCCTTAAAAACCCTATCGAACACTTCAGGTCTTTCTACTGATAAAACACATCAGCGAAAAATTCAATTTTTAGCAGAATTTTACACAAATTAAGAGACATTCAGGAAAAATTCTACAAAAAAGGACTTTTAGGGATCAAAAATAAAAAAAGGGCCTTCTAGGGAAAGGCTGTGAAGACTTGTTGAAGATTTTGAACATATAAATACTCTAGATAAGATTTTACTTGCCTGCAGAGGGCGCCGATTTCTTCCACTGGTTGCTGAACGCCGATTTCATTATTAACAGTCATTATTGAAATTAGAGAAGTGCTTGGAGTAATGGCCCTTTCCAGCTCTTCAAGATCGATGAGACCGTTCGGATTTACAGGTAAATATGTCACTTCAAAGCCTTCTCCTTGCAAAGCTCTGCATGAATCTAAAACACATTTGTGTTCCTGAAACAATGAGCAATAATTGGTTATTCTAATGGTCTAATACTTCTAAAAAATATAATAAATTCTGATACTGAATCAATACTACAGGGATCACGGCACAAAAAAGCTAAAAAAGGGTGCTAAATAATGTAAAATGATTTTTCGATGTTTTATGCCATTAAAGGATTTTTTTAATAGAATGTATGTACTTAGATCGTTGAAAATCTATTCACGGCGATATAAAAAAACCCGAGAAAACACAAAATTTGTTAAATAAACCATTTTTATATGTTTTAAATCAGTTTCCCAATTAAGAATATTTCCTTTTCTAAAAAATCCTTCATTAATAATTAAATCGTAATACTTATAAGTATAATTAAGTATTTCTGTCCAAGATTTTTATGTTTTAATATTAAAAACATGAAGTATGTAGCATTTCATTGAAAAAAAATTTAATGTTAAAAGTTCTAAAAGGGTTTGAAATAAAATTTCTTGAAATTCTTTGGAATCGTTTAAAATAGCTTGAAATCATTGAAATCCTTTGAAATTTTTCTATGCCCTCAATATCCCTTGAAATTGTTCAAATCCGTAGAAATCCTTTGAAATAAAATTTAACTTATTACCTAAAGTTCTCTAGAAATACGTTAAAATCCCTTGAAATAACGACAATCCATGAAAATAAGTAGAAATCATTCGAAATTCCTTGGATATAAATTAAGTTTCGATTATTCATTACATTTCTCTAAGAAACCATACTGAAACATAATGTACGCGTGCGAAGCGCGCGCTCATGTCCCAGGTTTTTTTTTAATATTTAAAATAAGAAGTATTTAAAAATCTGTACATTTTTAAAAATGTTAAGAGTTCTAAAATGTTTTGAAACGAAATTTCTTTTAATTCTTTAGAATCTTATGAAATTACTTGCATTTTTTTAATCCCTTGAGAAATTTTCGATCCCTTCATATCCCTTGAAATTGTTGAAATCCGTACAAATTTCTTGAAATAAAATTTAACGTATTCCCTAAAGTTTTCTAGAAATTCGTTAAACTCCTTAAAATCCCTTGAAATCTTTTTAAATCGTAAAAATCCATTAAAGTATGTATAAATCATTTGCAATTCTACAAATATAGATTAAATTAAAATTACTAATTCAATTGCTGTAAATAAACCGTTTAAATAAAATGGACGGGCCTGGATTTTTATTTTCTAATATTAAAACTGTAAACTATTTAAAAATCCATAACATTGAATTTTGAAATAATAAGTGATCTAAAAAGGTTTGAAACTAATTACACAATTTAAGAAATGATTAATTCTAGTTACTTAGATACGTTTGAAAAAACTCTTTCGTAATTTTAATATTTTCATGCACGCCAATATTTTTTACGTATCTGGAGATCTTAACTGTTTCCATAAATATCGTCAGTCACATTTTGTTAAATTTTAAATAGTAATATTTTTCTAAATGATTAAAAATTGTTTATATTTGAATTATGTACATGTACAATTGATAATTCAGAAAGTGTTAGATTTAAAATTTCTAGAAAATGTATAATGTTATAAAATCAAAATTGTTTAATTTCAAACTCTTTAATTTGAAATTGTCCAAGCACTAAAAACAATATCTATTTAAGAACTTTGGAAACTGCGAAATTTCTTCAGTGAAGAAAAAGTAAGAGAAAGAGGTTTGTTTATATTTTGATAAATCTTTACAATAATTAAATATTATTTGGAACTACTATTAACAGCTGGTTTTTGTTAGTTTTTAAAATTTGTTTGAATTCTACAACTTATTTTTGTGTTCAATTGAAAAATTGTATTAAGATCAGTTTAAATCTTGTAATTCTTGTTTGAATTTTGATCCAATCCAACAATAATTATTATAATATGTCTAGCATGATGAAAATCGTTATTAAAATTTAAACTAAAGAATCTTCAATGTGAACAAACACAATCGTACTTTATTATACTTAATTTAAAATATATTTAATGTGTACAGATTCAACCAAAAATATTGTAGCTTTCAAGTTTTACTTAAACCCTAAATAGTTTAGTTTGAAATTAGTCGAATTTAAGAAAGTGAAATTATTTATAATAAATAATTCGGTACGTGAAAAAAGGCTGTCACTAGTTGCGGTAGCATATTATAGTTTTGAATGGAATAATTTTGTAGATGTAAAATGAACTATTGTACTTTTGAATATCGTATGCTTGAAGTGAAAAAGGGGATTACGGGGATATTTTTCGAAAATAGGGGATAAAGGGAAATTCGAAAAAAGGGAAATGCAGGGAATAGGAAAAAGACTGTGCACCCTGAATATATAATTCGTGTCATGAAGTTTCTTACCGTTTGTGTAGTTATAATGTGCTTCTTTTTGGCTTTGTAAAATCTGGAAACTCCTTTAACTGCTATATTATTACATTCAGTAGCTCCTGACGTGAAAATAATTTCCTTTTTATCGGCACCAATCAAATCTGCAATTTGCTATTAACAGAAAAATCGGAAAATTATATTTTTTTAATACTGAAAGATCCCTCGGGATAAATTTAAATAATACTAACTTTTCGGGCTTGTTCAACAGCTGCTTCTGTTTCCCAGCCGTACATGTGAGTTCTTGAATGTGGATTGCCATGATATGTTACTAAATACGGCATCATTTTATCCAGTACACGTGGATCCTATTAATATATAACACAAATATTTAGATATAAAATTGCAGACTTTAAAGTCCAAAATGCTCTCAAAGTAGGACAAATATGGTGATTTTTCACGAAAATAGGGGAATAAATTCTTTTTAATAAAAATAATTGTAGGCATCATTTGAGTCCAATATGAAATTAATTTTCAACAAATTAGATAATTTTTCAACCAAAGAGATGAATTTTAAACTGAAATTATTAAACTTCCAAGAAAAAAATTAATGTTTAATAAAGTAGTTCGACTATCAACTAAGTATACCTAGCTGCATTTTCATCCAAAAAGATGAACTTACGACGAAGAAGATTAATTTTCTACTAAAAAGATGAATTTTTAACAATATATCTGAATTTTTAACCAAATACTTTAATTTTCAAGTAAAGAAGCTCAATTTTTAACAAAAGTGGAGTAGGTTAATTTTCAGTCAAAAAAATTAATTCTGAACAACCAAAAAAAAAAACGTTTTTGTTCAAAAACGAATTTTGAACAAAATAGTTAATTTTTCAACCAAAGAGATGAATTTTCAACTGAAATTATATATCTTCAAGTAAACAAATAAATTTGTAATAAAGTAGTTCAATCAAGCATAGTTGAATATTCAACTAAAAAAGATAAATTTTAAACCAAAAATGGAATAGTGCAATTTACGGTTAAAAAGATTAATATTCAATCAAATAAAAGCGAATTTTTAACAAAGTATGTAGTATAGTTGAAAATATGACATTTCTACCACAACAGATGGATTTTCGACAATAGTGGAGTTTTCAAGCTGAAAAGTCGAATATTTTAGAAAACAGTTGATTTTTAAAGCGAAAAGATGATTTTTCAACCAAAAAGTTAATTTTCAACCAGGAGTGATGAATTTTCAACCTAATGGTTGAATTATTAATAGAAAAAAATTGATTTCAACCAAATCTTACAACTTAATAGATAAAAGTTCAAACGAAAGCGACGCATTTTTAACCAATTATTTAAATTTTAAACCAGATAGTTCAATGTTCAACCAAGCACTTAATTTTTTAACCAAATAGCTGAATTTTCAACCTGCAAAGATGAATTTTTAATTAAATGGTCGAATTTTCTAATACAAATAATTGAACTTCAATCATAAACAGTTGTATTTAAAAAAAAAATAGTTGAATTTTTAATAACAACGTTAGTTTAAAACCAAGAAAGATGAAATTTCATCAATAAAAAAGAAACTTTTGTACAAAGAAAAAAGATTAATTTTTAACCCTGAAGGACGAACCTTCTATTCAAAAGGACGTATGGTAGAACTTAAGAAAAAAGAACTTCAATCAAAAACAGTTTCATTTTCAACCGTATAGTTGAATTTTCACATAAAAGAATTGATTTTATTAAATGACAGTTAAATTTTCAAAAAAAAAAGTTAATTTTAAACCAAGAAAGATGAATTTCCAACAAAAAATGACTCTTCTATTCAAAAGAACGAATGTACAACAAAACAATTGTATTTTTAACCAAATGGTCGAATTTTCAAAGAAAAAATTGATTTGATTAAAATACAGTTAAATGTTTGATAACAAAGTTAATTTTGAGCCAAGAAAGATGAAGGTTCAACAACAAAAATTACTTTTCTACCGAAAAGATTAATTTTTAAGCCAAAGGTACGAACTTTATGTTCAACAGGACGAATTTACAACAATACGATCAAATTTTTAACCAAATGCTAGAATTTTCATACAAAAATAACGAAACTTCAATCAAAAACTGTTACTTTTTCAACCATAAATGTAGTTGAAAATTTTAACTAGAAGGACGAATTCTCTGTCCATCAAGACGAATGTACAAGAAAATAGTTCAATTTTCGATCAAAACTATGACTTTCGAACAAAATAGTTGCATTTTCCACAACATAATTAAATTTTCAACGAAATAAAAGACTTTTGAACCTGAAGATATAATTTTCTTATTGGATTTTATTAATTCAGCTCTCATTTAAGCGAAAAATGAGAAAAAGGGAATTTTTTTTGAAAAATGGAGAAAAAGAGGAATTAAAAAAAAGGACGAAGAGGGTAGAAAGGGAAAGAGTGTGAAACTTGATATTGAATGTGTTGAAATTAAAAATCTATGCGCATGGATTTCGTAATTTACTTACCAATGGAGTTGTAGCTTGGGCATCTAAATAGAGTGCACGACCTTCTATTGGGCCTTTTTTATAGTCATCAGTAATTGGAGCTGAAAAAGTCACATTGATTTTTGTATCGACGATCCATTTTTCAAAATATTATTTGTATCATTGCATAACAAACTCAATATGAATTAGAATATATCATATTCTACTATTTCAAATTGGTAAATTTTTCGAATTCAACATTTTGCTCTAAAATTTTCAAAATTGAATAATTTGAATTTAAACTGCTTCAAATTGAACGATTTTAGAAGATCTATATACAATGAATTAAAAATTACTTCATTATATGTATTAATCTTTGTTGTTACATTTACAATCTTCTCTTTCTACATTTTTATCACTACATTTTATTCAGTTTTCTTTTTAAAGTAGTTGTCCTGCCAAAAATCTGGTCTCTGGAAACAAAAAGTTCTCTATGATTTTAAGAATTGAAATGCTATTATGAGTTATGTATTATGAAAGAAATAAACATTTTGTATGAAAATAGTTTGAAACTTACAAAATATAATTATTTTAACAACAGTAATTATTATTGTTTTTTTTTCTTACTATCGCTTCTTACCAATTTTTTAAAAATAGTTGAAGTTTTATGAATCATGGCTTATTTTTTGGGGAAAAATGTTCCAAATGATACTAAGTTTAATTTTAAAAATAAGTAAATAATCTTCAAATATGGTCATTAAAAAAAAGCTTTTCTTTTTGGAAAAATGTGTTAGCGATTTCACTCAAAGAGAAATTTACTTTCACAATTGGAAGCAATAGAGTTGTAGAGAATATTCCCTCTGTCAGAATAAGCCATCAGTTATTAAAATTCAAAAGTTTATTAAAACTTGGTAAGAAGCGATAGTAAAAAAAATCAATCGTATAAAAACATTGTTCAAATAAGTGCTTTTTAATGTATCGAATTTCTGTAAATAAGACAAGAATCCAACGACCAAATTTGGACTAATCAATTTTAATCTAATTTTTCTTACCTTGATAAGGTTGCTGTATGAGCACCGAAACGTTGGTAAATATCATAAATTCTTTCATATTGTGATTTGATAATAATAAAAATAAATAATAAATAAATAATGAATAAATAATAAATGAATAATACATAAATAAATGATGAATAAATAATAAATAAATAAAAAAAAATGGTTGCCTTCTCATTTTTCTTTCCTCTTTTTTATTTTTGTCCAAAGAAACAAATTTGTTTTTTCAAAATTACTATAGGAGCATTTTGTGGTGGTTGTCCAAATTTGGTCCTTAAATTCTTGTTTTATTTTCAGGAATTCTATACATTAACTTGATAATTGGATGTTAAATAGGATTTTTAATTTGATTTTAATCTAATTAAAAATTTTTAAATTTCAAATGCTTTTTATTTCAAATATCATCAGTAATATTATTTTCATTCTTAAAATCATGGGAAAATTATTCTTTCACAGATCTGATTACAGGCACAACGACCATAAACGCTTATATTTCATATAAGTATAACAAGAACTTTGGGATGTAAAATATTCTTGATTAAACGTCTGGGAAATAACACATTCGTATTTACATAGAAAAAAAAACACATAATTTATTCCTTATTCATTTATGTAGTTACGGAATCGGTCCTGTTTCGGAACCAGGGCTGCGACCAAATCCCAATTTCGAAATTTCCCGACTTTTCCCTGGCCAATTTTTCATTTCCTCTGACCGTTCTAAATTTTTCTTTTAGGTACAAAAACAACCTTACACCTCGGAGATCAATAATGTTAACGCAAAAAAATGTTTCTTTATAAATTTATGTTAATCACTTTTAATTCCAACAGTCACACAGAATTTGATAAGGGGCCATCCACAAACTATGTAAGACATATGTAAAATACACGAATTTTTAACCAAAAAGTGGACTTTCCAACTGTAAAAATAAATGCTGCCCGTACCAAAAACTCGAAGAATTGAATTTTTAGTTATAACAATTAATTTTCGACCCAAAAGAAAGTAATGTTTAACAAAATAGTTGAATTTTCAACCAAAGTGATGAAACTTTGTTCCAAAAAAATTAATCCTCAATCAAAAGTGTAATAGTTGGTATTTCCTTCAAAAAAAAAACCTTTTAATTTTCAATCACAAACAGTTAAATTAAACCAAAAAAATACGATTCATTAACAAATAAGTAGAATCCTAAAAAAACAGACTCATTTGGAAACCAAAACGTTGAATTTTGAAGCCAAACTGTTGAATTTCCAAGCGAAAATTAATTTTCAACTAAAAAATATAAATTTTCTAGCATGAATGAAGTAGTTACATTTTTAGCAGAAAAATTATTTTTAACTTGAAAAAAAATCATCAAAATAGTAAATTTGGAACCAAGGATATTAATTTTTAACTATCATAAAGAATAGTCAACAAACAAAAAAAATTCTTAATCAAATAGTTAAATTTTCAACGCAAAAGACGAATTTTCAACAAAAAAGTTAAATTTGAAAAAAAAAGAATTTTTAATCAAAAAGATGAAGGTTCTACTAATAAGATTATTTTTCTACCAAAAATACGAATTTCGAACAAAATATTTGAATTTTCACCTAAAACAGATGAATTTTAAACCAAGAGGATTCTACAAAAAATAGAATATTTAAATTTTTGGTTAGGAAAAATAATTTTCAGTTCAGAAAAAAGAATTTTTAACCACGGAAATGAATTTTCAACTAAAGCGATAAATTTTTAACTGAGAAGATTAATTTTCTACCAAAAAAGATTAACAAAAGCCATGAATTTATATATAATTTTCAACAGAATAGTTTAATTTTGAACAAAAAAGAAAGTTTTTTCACCTAAAATGATGAATCATTAACCAAAAAATGCATTTCTAACAAAGTAGTTCCACTTTCTACTAAGTTCGTTTAATTTTCTACCAAAAAAGGCAAAATTTCAACCAAAAATAGAATAATTAAAATTTAAGAAGAATTAATTGTCAACAAAAAAAATGAAATTTTTCAAAAATAGTTCAATTTTTAACCAACTAAATGAATTCTTAACCAAAAGGATGAAGGTTTAACTGATGAGATTACTTTTCTACCAAAAAGACGAATTCTCAACAAAATAGTTTAATTTTCACCTAAAGCCGATAAATTTTAAACTTAAAATAGAAGGACTGACGCAGATTTTTTCTCGCTTCTCTAGAAAATTATTTGACCAGTAATCGAGAACATTTAACATCAGAAAATTAATTAATTAATTACACTGGTCGACAACATAGCATCTTCCATTGAAATAGAATAGTTACATTTTTTGTAACAAAATTAATTTGCAAACAAATAAAATAAATTTTTCACAAAATAGTTACATTTTCAACAAAACATATACATTTTCAACCAAGATTAAATTTTTATCAGAAAAGTTAACTTTTCGAAAAAAATGAAATAGTTAAATTTTCAGTTTAAAAATTAATTCTCATTTAAAAATAAACTAATTACGAAATAAATTTTCAACCAGGACGATTAACTGTCTACCAAAAAAGAATAATTTTTAACAAGTAACATGAATTTTCAAGCAAAGATTTAATTTTTTAAAGGAATTTTCAACCTAAAAGTTGAATTTTCAACTGACAAAGACAAATTCTCAATGCAATAATTGAATTTCGAGATAAAAAAATTCGTTAACAATTTTTTAACAAAATAGTTAAATTTTGAACAAAGAAGAAAGGGTGTTCAACTAAAAAGATGAATCACAGACTAAAAAAAAATGAATTTTTAATCAAGTAAATTCACTTTCAACTGAGTTCCTTGAATTTTCAACCAACAAAGACAAATTTTTAACAAAATATATGAATTTGAAACTTTTCTAAGAAAAAGATAAATTCTCAAAAAAAGTGTGATTTTCACCTAGAACAGATAAATTTTCAATTTATAATAGTATAGTTACATTTTTAGTGAAAAAATAACTTAATTTACAATTTAAAAAATTTATTTTCTTAAAAAAAAACTAATTTTCAACTAAAGAAATAAATTTGCAATCAAAAATATAAATTTTCAACCAGGAAGATTAACTGTTTACTAAAAAACAAATCCCGAATAAAATAGTTTGGAAGAAGACAGAAGAATAAGGTTTTTTCTTAATAAATACGATAAATACCAATGTGAAATTTAATGTTTTTTTTTTTAATGCGCAGTAGTTTAAAGAGAGGTCAAGTAAGGAAAATATACGAAAGGCATCAAATAGAAATAACAATTATTAATATATATGGGCCTATGCCTTACACACTTAAAAAAGTTCTTGTTTTATACAAAGGGAAAATAATTATATAGTAATTAACACGAAGGTTATCCCTCATTTCTCTAAAACTCGCCTCAAGATTTTTACTATTATAATTCCGATAGTCATGAAAAAAATGAAATTATCACATAATAAAATAAATAAAGCAATAATCACGTGATGCTATTATGACTTCTAATTAATCTATCCTAAATATACACGTTTCTTACATTCATATTCTGCAACTTCTTGTCGTTGTCGTTCATTCGTATGTAAAGGCCGACATTCTTTGAAACGATTAAATGTCATAACGAAGACCCTTGCAGGGCGAAACATTTTTATCGATTTTAGGTTTAATTCACTTTAAATCTACAAAACTATCAAAATACAACCGATTAGTGAGTCCAAAGCGGGATCTAACCTATATTAGACTGACCGACCGGGACACTGTTGTGCACTATTGCAAAATCACATGCAATGTCAGTAATCTTGAACTTCTGCGCAACTTACTGCGCGTATTTTTAAATCTCCCGCAGTTCAGTCAAATAAGAAATTGGGATTGTAATATATAAAATGCACAGTGCAGTACCTCTCCGATGAGTTGACATCATGTTGAGAGCATTGATTGAGTAATTCAGATATTTTTAGTTAAAAATGTACTTTTCGTCACATTTTAGCAATAAATTTAACCTCAATCAGACACTCATTTGAATCATGTAACAGAACCTGACCAATCAGGATTGACAGTTTGCGCATAACAATTGTATTTACGTTTTTCACCGCTTCCTTCTCCTTAATGGATGTTGTGATTTTGGGAATTTATCGAGTATTATTATAAATTTAGTGCCTAATTAGTAAATAGGTAGACATTTCTCATCATGGTTATAAACGATATAGGAAATGTATTGAAAGATCTCGAAAAGGCTGAGTTGGAGGCAAGTAATCGAATAATTTTGTTTTATAGGTTATGTCTGTAATCGAAAACGGCAAAAACCGAAAATATTTATTTATTTGTTCGGTTTTTAACTATTTTTAAGTTTTATTCAACTCTTCTGGGATAAAATAAAGATTAGCGATGCGCTATGATGTTAGAGGTCGTATAAAAATCATAGAAAAACAAAAGGAAGTATGTAATGTGGTTCATACAATATATATGTTACGTTATTAAAATAATGTGAATTTAACGTCAATTTCTATGTGCATTTTCAGATAGGATACATTTTTGTACAAATATATTGCACACAAAGTATAATGATTATATTTCTACTACGCATGGTCAAATAGTATCATATTTTTTCTAGCCAAAAGTGTTCTCTACACAGAATATATCTTGCACATAGTCATTTTTTATTCTGAAAGTATTCGCAAAATATTGCACACAAAAACATAATGTCCAATATTTAACCCCCATCAAAATGAATTCTTCAAAAAATATTAAGAACATTAAATAAAATACTCTTTGTACAAATATTATGCGTACAACTTTTCCTACACAAATTATTCACCACGGGGAATATAATAGAAAACTTAAAACTCTTTCCTCTATAATAAGGTAACTTTTCACAAAAATAGGGGAATAAATTATTTTAAATAAAATTAATCTATAGCTACCATACTGAATTAAATATGAAAAGCTCATTATTTTATGTCTAAAAAGATTAATTTTCTACCAAAGAGTAATGATAATATTTCAATAAGAAAAGTGTATTTTGGTCCAAGGAAGATGATTTTTCAACCAAATGATTGAATTTCAAAAAACAAAGACTAATGATTTTAGACCAAAAATTTGTATTTAACAAAATATTTGAACCTTTAAGCAAATGAAACGAATTTTCAACAAAATAGTGAAATTTTCGACCTAGAAATATGAATTTTTAAGTAATGGTGGAATTTTCAAACCAAAAAGATTAAACTTCAACAAAAAATAGTTGCTCTTTTAACCAGGTAGTTTAATCTTCAAGCCAAAAAGACGATTTTTGTAGAATAAAGTTAAATTTTCAATCGAAAAGGACAATTTTCCCCCAAAAAGACGTATATTAAACAAAATAGTTAAACTTTTGGTAAACAAGATGAATTTTTAACAAAATAGTTGCATCTTGAACCTAAAAATATATCTTATCAACCAAATAGTTGGATTTTACACGAAAAAATATCAATTTTCAATCAGAAAAAAAAATTCAAGAAAATAGTTAAATTTTCTACCAAAGAGATCAACCTTCAACTAATTTGATGAATCTTTAATTAAAAAATTACTTTTTTAATGAAGGAGTTCAATTTTCAATCAAGTAGTTGAATTTTCAATAAAGAAGATGTATTCTCAACAAAAAATGTAATAGTTGATATTTCAACAAAAACAGAATTTTATTTAAAATAAAAAACAGTTGAAGAAAACCGACGAATTTTTAACGAAATAGTTGAATTTTCAACCAAGACAGATTTTTCCGTCACGAGAGAAAATTAATTCTAACTAAATTGTTCAATTTTCTGGCCGAAAATGCGAAGTTTCTACCAAAGTAATAGAATTTTCACCCCAAAAAGACGAATTTTCAATAAAATGGTAAAAATTGTAAGCCAAAAAGAGGAATTTTCTATCAAACAGTTGAATTTTCAACCCAAAGATTTTCATTTTCTACCAAAAAAGGGATTTCAAGTAAAAAATGGATTTCAAGTAAAAACTATCAACTTTCAAGAAAAAATGTAATCGTTGAATATTCAGTAAAAAAATTAATTTAAACCAAGAAAGGTGAATTTCTAACGAACTAGTTAAATTTTTAACAAAAGAACAAAAACAAAAAAAAAAGATGAATTTTCAACAGAAAATGTAATAGTTGAATTCAAGAAAAACGGACGAATTTTCAACAAAATGCTTAAATTCTCAACCAAGAAAGAATTTTCAGTCAAGAGAGGAAATAATTTTTAACTAAATTGTTGAATTTTGAAGCTGAAAAGGCGAATTCTCTACAAAAAGTTGATTGTCAACCAAATAGTTGATTTTCTACTAAAATAATAGAATTCTCACCCGAAAAGACGAATTATCAATAAAACAGTTAAATGTTTAAACCAAAATGAGGAATTTTCTAAAAAAACAGTTGAATTTTTAACCCAAAAATGTGAATTTTCAACAAAAATGTTCATTTTGAACAAAAACGTTTATTTTTAATAAAGAAATTGATTGATTTTCAACATAATAATTTAATTGTCTACAAAAGTGTAGAATTTTCAATTAGAAGTGAAGAATTCTCAACCAAAATTGTAATAGTAGACCTTAAAATTAAGATGAATTAATCTTCTGTGTTAATTCTGCTTTTATATCATCCTTGGTGAAGAATTTGTGTAAAATCTGTTTTGTGTAGGAAAAGTTTTTCACCTAAAATTTGTGTGTACAATATTTCTATTTTGAATATCGTCATCCAGAATATTCTCCATAGAGCGAGAACAATATCTAAATAAAAAATAACTATTTAATTGTGTGTAGGATCTATTTTGTATAGAAAATACATATTCTATTTACGATTTTTAATATTCTGTATAGAATATATTTTGTGTAGGAAAAATAATTTTGTTTGCAATGTTTTGAGAATATTTCGAGAACAAAATTATTACTATTGTAGTGTAGGATATATTCTGTGTAGAAAATATTTCGTATAGGAAAAATATAACGCCAATTGATCCTGTGTAGAATATATTCTGTATGGAAAATATTTTTTGTAGGAGAAATATTCTTATTATACTTCGTGTACAATATATTAGCGTAGGAACAGCGTTTTCCCGAATTTTCACTGGAATTTCTACGCGAATGTTGGCGGGTTGAATGTGGGTCTGCGGGCCAACTCGCAAACCCGACTCGACCTGACCCGCATCAATTTCGCCCACCCCTAGAAATTTATATTATTGAGGTTAATACATCCCCCAGCGACTATTTAAATTGAATGCCATTAAACTCCAGAAGTTTAAATTTTATACTTTTATCAATTGAACAGTTCAAAGCAGTTCAAAGGTTTCTGGTTAAATGTAAATCCACGCAATAATTTCAAATGCTCTAAATTGAAGAATGAATCTATAAATTTGTGAATGTTCAAACTGATATCATTTTAAGCAACTTTATGCTAGAGACAGAAATGGAATACAGATTTTTAAATTATTCATTTTAAATTTAACACTTTTTAAATTAGAAGTTAAATTATTTTTATTTTAAGTAATTTCAAATGATTAATCGTTAAATTTGTATTTGTAGGAAATCAAAATTACATCAAAATTCAAGACTCACTTACGAATTAAATTGGTTTAAATGGAAAAAATTAATGACTCAAGATTTTCTATGTCAAAGAATTTTGTTTTAAATTGTGCAATATTAATAAATTGTTCTTTTCTACAATTAATAAAATTGAAATTGAATGGATTAAAAATTGAATATTTCAGACAACCCAATTAAGTACAATATATTTAATTGCTATTCAACTAATAATTATTATAAAATGAGTAAATGCGGTTTGATTGCGAGTTGAATGTGGGTTCGCGGGTTAAATGCGTGTTTGCCGACTGGAAAAAGACCACAAAACCCGACACAAACAAACATCAACAATCTCAAAGAAATTCAATCTATAATTGTTCAAATAGAAAGTTTGAAAAGCTTTCATTTTATACGTGTAAATTGTTTAGCGTTTCAATTAAAAAATTTGTAAACGTCGGTTTAAAAGTTTAAAATTCAAGAGTTTTACATTAAGTTTTTCAAATATTTGTAGTTCAGTTTTGATTACTTAAAATAGAAATTTCAGCTTTAAGAGTTCACATTTTTCAATTTCAATGACCGTTACAAATGTTTGCAAACCGTGAAAAAGCCAGGAAATGGCTGGGAATTTTTTTCTTCCTCTATTAAAACAGCCACCCAGCTAACAAGTCTTTTATTATTTTTTTCGCTAATATTTAGTTGAAAACTAAACCTTTTTGTTCCTTTGGGCATTCATTAACTAAGGCCTACTTGTTTACAGACTCAAGATGGAAACGTGCGCGTACAGGTTTACACACAATTACTTGCGATATACCTCTACCAGAATGAATTGTAAGTAAACTTATTGTTCAGCTTATTTTCCAACTTATTTAACAACATTCTTCTCAAAATTTTACTGTCATGTATGCCAGATTCTAAAATTTTTAATTTCGTTATTCTGTAATGTTCAAATCAAATCTAAATCTCTCCATCAGTTTTTTAGTTACCATAGTAATCGTATAATTATGATTTTAAATTGTGAATAAACAATATTATCTGAACGAAGGGATCACTGTCTTTCCCTTCTTCTCCTGCGTTTCCCCTATTTTCCCCTTTTCTCTTTAAATATACGATATTTGAAAATACAATATTTAATTTATGCTAAAAATATTATGTTCAAAACTACTGCATGTAGTGGATTCTTAATATATTTTTAACTCATAGAATCATTTACGAGAATCATTTATCATACATTTTTTAAATTAAAATATTAAGTGCTATCAATTAATTTTTATAATTAAAATTACATTTTTAGTTACAGCTATAATATAGCTTACAATATTAAAATTCATTTTTTCAACATTGAAGTACTTGAATAAATTATTTATAAATGAATAAAGTACAAAATAAAAAGAAATTATATCGTAACACAAGTGTAACTATATATAAGTTCAAAGTATAAATTACAGAAAGAAGTATGTAACATTTGTCATAAAAAGATTGTTTCTTCTTTTCTGCATGTAAAAATTAGTGATTAATTTTTCCACGATTTTTATGCTTTTTGGCGAAAAAATTACCCTATTTCTAGTTTTTTGAGCTCCTTCTACTCTGTGATCCCCAGGATTGGAAATTCATTTTTGGTAGAAATTATCATTCTTGTCTAAGGTTAATTCTTTTTAATGAAAAGTCTACTATTATATTTTTAGTTCCGAATTCATCTCTTTGGTAGAAAATTTAATTATTTTATTAAAAATTAACATTTTTGTTGAAATTTTTGACATTTTTTCTTTCTTGCCAAAAAAATTTTTTTTAGTTGCAAATTTGTCTTTTTCATTTGAAAATTCATCTCTTTTGGCTGAAATGCATCTTCTCTTTGGTAGAAAAATTGTATTTTCGGATTGATAATTCAACTTTTTTTTTTTAGAAAATTTGTCTTTTTGGCTTGAAAATTCAACTTGTTCGTTGAAAATTCATATTTTTGGTTTAAAAAGTTCAATTGTTTTATAGCAAATTCGTATTTTGCTTGAAATTTAATAGTTTTGTGAAAACTTTAACAGTTTAGTCAAAAATGAATTTTTTTAAAAATTCATATTCATGTCATTCATCTTTTTATAGACATTTCAACAATTTTGATTAAAATGAACTGTTTTGTTGAAAATTCAACTGTTCTGTAAAAAATTCGTCTTTTTCGCTTGAAAATGCCACAATTCAGTTGATTTTTTTCGGTTTCTCGTCTGAAAAATCCTTCTCGGTTAAAAATTCAACTCTTTAGTTGGAAATTCGTTTTTTTTTTGTTTGAGCATTCATCTTCGTAAGGTTGAAAATTCAACTATTTGGTTAAAAATTCAACTTTTTCGTAAAAAACTTCGTCTCTTTTGCTTAAGAGTTCAATAACTTGGTTTTAAATGCGACTGATTGGTTGAAAATTCATGCATTTGATTGAAAATTCATTTTTTTTGGTTGAAAATTAACTTTTTTGTTGAAAATTCATCTTTTCTGATTTAAAAATAAAAAAAATTTCTAAAAAATTCGACTTTTTAACTTGACAACTCAACTCTTTTGTTAAAAATTCGTCTTTGGCTTGAAAATTCATCTCTGTCGGCTGAAAATTCAACTGTTTTGTATAAAATGTAGTATATTTTGACTTGAAATCCTAGGAATTCGAAGTATTTCACATTAAATTCAATGTATTACCTACATTAGTTTCATTCAAAATAATGTATTCCCCTATTTCCATGAAAAATCACCCTATTTTCTTTGTTTTCAGAGCATTTTGGGCTGGAAAGTCTGTTAATGATATTTATTGTTTCAGATGTTATGCTAAGTATCTATGGCAAAGAATTCCAAGTAGCTTGAAAACCAATCATCCAGAATTGCATCAAGTCTGGACAGTGGGCCAGCATATGTGGAAAAGAGATTGGCCTGCTGTCCACGCTGCTCTTTCTGTAAATTGGAGCGAAGACGTCGTTGAGATCATGACTGCTCTTAAAGGTAATATTATGCCCTTATATTTTTTTTATACAATTTGGAATGTTATTAAGTCAACACCAGGCCTCGGACTCACGGCACTATTGACACTGTTTTTTAATGATGCCAACTGTTTTGCTACTGTGTTTTGAAAAAAACTGAAAATAATGCAACTTTGTTTTCACTTTGCCTCTAAATGTATTTTTAAACTCCTCTTCTGATTTTTTAAAATAACATCCATCATCTCAAAAATCGAAATGTTAAATAATTTCATGATTTTGAAGATTTCAAAAGATTTTAAGGGATTTCAAAGTTTTCAAAGTTTTTGAAGAAACTTAAAGAGATATTCCAAAAGACCCCGCACAAAATATAGTGGCTTTCGGTGGATTTTACTATCCTTCATTTATCTTGTAGTTTATGAAACTAAAGGAAATTTCTCAATAGGACTTGCACCAATTATGACTAGTTTTTTGTACGGGTTCCTTTCAAAATAATTCGCGGGATTTCAAAGTATTTTTAGGGATTTTATCATACCAACGCGATTTTATAAGGTCTCCAAGGATTTTAAAATTAAAATCATTTCACTGGATTTCGAAGAATTTTTACAAGATTCCAAGAGTTTTTAAAACTTTCCAAATAATTTTAAAAGGGTATCAATATATCAAAGGATTTCAGAGGATTTAAAGGAATCGCAAAGAATTTGTAGAAAACTTAAAGGAGTAAATGAAATTAAATGAAATTTTATGGAACCCCTACGGATTTCGACGTATTTCATGGGATTTCATTGGGTCATAGAGGATTTCAAAGATATAAACCTTTTTAAACGAATTTTAAAAGGTATTAAAGATTACAAGATGTATGGGAGTTCAGAAGATTTGTAAGGATTTAAAAAATTTCAAACTATTTTCAAGTATACAGTGTGCTTTAAAAGCTTCCTAGAAATTTCATGAGATTTGAAGGAATTTCGTAAGACGACAGAAAATTTCAAAAAAATTTCAAATGATTTCGTAAGATTTCAGAACATTTGAAAGACTTCGAAGCTTTTCAAGAATTTTACCATTTTTTAGGGATTAATAGGATTTCAAAGAAATTAAAAGATTCCATAAGATTGCAATTAATTGCCATAGATTCCAAGGGATCAAACAAAATATGAGAGTTTTCAGGGATTTCAGAGGGTTTCAACAGAATTCAAAGGTTTTTAATAGATTTTAGTGGATTTGAACATATTTCTAAGATTTCAATGGATTACAAAACTTTTTTAGAGAACATCAATAAATAAGTAAGTGAAATGGAATGAAATTCTATGGGACTTCTAGAGATTTCTACTGATTTGATGGGGTTTTATGGGGTTGCAGAAGATTTCGAAGATTTAAATGTTTTAAAGGTATTTTAAAAGATTTGAGGGATTTGAAAATTTTGAAACGATTTTCGAGAATATAGTGTGTTTCAAAAGTTTCCGAGGAAATTCTTGAGACTTGAAAAAATTTCGTGGAATGACAGAAAATTTCTAAAGATTTTCAAATAATTTACAGAATTTCAAAGTATTTAAAGGAATTTGTAGGGATTTTATCAGATTCACGCGATTTTAGAGGATCTCTTAGGACGCAAGGTTTTGAAACTTTCAATGGATTTCAAAGGATTTTAGGTTATGTTGTATTTTGAGGTATCTTGAAATATTCATAGAAATTTCATGAAATTTTAAAGAATTTCATAGGATTGTGGAAAATTTCGAGTTATCAAACAATTTCAAATGATGTCGTAAGATTTCAGAAGATTTCAAGTAATTTTTACGATACTTACAACATTTCAAGGGATTTCAAGAAAAATTTAAAGTATTCGAGGGATTCATAAGATTTTTAAAAGAAATTCTATATTATATTTTACTTATAATTATAGGAAACTACTATAAATTTCAAGGGATTTAAAAAATTTTAGTGTTTTCCAGGGATTTCAGAGGATTTTAACATAATTTAAAGGGTTTTAATAGATTTCAGTAAATTTCAAAGTTTCCAGGGTATTTTTATATATCCAAAGGGTTTTACAGGGTCTTTGTCAGATTTTTTCAGATTTTAGAGGATTTCATGATTTTCGAAGCAGTGTTGAAAGATATTTTAAAGAGTTTAAGGTACTTGAAAAATTTTCAAGGAATTTAACGAATTCTTTTAATTTTTAAGGGTTTTCAATGAATATCGTAGGATTTCAGAAAATTCTAAAGGTTTTATGGGAGATGTATATCAGTGCGGCCCAGAAACATTGAATTTTTTTTGTCGTTGTCTCACCCTCTGATTTTCTTCCATTTGGTGTACAAATAATTGTGCAATTTTTTATAAATTGAAAAAAATGCTTAACCCGTGTTCCAAAGCCTTAAAACGCTAAAAAGTATTACATACTTTTTTTGTGTGTAAAAATCACAAATGGGAATATAATTTCACCCTATTTGATTTAGAATACTACAATTTAAAAAGAAAAATCCACGCTCTATAAGGGTTTGAAAATGTATAATGTACTTTTTTATACGCCGTCTATATTTTCTGCCTTGAATGATTAAAAATAACATTCGAAAAGTTAAAATGTGTGTCAGTAAAAGAAAACTATCCTAATTTTTTTTTAAACTACCCCTTAGTACCAAATTTTTTGCTTCTTTCACAGTTATTCACATAATTTCTCATAATGCAAGTTCTAGGATTACACAAGAAATATTACTTAAATATTTCATAGTTTTTCAAAAATAATGTAAAGACAATTTGAGTTCCCGTTTTGAACCTTTAAATCACCCTTAATAAAAAAAGCTATGATACCGTCTTTTCGCGAAAAATGCTTTAAAAATGTTTTACTTGGATATCACAAAACGAGACAGGGACGTAATCACCTCATGGAAACTAGGGTACTACCCTAAGAAGGCAATAACTACCCTCTATAAATTATATACAGTTATATATATTTTTTATTTGCTTACGGCAAATCTTAAGATACTTATATTGATAATAATTCAGGGTTTCTAGCGGATTCGGAGGCCGGGAAAAACCCTGGAATTTTATTGGACCGTGAAAAACCCGGGAAAACCCCGGGAATTTTGCTTATGATCGGGAATTTTTTATATTTGATCGAAAAATCAACTTTTTTCTACTTAATTTTCTTTTTATTCCATTTCCACTTTATCTACAGTCGCAAGGTTTCTTCTTATGCTTATCCTAAGTACCTATTTATGTAATTTTTGACATTCTCATCCTAATGAGAAGGTATTGGTTTTATGTAAAATTTGTCTTAGTCGGGTTTCATCAAATCTCCACGTTTTGAGACCCACTAAGTTAGAAAAAAACGATTTTTACGAAGGTAAAATCTGTCTGTAAATCTGTATGTAGTCTGCAATCTGTCTGTAGGCTGTTATCTGTAGTCTGTCTGTATTTTGTAGTCTGTCTGCAGTCTGTACACACTTTTTTAAGACCTAAAAGAAAAAGACAAGTTCGTCAGTCAGCTATTTTGGATCAAAATTCAAAAAGTTATAGCATTTTCAAACCTTTTGAGACCATTTTTTTAAGAGTGGAAAATTCTATGTACCTACAAGATTATCATAACAACTTTTTGAGTTTTCTTCAAAAAATCGAACATTCAAATTGTGTGCTCGAGCAGCGGGCAGATTTTTTCTATGTATATTATGTTGAAATTCCTATTTCTATGTACACATGGACTTCAAAAAATCACAAAAAGACATCTAAAACTTGGTCGGGGGAAAAATATTTGACCGGGAAAAAACCGGGAATTTCAAATTGCCTGATCACTAGACACCCTGTAATTATTTTAATAACAGAATCACTTCTGAAAATTAAAAAAGCACCCTTTGAAGAGGTTTAATACAAATATTTTGCTCTTTTCGAATTGAAAAAAAAACCTTAGACGAAAATCAGTTACAAGGTCCGTTACCTTTCAGTTCGAAGTCACATTAACGAACTTCCTGATTGTAATAAAAAGCTATATCAGGATGTCTAACCTACCTAGAAAACCTGGAATTGTTAGGGATTTGTTTGTTTAATTCAGGGAATTTTTTCGAGAGCGTGCTTAATTTTTAAAAAATTGCAATATAAAATTGCAGAACAATAATTCTTCATTTGTCAAAGTAGCTTTCTATTACTGTATTTAACTATTTTGTTGAAAATTCGTTTTTTTTTTCTCTCGACTGAAAAATCTTTCTTTGTTGAAAATTCAGCTCATGTTGAAAAGTCGCATTTTTTGGTTGAATTCAACTATTTTTGATTAAAAAATTAAAACTTTTTTTGGTTGAAATACCTACTACATTTTTTCTTCAGAATTCATCTTTTTTGGAACAAAAATTCAATTACTTGGTTGGAAGTTGAACTCTTTTGTTAAAAATTGATTCTTTTGGATGAAGATTATCATTTGAATTTAATGTTTATCTTTTTGGTTGAAAAATGTGTTATTTCGTTAAAAATTCGTTTTTTTTGCTAGAAATTAATTTTTTCACTATTTCAGTTTAAACTTAACTATTTTTTAGAATTAAAAAAAGAATGTCTACTGAAAATGTTATTTTCCGTGTTGAATATTCAACAATTTTTTAAAAAATCTGTGTTTCAACCGAGGGGTTGACAATTCGACCGATGGAGTGTACACTGAATTTAAATAAATTAGTTAGTTGTTAACCCCTCGGGTTCAACATTAATTTTTTTAACTAAAACTTTAACTATTAAAATTTTTGGATGAAAAATTATCTTTTTTAGTTGAAAATTATTTTTTTTTGTTAAAAATTAATCTTGGTTGAAAATTCATTTTTTTTTTGCAAATTCAATTATTCTTGTTAATTATTTGTCATTTTTATTGAAAAATCGTAAATTTGTTAGGAAATGTAACTATTTTTTTGGAATTTTTTTTTTTGGGTTGAAACTTATTATTTTTTTTTTAACTGAAAATTTAATTTTTAATGTAATTTAACTATCCAATTTTCGATTGGCAGTTTATCCTTTTTAGTTAAAAATTCATGTATTTTGTTGAAAATTTGTCTTTTTTGGTAGAAATTAATCTTCTTTGTTAAAACTTCATTTTTTGTTCAAAATTCCACTATTCCAGTTAAAGATTTATCATTTTAGTTAAAAATTTATCAGTTTAATTGGAAGTTCGTTTTTTCAACTGAAAATTTAACTATTTCATTTTTGGTTAAAATTTGATCTTTTTTAGTTCAAAATTCAACCCTGTAGTTCAAAATTTGTCTTTTTTGTTTGAAAATTCAACTATTTCGTTGATAATTAATATATTTTGCTGAAAACTCGTCTTTTTTGGTAGAAAAGTCAGGAATTTAAAGCGGTTTAAACTGAATTAAATACAGTATCCACATTAATTTTACGTAAATATGCACTGCATTTTAAGCATAAGAAGATGCAATAAAAATTTGTTTGAATTATTATTCAAATTCATGGACTTTAGAGGCAAATTCAAGAAACGCATAATTATGATTTTAGTAGTATTTAATTATTTAATCAATCGAGGTTGCTAATATATTTAAGAATATCTTGTAATAAAATTAGCCAATGGTTTCTGAATTAAACAAATTAATTGAATCCCTAAAAATGGAAAAGCAAACCGTATTTAGGATAAACTCGCGATACTGTATACATATTCCGAGTCGATTGTTTTAAAAAATGCGAAATATTTGAATGGCTTCGGAATAAAAAAAGCCTGGAATAGTCAGGGAATTTTTTTTAGAATTAGAATAGACATCCGTTATATATTTTTATATCATAAAAATGTTTTAATGCAATACTTTTCGTATTTCCTTTTGCAGAAAGTACTCGTGAGCGCGCCATGCAGTTAGTATCTGAAGCATACTCCTCCCTCGATATCTCAGTATTATCTGGAATGATGGGACTTTCGGTAGAACAAACTCAGCAGGCCGCGATCGAAAAAGGTTGGACTATCGATGGTTCCATGGTTCAACCTCGGAAAGTTGACAGAGAGCAGAGCACGCCAGCTCAAGAAGCCCTTACGGAAGACCAGTTAAATAAGCTTACACAATTCGTATCTTTCCTCGAAAATTAAAACCTTATAGAGAAACGTGCATTTGTCATCTGTGATCGGTTCAAAGTCGTTAATCGAAAATGGACTACGTACCCTCCCTTTATCGTTTTCCCATTATCCTGAAAGCAAAGTGCGCAGAAATTAAGGTAAACTAATGACCAAACTTATTTTTGTTTTCAAGAGCCACCTTTTTAAATAAATTGAAATTAAATGTTCAATTCTGAATACTCCCGTAATTTATCCGAATATCTCAAAAGTGATTGAAAAACTTCGATACTCGATTTTTTTAAACACCTTTTTCGCGTGATTATTATCGAATATTATTTTTAGGTCAGAGATTATATTAAGATCTAATTCGCGCTAATTTCGAGAGTGTAATATTTATTGTTAGTTGAAGAGTAGCTTTAGTGAGTTTTTAAATATAAAATTTTAAAAGTTGATTTCAGAATAAAACAAAGTAAAAATTTTTTAATGTTCAACCTTTTAATTTAAGTACGAAATTCTTGTAAATTGAAAAAAACCAAGAATCTAACGATCAAAGGACAAACACTTAAATGACTTCATTCAAAGTAAAAAAAATAAAAAAGGAAAAAGAAGGAAACTTCCGATTCCTCTTCCTTCTATTTTCTCTCGTATTTTTCCCCCTTTTTCATTTAACAATAACAAACATTTGTATAAAATCTATGAACCTTTCGGTGTTCATTTACCACCCCTTTTAAGGCAATAATGGCACATTTTTCTAAAAATTGGAATTGAGACATTTAAGATTTTGTTGTCCAAATTTGATCATTCGATTCATGTTTTTTTTTTAATTTCTAAGAGTTTTTAAGAAAAAAAAGCTAAAGCATACGTTGTAAAGAGTGAATAATAAAGTCCAAGTTATTTAGTTTATTTCGCTAAAATTTATTAAATTTATTAATTTGGAGCTTTCTTTTAAAGATAAGTTATTCATATTGAAGTTCAGAACATTTTTTTTTACATTTTTTAAATGGTGGTTTTTCTCATTCATAGAAGTTTCATATAATTTTCGTTTTAAAATGAACGTTTACGAAAAAATTATTTTAAATTTTACTTCAGAGAGTGATTTGTGCATTTATCGATGGTACATTTGACAATATCAGATAAGAAACTAGTGATTCTTGGAAAATAATGTTCAATAATGTATTTTTTATCTGATCCAAATTAGAACAAAAGGGCATAATTTTAATTTAAAAAAATGCGTATCAAATGTCAGAGTTGATGTTTTCTCGGTTGAAAATAGTTCAAGTTACAAATCATTCTAATTTAAAAATAATTCTCATACAAAGAGTTAAAATTTTGAAAAGAATCAAGTTAAGGGCAGAATTCGTAGAGAATTAGTTTTGAAAAAATATGCCAGTTGAAAAAGAAACTAAAAATCTAAAGTGGAAGGAAGCGTAATTAATTTGGAAGTATATTTAGTTAAAAATTTGGGTTTTAAAAAATAAATAGTTCGAATCTCTCAAACTTGAATATTATTAAAATTTTTAAGAACATTTTGTTAAAAAAAAAAAAAAAAAAAGATTTAGGAATAATAAAAATTGAGAACAAGGAGAAAGTTGGAAAAACTCCAGTAAAATTTTTTTGAAATTTGAAGAGAATTATAAGTTCTCCATTAAATTTTGATGACTATGAGTTCAACTTGAATGTTTGAAAAGCAAAAATACTGTTAAGTAAATGTTATAGCTAATTGATAAGTATTTTATTATTTTAAATTTAATTTAGATATTTTTAATTAATTTGAATTGTAATTTTGTTTTAACCTGTAACAGAATTGTAAAATTTAAGCAGAGTGGATTTTTAGTCTTTTCTACAATTTAAAAAAAATTTTGCACATAAAAAATAATAAAAATTTCATGCAGATTAAAAGTTTCAAAAAATGTTCAAAGATACTTTATTATGACATCTTGACATTTAAACGAAATAAAAAAATCTTGAAGATTTCATTTTTGAGAAGAATTTAAATTATAAACATTTGGAATTTTCGATTTTATCCTGGAAACAAGGAATGTAGTTGTTAGACCACTGGGGAATTTATTTAACTTCAGTTAAACAAAAAAGTTTAAATTGGATAAAAGTTGTGACCTGTAGACTGATTTGTTCACAAAAATGTCATTCTAAATTAATGTGCCACGGCCCATTTATTAACAAATCTTTCCCTGTATAAACAAATTAAGTTGATATATAGTAACTTAAATTCCTTATTAATAAAAACCGTTGCTATTTTAAGCAATAGGTGGCCTACATTTTTTTTAATTATTCACGGTGGCTGTAGGTCTAGGAATTCCAGAAATTCGGGAAAATTCCGGAAATTTTAAACTAGTTAAGGAAAGTCAGGGAATTTAGAACTGGTCAGAGTCATGAAATTTTGGCGAACTGAAGTTGAAGGTATTTATTTTATTATGAATTAAATTTAATTGAATTGCATTATTTTCTTGAATTCGTTTTTTAAATTTATTTTTCTAACTGAAAATTTAACTGTTTTACTTTCGGTTGAACATGTATCGTTTTTAATGGTAAATTTCTCTTTTTTAGTAGCAAATTCATTTGTTTGGTTGAAAAATTATGTGTTTCGTTGAAATCGTCTTTTTGATAGAAAATTCATCTTTTTGGTTGAAAATTGAACAATTTGGTAACAAATTTATTTGTTGCTGCTGAATATTCATCATTTCAGTTAAAAATAAATTTTTGTTGAAAATTTAACTATTTTAATGAGAATTCTTTTTTTTTAGTTTCGAAATAATTTTTTTAAGCTAATACTGTAACTATTCCATTTATGCCTGGAAATTTAACTTTTGTAGTTAGACATTTAGTTAATTTGTTGAAAAATCGTCTATTTTATTTAAAAATTCAATTATTTTGCTTGAAAATTCGTATTATTGGGTTGAAAAATCTACTGTTTTGTAGAAAATTGATCTGTTTGGCTTGAAAATTCAATATTTTTGATGAGATTTTTTTCTTTATTGACTGAAAAATCTTTCTTGGTTGAAAATTTAACTTTTTTGTTAAAAATTCCTCTGTTTGGTTTTAAATTAGTCTGTTTGGATTGAGGGTTCAGGTATTTTTTTGAAACTTCGTCTTTTTTGGCTGAATTCAACTTTTTTGTGTTTAAAATACAAAATTTTTCGAGTTGAAATATAAACTTTTACATTTTTCGTTGTGAATTGATATTTTTTGTTGAAAGTTTATTTTTCTGATTGAAAATTCAACTGTTCTATTTTAGGTTGAAAATTTATATTTTTTTGTTATAAATTCATGCATTTTTTTGAAAACTTGTCTTTTTTTGGAAGAAAATAGATATTTTGGGTTAAAAGTTCAACTATTTGGTTAAAAGTTGATTTTAGTTGAAAATTAATTTCTTTAACTGAAAATCGAACTCTTCCATTTTTTGTCAGAATTTCATCTTTTCTGAGAGAAATATAATCGCTTTGTTTAATAATTCATCTGTTTGGTTAAAAAATTAACTATTCCGTTGAAAATTGTTTTTGAAATTATTTAATTGTTTTTTCAATATCCGTCTTTGTTGTTGTTAAATATTCGTTTTTGTTGTTGTTAAATATTCGTTTTTTTTTTTCTTTAAAAATTGATTTTTCTAATTGAAAATTCAATTGTTTTATTTTTGTTTGAAAATGTATCGTTTTTATTTGAAAATCCATTTATATTTTCTTGAAAATTGGTCTTGTTTGGAAGAAAATTTATCTTTTGGGTTGGAAATTTAACTATTTGGTAAAAAATTCGTTTTTTTATTCAACCTGAAATTTTTTTGTCAACCTGAAAATGTAAATATCCTTTTTCTTCTTGGAGATTCATCTGTTATAGTTGAAAATTGATTTATTTTGTTGAAAACTTGGTTTTTTTTTTAGTTGAAAATTCAATTATTTTGGTAGAAAATGAATATTTTTAAATTGAAAATTCACATGTTTGGGGAAAATAATAATTTTTTTGTTCAATATTCATTATTTTAGTGAAACATCAATTTCATTATTAAAACATTTCCACTCAATATTTTTTTTAGTTAAAAATTGATTTTTCAATCTGCAAATGTAACTATTTCATTTTTGCTTGGAAATTTAGCTGTTGTAAATGAAAATTCATTCATTTTGTTGAAAACTAGTTTTTTGTTTCAGTTGGAAATTCAATTATTTTGTTAGCAAAATCATATGTTTGGGTTGGAAACTCAACTGTTTTGCAGGAAATTTTTCTTGTCTTGACAATTCAGTGATTTGAATGAGATTTTTTTTTATTGACTGAAAAATCTTGCCGTGTTAACAATTCCACTCTTTTCTTGAAAATTACTTCATTTAATTTAAAAATAAGTCTGTATGAAGATTCATCACTTTGTTGGAAAATATAACTATTTTATTGAAAATCCCCTTTTTTCTTAGTTGAAAAGTAAGGTAAACGTCCCAGTAATCGTGACCATAAGAGATTTCATCGACTTCAAATATTTAGAAAATTGTTTTTGTAGGATTATTTGAAAAATGATTGGTACTGATTGAAGCATCAAACATCCTAGAATATTATAAAAATTGTTCTTACATTATATTTAATATTACTATTTATTTATAAATAATTAAAAGCAAAAAAGCACCGATGTCCCAGTTATCGTGATTTCCAAATCTGTCATGTACTAGTAATCGTGAGTCGTTGTCCCAGTCTTCGTGAAAAAGGTTAAGTTTTCTTGAAATCAGTTTTTAGCAATTTGGAGGTGTATTTTAAGTGTATTTTTGTTTTTATTTACTATACTTTAATGAAATGAAAGATGTATTGTTAGTTTTATATTGATTGAGACCTCTGTGATGAAAGCCGTCGAAACAACCTCAAAATCGAATCTTCTGATAGTTCTGATAAGTCTGATGGACTCTATGAAAATTAATCATAGTGAAAATGGATATTCTTTTAAAAAGTTTAGTTCTTATTTCAGTTGAAAATATTATCGAATAAAATTAATATTTTATTCATAAGAAATAAAGTGGTCACAAAAATAATTCGAGATAAATATTTATTAGAATTTGTATCACGATAAGTAATAACGACAATGCTGAAACTCTTTTGTAATACTGAATATTATAATTAAAAATCATTAACATTTTAAGTAACAAGATGTAGCACACGAAATTTGATCAAATGCAGTGACTAAAAAAATGAGGTTATTTTCTGTTTACGTTGTAACAATATTAAAACTATCAATAATTATATATCTATTACACATTTTTCTTTATATAATGCAGTATAGATTAATGTTATATAATGAAAAATTACTTAATAAATATTAACTTCACCGAAAAATGATAATAAACTCAAAAACTGATAATGAAATCTCTAAACTCATGCAAATATTTTACATCACCTTTTTTCAGCTTTAAGCACTAATTTATATTACGATTACTACTCACAGTAACAAGTCAGTCCTCCATTTTCATTTCATACCTTTTTGAAATTAATTAAATTATTATTTGTAACGAAATATGGAAATAAAATTTTGACAGAGTCGTCCTAGTCTTCGTGACAGGTCACGATTACTCGAGCAACTATGCTTTTGAAATGTCCCTATAATCGTGACCGGTTTCTTGAACGAGAAGGTACTAAATTAAGATTTTACTTTATTTTATGAAACAAAAATTATGTTTTATTACAAAAAAATTATTTTCGTCCCGATAAACTAATTTCTTGACATAGTAAAATCTTAAGTAAACAGACGCCTTTCCTAACCAAAATGTTAAGCTATTTTCCACGTTTCGTGATTCATCGCCACCGGCAATACAAATTAATTTTTTTTACCCATGTACACTATTTGCATGAAAAAACTAACTTGGTTTCCACAGCAAGCATTGTTCAACCTTACTTAAAAATATTTTAGGATTGTATTTTTATGTGGAAAATACTTAATTCTGGCGTTTACACCTCAAAACTCACGATTACTGGGACCGTCCCGATTACTGGGACATCTACCTTAACTATTTTGACTGAAAATTTAATTTTTCCATTTTTGGCTCAAAATTGGTCTTTTTGAATGGCAAATTAAGTTATTTGCTTGAAAATCAATTCATTTTACGTATGTCTTACGTAATTTGTAAATGACACCTTATAAAATTATGTATGACTGTTGTCACTCAAAGCATTTTAAATAAATTTAGAAAGAAACCTTTTTGGCATTCACATAATCGATCTCCTAGGCTTAAGGTAATTTTTAAACCTAAGAGAAAAATTGAGAACGGTCAGGGAAAATTAAAAAATGTCAGGGCAAAGTCAGGGAAATTGGTATTTTGTAGCAGCGATGATTATTTCATAATAATGTCATAATTTAATAGTAATTAGTAAATATTTTTCCTGAGAAGGGCTTTCCTATCAAAGCCTAACATATACGTAATTTTACGTCATGGAGCCAACCTCATCCGTAGAAGTAAAATGGACATAACAGGGGTGCGCTACCCCCTAATTCAGGAAATAAAAGGAAGGGAAAGTTAGTTGTACGTCAGCGTTCTAAATGATAGCACGTCAGAGAGAATTTAAAATTCTACGAAACTTTCATTGATAATTTACTCCCCTTTTATGTATTGCTTTTGATTTTGTTTATACGCAGAATTCTTTATTTAATCTTCTTTGCAAATTGAGTATGAGACAGAGAAAAACAATAGAAAGGGCATCGAAAACGCGAAAAATGGCTTCGCAGAGTCAAAATTCATACAATATTGATGATTTCGAAAAGTTTTATAAACAATTTTACACTCAATGCAAAATAAGCAATGATTGCAATCTGGAAATAAGTTCTAGTGAAAACCAAATTGAAGATTCCTGTCGAAAGGAGGAACAAAACTGGGAGCAATTGCCTACGAAATTTCCAATTGATGATTATAAACCAGCAGGATTTATGCAAGAGGCAATTTTATCGAAATTTCTATATAAATTCCAGAGAGAACAACGGATAAATGAAAATGGTTGAAAAAATGTAATTAATGGAAGAGAAAAAATTTCTGTTTGTGCAGAAGTTGATTTCAATGTTTGGGCCAGCATTTATCAAAAATCACAATTATGGAAAGAAGGGAGACCTAACAGTAAGAATACTGCTATTTCAGATAAAGAAAACTCATCTTTTTCCTTGATGGAAACGTCATTTATATAAGAAAATCATCAGCAGTGCTTAGAAAATTTAATTTAAAAAAATATTAGACTATGTTTCTCGTTTATTATTTGTAGAGAAACAACATTTACGATATTAATCCAGTAAAGGCAATTGAAATCGAAATGAGACCTATTTTCAATTTGACATTTTTTGAAAATAATATGAAAGTTAATAAAATAACTGAACATAGAACATTTATCAATTTATCCGTCTCGTTAGAGACAAGGCGTAAATAAATAACAAAGTTATAATGTTATGTATTATAATTTTTAAAATCATTCATTCACTATGTCTACATTCAAGATCCTATGTTTTCACTCACATATCGCATGCTTTTGCCTCTTAATTTTTTTTTACCAATTAATTTGACAGTTTATTAGCTTAGGCGAATAGGTCAGTTTGACATCTTATACAATTCTCTTTCTACTTGAAGCTTTTTCAATTGAATAGCAGTTTTTTCGTTTGAATTGGAATATCAAATTCTCAATATTTAAAATTAGATGAAGAAAAAAAGATCTAACTCTGTAAAATTGTAGAATTTTCAATTGTAAGTTGTTAAAATTGAAGAGTTATTAATTTTGACAATTAACAATTGAAAATTATTGAAGTTTTGAGTTTTACAATTGAACATTCTGTAATTGTGATACTTTATATTCGAAATTTCTTTAATTTGAGGATTTAGAATTAAAAACTTCAGTTTTGATCTTCAAAATCATTTAAATATAAGAATTCGTATTTATACATCTTTAAAATTGAAGTCTTTTAATTTGGAAAATTTACAATGAAAATGTATGCAAGTTTAAATTAAAAAAATTAAATATGCTGTAGTTTTGATGATTTGCATCCGAAATTTCTTAAATTTGGAAGCTTTAGAATTAAAAACTTGACTTTTGATCTTCAAAATCATAAAAGTATAAGAATTTTTATTTATACATCTTTAAAATTACAATTTTTTAATTTTGGCAATCAGCAATTAAAAATTATGCAAGTTTTCAGTTTTACAATTAAAAATTCTGTAATTCTGATGCTTTATATTCGAAATTTCTTTAATTTGAGAATTTAGAATTAAAAAATTGACTTTTGAAATAATTTAAATTCAAAAGAATTTTTATTTATACATGTTTAAAATTGAAGACTTTTAACTTTGAAAATTTACACTGAGAATGTATGCAAGTTTTAATTTCAAAAATTAAATATTCTGTAATTTTGATGATTTGCATCCGAAATTTCTTAAATTTGGAAGCTTTAGAATTAAAAACTTGACTTTTTATCTTCAAAATCATACAAATATAAGAATTTTTATTTATACACCTTTAAAATTACAGTTTTTTAATTTTGACAATTAGCAATTAGAAATTATGCAAGTTTTCAGTTTTACAATTTAACATTCTGCATCTGGGATGCTTTATATTCGAAATTTCTTTAATTCGATGATTTATGATAAAAAAATTGACTATTGATCTTCAAATTCATACAGATTTAAGAATTTTTATTCATAAATCTTTAAAATTGATGCTCTATATTCGAAATTTCTTTAATATGAGGATTTAGAATTAAAAACTTGACTTTAGAAATTCATTCAAATTTAAGAATTTTTATT
Source organism: Andricus quercusramuli (assembly GCA_932178445.1). Classification (NCBI taxonomy): domain Eukaryota; kingdom Metazoa; phylum Arthropoda; class Insecta; order Hymenoptera; family Cynipidae; genus Andricus; species Andricus quercusramuli. The sequence goes on from CAKNXH010002454.1 coordinate 367,137, forward strand.
TATATGTACATCTTTAAAATTCAAGACTTATAATTTTTAAATATTACAAAGAAAATGTATGCAAGTTTTAATTTTTAAAATTAAGTATGCTGTAATTTTAATGATTTGCATCCGAAAAAATTAAAAACTTGACTTTTGATCTTCAAAATCATACACATTTAACATTTAACTATTATATTTATACATCTTTAGAATTAAAGATTGTTCAATTTTGAATATTTATAATTCAAAATTATGCAAGTTTTGAGTTTTACAATTAAAAATGCAAAATTTCTTAAGTTTTGAAGATTTATAATTGAAAACTTGAATTTTGATCTTCAAATTCATACAAATTCAATAATTTTTATGCATACATCTTTAAAATTAAAATTTTTAAAAAATTTTAAGATTAAAAATTAAAAATGATGTAAGTTTGAAGTTGTACAATTGAAAATTCAATAATTTTGATAATTTTCATTCGATATTTCTTCAGTTTGAAAGGTTTAGAAATGAAAATTTGTCTTTTGATCTTCAAAATCAATAAAATTTGAGAATTTTCATTTATACATCTTTAAAATTGAAGAAGTTTCAATTTTAACTAGTCAAAAGTAATATATTTAAAAAAAAGTTTAATTCTAAATTATTCACATTAAAAATTGAAGGATCATCAAGTGCAAATCGTCAAGATAAACCTATTTAAAAAAGACGTTTACAATTTTATGAGTTTAAAATATAAAAATTCAAAATTAAATAATTTGGCGAATTTTAAATTGTAAACATCTGCAAAATGTATCAGTGTCGAAAATCGAAGACATCAGTAAGACTCAGAATTCCAGAATGTCTTTTAAGACTATATTTTAATTCCTACCGAGATTAAATCTTACATTTCAATAAAAGTTACAAATCACTGTAAACTGATTAAAATGAAGGTTGAATTAAAATTGCATGAAAGCCGATGTAGCTATTTTAATATGTATTTTAATTTCTGAATTATAATGATATTTTCTAGTACTTTAAATACAAGTAACTATTTTAATTTTATAATTAGGCGATCAAAATAAGTAACATGTAATAAGCGCGCTGTTTTTTTGCTAGTGAATAATAACTTTAAGTTTTGATAATTTCAATCTGTATAAATATTACTTGACAGTCGACCATTTGTTTAATATATAATCGACTTTACGTTTTTAAAAACGATCACTATATTTTCTCTCGTCGATGCCCTTTCTTGGGCTAGAGATTCCACCTTGCAAATGTTATTCACATGAACTTTACCGTTCGTATTGCTTCTTACCAATTTTTCGGTATACATTTTTCCACCCACTCACAAACATTGTGCGATCCCTGAAAGTGAAAACGTGTATCTTTATATGAATTGCAAAATGAAGTGCAAAAAGTAATTACGTGCCGACTTAGGTGCGCTCTATTGTACTAAAAATTACGTTCAGAAATGTGCGCTCCTAGATGCAAATTGAAATCTTAGAC
>CAKNXH010002454.1:373600-440125 GCA_932178445.1 Andricus quercusramuli
ATGCCTCACTATCCACTTCATATTGATCTAATGTTTTGGGGTGCTCGCCGTGGATGGCTTTTTGTCTCCATTGCGTTTCTGATTCCTCTATGGTTTCTCCTCAATATTCAAGGCCTCCTCTGAGGACAAATTCAAGGGTGTGTAATCAAGATCCGATTTAAAGATGGTGTTGTAAAGCGCAACATCTCTCTTGCTGTTAAAATAGTCGTGGTAGAACTACCCTATCAAGGTCGGTGTTTAGACAATTTGATGAGCCCAAAGGAGTACGTGAAGTCAGGGATGGCATAGATATTGATTGCCCTGATTTTGTTTGCCGAGTTAAGAGAACTCTTCAGAATCAATCTGAGTCTTGCAGTGTAGGCAGTGGTTAGGCTTTTCTTAAATATCATATGCTGAATACCCTTAGATTCGAGAATAACCAGATATTTATATGATTCGCCCTCAGCCATCGCCTCGATGTCATTCTCGGACTCGTTCTGTAGCTATACGGTCCCTAATTCCACTCTAGCTTAATGCACTGTTCTGAATTTATCTAGTCCGAATCCCATGTGGGTATCATTGAAAAACTGCTTTGTGACATCAATCACTTCTGGTCTGAACTAGCGTATAACTTCGCAGGTCATCCATGTATAGAAGATGTGATGATATAGATTTTATTATTATTATTATTATATTTGTTTAAAGAGGTTGTTAATATTAAAACTAGGCTTGTTCATTTAGGTCCCGTAGCCTTGCGGTATTACCGATTATTCTATGCCTTTGTTACAAAGAAAAAACGGTGAAATATAGGCCTATTCCTGGGTCCTCATCTCTGCTAAAGTATCATTCATGTCTTTTAGCATCAGTATGTGTATCACTGGACGTCTGCACTTCACTGAGTATGAACCTGTAGACATTTTTTTTCAGCGGCTGCATCTGACTTTATTAGAAGCACTTCTAGTCGAAACTCACCGCGCAGCTAATGTCGTCGGTGTCCAGGAAGAAAGAATCGAATAAATGGAAATTATTTAAATCGGAGAATTTAAGAATGCCGATTCACGTGAATTTTAATAATTTCAATGAACCACCCTACAGTCACAATGTTTGCGATATCTTGCGGGATCTTTTATGTTTTAATGGCCTATTTAAAGCTGCGAATAACTTTTAAGAGATTTCATAAGATTTCAAAATTACCTTCAATTTCAAATAATTTCAATGCAATTAAAGAAATCCGCGAATTTGAAGACGAAATTTCCCTAGACACTCTGAAAACTCAGAATCTTTACGTTTAAACAAGGAGTCCGTGTATTCTGATTTGAACATGTTAGCCTATCAAATTATTTGAGATTGGAATTCTTAAAATTTGCTACACTTTCAGTTTTAACTTTAAAAAATGTAAGCACTTAAATTAAAACAAAATCTTTTAATTTGACAGGCTCAGGTTTGAATATTTTTAAATGTAAAATCACGAATTTTTTCATTCATTCATTCATTCACTCATAGAGTCTTTTAATTTGATAATTTGAAACGTTATAAATTTAAAATTGGACAGTTTTTAATGCTTATGTCCAGAAGTATTTAATTTTTTGAATGCTTCAATTTGAGTTATTCAATTTTAAAATCGTCAGGCTTAAAAGGCCCTAATTTTTCTCACAATTAGTGGGGAAAAATGTGGGGTTTACAAGTACCCAAAATTTATAAATAAATTATAATCCTTTCAAATTTTAATTGCTCAAAATTTGAAATTATTAGACTTTAAGTCCTTTAATTTGCAGTTCAGTTGTGAATTTGAAGTTTTGATTGAACGGGAAAGGACTGGGAACTTGTTTCTGAGATTTGAATGGCCAATCTAAAATTAGATTTGGAAAGTTTCAAACTTTCATGATTAAAGATTACCTTTTTTTTACGAATTTAACCTTTCCTCACTCTCTGCAAATTTCGGCGAACCTAGCCCTTCTTTTCATTCTCCCATATTACGCTAACTGAATTTCGGTGAACCTCTTTTTCTTTTTTTGATAATATTTTTGATTTAAGTTTGATGTGTCTTTAAATTTTATTTTTGATCAATGTTTTCATTTTATGAAATCCTTTTCAGCTTGACTTCCTGTTGCCAGTAAAAGACTCCAAATCTACAGAGCGGTATGTACAGAATATTATAGTCCTCGCGTTCCTATATTTTTGAAATACACTGGAACCTAGCTTTCTGTAAACTGGATTTGTGCATTCCTAGAATAGCTGTTCTCGGCAATTTTGTGGCGAGGGAAGCTGCGGGATCGAGAGAGCATCAGGGCCGCACTCTCAGCGCGTTAGTTGCACCAGGTTGCGTCATGCGTCCAAATCCAATAGAAATGATTCGCGCGACCTGGCCTGTTTATGTTCGGAGTCCCTGTACTTGTGTCGATAGCGACTGCGGGCTATGCCCGAAACCGTGCACAAATCCAGGTTCCAGTGTACTTAAATTTAAACTCTCCAAGAGGAGTTTCTTAGGTACGAACAATGCCAATTAGGAATTTATTTATAATAAATCAAGTTAATTTATTTAAGGAGATAAATAATACAAATGTCCAATATTTTTATATTCCAAAGTAATTTTATTACTCTTGAAATTTAAGTTTTGAACAAACCAGCAAACGAGACGTTTATGGTCATTTAGTTTTCCTGACACATTACAAATTTGAAAGGTTTTTTTTAGCCAAATTTAATTAGAAAGCAATGTTTCTAATTTTTTTAATTTTAATTATTTCTTTAATTTGAATTTATTATAATTTAATTCAATTTAATTTAATTAAAATGATTCTATGATAGTTTTCTTTTCAAAGTAATACCCAATATTTTCTTCGAAATCTTAATGTCTTTTCAATTCAGACTAAAAATAACTTTTGCAAGAGTAATATTGAGACTTTTTAGAAACGAACTAATAAGCAAACATTCTATTCTAAAAATATTTTCAGTTTTTTCATTTTTTAAGTATTTTATGAACTGATGCCAAAAATTGAGAATCGTAGGCCGCGTATTTGCGTTAATTAAGATTTTTTTGTCTAAAAACTTAGGAAAATATATTATCAAAGTAAATGTATATATTTGAATAATGCTAGAAAGATGCGGTTTTTTTGTTAAATTTCTGGCTTTTTGTCCAATTTTCATTTAGAGTTAAGTAATAATAAATTTAAGTTAACAAAATACTTGTTTAAACAATTTATTATAATTATTATTAATATTATATTTGAATAATGCTAGAAAGATGCGGTTTTTTGTCTAATTTTTGGCTTTTTGTCCAATTTTCATTTGGAGTGAAGTAATGATGAATTCCAGTTAACAAAATAATTGATTAAACAATTTATTATAATTATTCATAATATTGTATTTAAATAATGCTAGAAAGATGCGTTTTTTTGTAAATTCTGGCTTTTCGTCCAATTTTCATTTGCAGTGAAGTGATAATGAATTCAAGTTAACAAAATAATTGTTTAAGCAATTTATTATCATTATTAATAATATTCTCTTCGCTCAATTGCTAGAATGTTGCGGTTTTTTCTGAAATTTTCAACTATTTGTTTATTTTTTATTAGGCGTGACTTAATAATTAATTAGATTTAGCAAAAATAATTGTTTATACAAATTATTATTGTTTATGACTATCTTCATCTGTATCGATTGCGCCTGATATTTGCGGTTTTTCGGCAATTTTTACATTTCTGTCCTTTTTTTACTTAGTGAGGTAATAATTAATTAAAGTTAACAAAAAAGTTGTTTAAACAATTTAATATTGAGTTCTGTCTCTTGTGAAAAATAGCTTTTTTTACAAAATTTTGTTCCCAAGCATTGGGAAAAGAGCAAAAATAATTCACTTAAAACAACAATACCATTCGAAAAATAATTTTTGTTGTGGTTGACTTATTATTCGTTCATAAATAAAAAGACGATGCAAAGTGAAACATTTTAGAAAAAAAACCGCCGCTTTCTAGCACTTATATAAAAAAAGGTAGTGATAAACAATATTAAATTGTTAAAACAACTTCTTTGTTAACTTTAATTAATTATTACCTCACTAAGTGAAAAAAGGACAGAAAGGTAAAAATTGCCGAAAAACCGCACTATCAGGCGCAATCGATATAGATGAAGATAGTCATAAATAATAATAATTTGTTTAAACAACTATAATTAATTATCAAGTCACACCTAATAAAAAATAGAGAAACAGTTGAAAATTTCAAAAAAAACCCGCAACATTCCACCAATTAGGCAAAGAGAATATTATCAACAATGATAATAATTTTTTTAAGCAATTATTTTGTTAACTTGAATCCATTATTACTTCACTGCAAATAAAAATTAAATAAAAACACAGAAATCACAAAAAAAAACTGCATCTTTCTAGCATTATTCAAATATAATATTATTAATAATTATAATAAATTGTTTAAACAATTATTTTGTTAACTTGAATTTATTATTACTCCACTCCAAATAAAAATTGGACAAAAAGCGAGAAATTAAAAAAAAACGTATCTTTCTAGCATTACTGAAATATAATATTGTTAATAATTATAATAAATTGTTTAAACAATCACTATTGTTAACATTGATGAACTATTACTTCCCTCTATCTTAAAATTGGACAACAAATGGAAAATTTGTGAAAAAACCGCGTCTTTATAACTCCATTGTATTAGAAAATTGCTAAAAACAATAATAAATTGTTTGAAAAATTCATGAAAATATCTAATTTTCAGTATAAAGTAATATTTTATGTATTAGAAACAATTCGCATTGGAAAACACCGCAAAAAAATCATAATTAGCGCCAAAAACACGCAAAACCCATTTTTTCATTTATGGGGTTTCTTTGGGACCCTATAAAACAGACTTGTGGGGGTGATATTTGAAAAGTGATATTTTATTCGTATTCTACGGCTAATTGTGATGAGAAATGTTGAGTTTCAACTCGATAGAGATAATATTGAGGATTCTAAATAAGATTTACAAAAACGTATTTTTACCTTATGGGAAATACATGTTAAACTTCATGGGGCTTGCGGCACCCCTAAATATCATTTTTTTCAAAACAAAAAAAAGTTGATTTATTTTTGGGTAGATTCGAACAAATTTGGGGTGTGTCCCCATAAAAATTCGAAAAAAACATTTTTGGACCACCCTAATGGACACCCGCCCGAAACTAAAGGTTTCTGTCCGGGGCTGGAAACCCCAGAAAAGTCGGAAGATTTCAGCAAGGGAAATGCCCAGACTCTGAATCAGATCCAGATCTTGAAATTTTTATTGCTGTAGTCTTCTAGATTTTTTAAGATGCAACTCATTGCAAAAATGTTTTGAGTTTTCAGAGGCTCAAAAAAAATTTGTGGAAAATTTTCAGAGCTTCCAAAATTGATTTAATATTTTTATGAGGTTCATAAAAATGAAAGTTTCTCCTAGATAATTTCAAATTAGAAGTCCTTCGAAATTATTGGAAATTGGGCATATTATTTTTTCAAATTTATTTCTTGAAAGGAGAGGGATACAAGTTTCATTTTATTTGTTAAATTGATATCGATGGAAGACGGTGGACTAAAAAATACAATTTTTTTAAATTAAAAAATCCACGGGGCCTAAAAGTCTGTGTATGCTACATGTAGTTTATTTTGATTTTTTTTTAAATCCAGCTATTACAAGCATAATTACAATAAAACTGAACAAAATAGTCTAAAACTGGCATTTTTCTTTCTTTAAAGCATCCCTAATATCTATAAAAATACTACTGAAAATCTGATAAAATCTCACGTTTTACGGTAACTAATATTTTTCAAAATGAGAACAACAAACTAAGGAAATCTTATTTTTTTCTTTGTGTTATGGCCAAAACTGTGTATCCATGTTTTTTAGAAAAATTAAGTATGAATTAGGAATGATTTAATAACTATTTTTTCTGCTTTTTATTTCTCTGAAAGCTTTCTGATATATAAACTTATGTATATTATGCAATTTTAGGACTATATTCTAATATATTTTAATCAATTGAAATATTGAAATCAGTTCTTTAGTTTATTGGTCTCATTTTATAGTTTATATTTTGCCCTAAAACGTGTGATTTTATTAGATTTTCATTACTATTTTTAAGAATTTAAAGGTTGTTTGAAAGATAGAAACTCGTAAATTTTAAACGATTTTGGTCAGTTTTAGTGGAATTATGTAGTTTTTAAAATTGAATATATATTTTTTATTATTTAGGATATGTTGGTAACAACAAAGTCTACAAATTCGAGTAGCAAGCATGATACACATTTATAAATATATAACAAAATAAATGTATCGATATCATATGAAATTGGGCAGTCAAATCCTGGTGATGTCATCAATTATTTGAGCTGAATTCTTGTCTTGCCAAGGAAAAATATCAGACACATATTTATTTCTTTTCGCAAAAAAAAGTGTCACGAACATGGGGCTAATTGAATAGTTAAACGAATTATGAAAAAATTAACGAAAACTCACTTTAAAATGTTGTATTTTTTGGGAGAAAATCAACATAATAAAAAATTCTTCATACTTTAGAATCCTTTAAAGGAAATTAAAAATATTTTGAAAATTACAAAAATGGCGCACATTAAGAAAAACAGTCAATTTTCTCAAAAAATTCACCTTTAATTTTTTCTTGTTTTTTTTTTAGATTCATAGTTATATGCCGGAGATATCCTCTCATATACATTGCACACTCCCTCAAAAAACGAGGTCTATTCCAGGTTTTTTCGGAAAAAGTATAGGTCTAAACCTGGGACAGACCTGTTTTTTTCGGGAAGTGTGTTGTGTGGGTCGAAAGTCTCCCAATTTTTTATACGTGTCTACCTTTAGGAATGGTGCGTGTAGTAAGCTATTCCTGTTTAAAAATTCAGTTTGAAAATAAAATCCGTGAAGTCTGATGAAATGTAACAAATTTAGAAAATTCCCAGTATTTTTGGATTATTGCATTGCCCATCAACACCAGTGATGATAAATTAAATTTTTTTGTTTTGAATTTGATCGTAATGCCACAGAGAAACTTTCCAGTGCTATTACCAATGAATTTAATCATTTTGAATTTTTCGGCCCACCTTACGCAGTATAGGAGAGAGTAGGGCTAAGCCGACACTTTCTTCAACGTCGTTTTTTAATTGCAACAAAAATTTCGTTTGACAACTTTTAGGTATGGTTGGATCGAGAATTTAGTCGACAACAAAATGTCTTTGATAATTTTGAACTACGATTCTTTGTTTGTAAATTATTAGAAAAAAAGTGAAGTCATTTTATGTAAAATTGGACTTTGTCGGTTTTCATCAAATCTTCACGTTTTCAGACCCCTTGAGTCAGAAAAAACGATTTTTACAAAGGTGTCTGTCTGTATGTATGTCTGTATCTTGTAAGCACGATGACATCCTCGGTGTCGACTTGGCCCCACGCGTCAATTTTGCATATTGGTATCCGAAAAACATTGAAATTCATCGGAAAATTCAAACGGTTTATATTGTTCTTTAAAAAAGCAAGTGTCTGCTTAGCTCTACTGTCGGCTTAGCCCCAATATCCCCTGTCTAATTAAAAAAAATCAATTCCTCAATGGCATAAATAATTAAAAAATCATTTAACACTCTTTGCAAATTATGCAATTTCTTATAAAAAGATTTTTTCTTCTTTTCTAAATGTATCGTAACAATTAATGTTTAATCTTTCCTCTTTTTTGATTTCTTCTAGCGCGGTGATCCCTGGAGATGTGATCTGTGATCCTAATGGTAAAATGTTGACCCAGAGGATCGGGAAAATCCGGGGAGAATGAGTCTAAGACCTTCCTGAACGTCCTCGCGTTCTTCGACCTCTTCGATCTGTCGAGAGCATTCGAATCGTTTTACCATTCGCTCGACGATCCTCACTTTCCGCGCTTACGTCGAGCAAAGGTCACTCTCCATAAGCGTGAGCTCTTTTAAAAGAATAATATTGAGTCCTTGTGGCTATATCCTCCCGAGCGAGCGAGAGCCAGGACGAAGAGTTACAGCACACTCCGTAAGATTTTTCGCAGTATCAAGCAAGAATTGATGAGATATCGTGAGCCTAATGAGAGTTACGACGTTTTGATCAGGCGATCGCTAATTAATCGGAAAAAATGAGGGAAGGAAAGCAAAGATCGAGGGATAATTGGTTAATACACAATATCTGATATACACTTGCGGTTATAATTTAACTCCGTCAAACCTATTGGGAAATTTATTTATCGAGTAAACTTCTTTTACTTTTATGTGAAAACTTCATTCCACGAATGGCCAATTAAACGAAGCATTTTACTAATCATATAGGTAATATAAATAGAACTTCAGATTCACCAGATCCGTTTTGTTTTTATAACATTATTAGATTATAATTGTATTTCATTCATATCGATCTGATAACTTGGGCTTTAATCAAGATAATAAGCCAATTTGGAATAGATGGAATTTGGCAGATTTCTTTTTTGAAATTAGTTTTAGTTATAAAAGTATCATGGTGTGTCTCGAGTAACTTCAACACGAAAGGGCTCTACGAGAGGGAAACAACTCTGGTAATCCGCTAGATCGCTCGATTATCTGAAGTGGTAATCCGGTGTATTTCGAGTAATCCACTTATAATCTATTGTAATATATAGTAATCCACTTGTTATCTGAATACATCTACGTGTAACCTAGAATAATCTAGATATAATCGGGAGTAATCCACTTGTAATCAGAGTAATTCAAGTAATTCGGAGTAACTCCAGTATTCCAGAGTAATCCAATTGCAATACAGAGCAATCACCTATAATTTAGTTTAATGTACTTATAATCCAGGTCATTCAAAATAATTTAGGTAATCAAGTGATTAGTATTTCATACAGATCATTCCAGGTAATTCGGAGTAATTTACATAGGTAATCCGAATAATTTTAAAATATTTTGTTGTACATTTAAACAAATTAACTTTTCGTCTGAAAACTTAACTATTCCATTTTTTATTCAAAATATTGATCTCTTTTATTACAAAATTCATGTATTTTTTTGAAAATTCGTCTTTTCCGGTAGGTAATGAATCTTTTTTATTGAAAAATTCTGTTTTCGGTTAACAATTCAACTATTTGCTGAAAAATGAATCTACTTTGTAGGAAATTCAACAATTTTGTTAAAAAGTACTTTTGTTAGTTGAAAATTCAACGTTTTGGTTGAAAATTAGTTTCTTTGTTCCATTAAAAATTCATTTGTTTGCTTGAAGATTCTTCATTTCAGTTGAAAATGGTTTGGTTGAATATTCTTTTTTATGTTTGTAGAAAATCAAGATTCTTGCTTGAAAATTCAGCTTTTCAGGTGAAAACTAAACTATTTTGTTAAAAATTCAACTATTTAGTTAAATATTCATGTATTTTGTTAAAAAGTTGTCTTTTATTCGTTAATTTAAATTCAACATTTTTGTTGAGAATTTGTTTTTTTGTTGTTGTAGAAAGTTAATTTTTTCAATTGAAAATGTAACTATTCTATTTTTAGTTGAAGATTTATTATTCTTTTCTTAAATTCAACTATTTGGCTGAAAAATTATCTTTTTGAGTTGTACATTCATATTCTTGTGGAAAATTCATGTATTTGGTTAAAAATTCTTCTTTTTTGGTAGAAAATTATTTTTTGTTTGTTTAACAAATAATTATTCGGTTAAAAAATGATTTATGTTGAGAAAAATTCAAAAATTATATGGAAAAGTAATTTTGTGTGTGTTGAAAATTCGTTTTTTCGGGTTAAGAATTAATCTATTTGATTGAGAATTAACTTTTCTGTTGAAGATTCATATATTCTGTTAAAAATTCTTATTTTTTGGGTAGAAAAATGATCTTCATTGAAAATTAATGTTTTTTTGGTTGAAAATCTATCTACTTGATTGAAGTTTGAACTACTTTGTTAAAAATTCTTTTTTTTGTGGCTGCAGATGCATACTTTGTGTTGAAAACTCAACTTTTTGTTTAAAAGTTAATTTCTAATCTCATTTCTGTAATACCCGCGAAAATTTTGAGACGAAAAGCAATCAAATCCAAAGAGGGATTTTTGCATAAACTTGATTTTTTTAGAGGTCATTATGTATATTTTCATGAAAATAACTCCAAACTAAAGATATGGCATCCCAGAAAAAGGCTCTGGATACTGCATACCTTAGGGCACCTTGATCTTATTAAAGTTATCTGAAACGAGTGCCTTTAGAGTTTATTTTTTAGTGAAAAATTTGTCTGAGATTATTTTTGAATTCTTTTATAAATTGGCTTATGTCCTCTGCAAGGCAGATGAAATTTGTATTCATATTAGTTAAATAATTACACCCAGGACCCACCCTCAAAATTGAATTGCCTCATTTTATTAAATACTAGAATTACATCTTTTCAAAATAATAAGGGCTTATTCCTGTTTTCAATCATGTTCGCATTCGGAGTGAAAAATTTGATAATTTCAATAGTTTTTGTGTGAAACATTTTTTTTTATTCTGTGGTTAAAATCAAATTTTTTCTTACTCTAACTCACTGGAAATAATGTTGAGTTTGTTAATACATTTAATTATGATTATTACAAATGAATTCGAAAGTTTTAAAAGAAATGGTATCACTAAAAAGTAAGACAAACAAAATTTAAACTTTGTTATTACAAAATAAATTTTCCTTCAGATGAAGAGAAATATCTGTAGTTACTCGTTATACCTGGATAACTTTACACAGGTGTGAAAATACCCCCAAACGTGAAACAATTGTGTTTCCTGAAGCGATGTATTAAATTTTTTTCTCTCTAAAACTCATAAGCAGACCATACAAAAAATAATAATTGACAGGATCCAGAAAATTTGAAAAAGCACCCTTAGGAATAAATATAAACAAACAATTCTGATTCCTGAATCTAATCTGATTCCAAATCTAATTTTTACATTCTCATTCAAATGAGAAGGTATTAGTTTTATGTAAAATTTGACTTTGTCGGTTTTCATCAAATCTTCACGTATTGAGACCTGCTGAGTCAGAAAAAACGATTTTTACGAAGTTGTCTGTCTGTATGTCTGTCTGTAGTCTGCAGTATCAGTGTAGGCGCGATAACTTTCGAAAGAATGATCAGATTGGATTTTGCTTTGGCACGCTGTTTTATGGCCTACAAAGAAAGAACGAGTTCGTTAACCAGCTATTTTGGATAAAAATTCAAAAAGTGAGCACATTTTGAAAATTGTTGAGACCACTTTTTTTTAAGATTTTAAAATTCTATGTAAGTTTATTAGTAGTACGCAAAAAGACGAACAAAATATCCCAATGACTTTTTCTGATAAAAAAATATTACAGGAGTTATAAGCATAACGTAAAAACGTTGCTTTTTGAACACCCTACAATATTTTCATAACAACTTTTTGAATTTTTTGAAAAATCAAAAATTCGAATTTTGATCACACAAAAAATGATGAAAAAAATCAAAAATTCCATTTTGCTCTCAAACTATGCAAGATACGACAAAAGATGAGTCGACCAAAATTGTGCACCTAACAAACATCAACAAATTTGTCATTATTCACTTTTTGATATGACGCGTAGTTTTTTTGTTATTCGTAAAAAGCAGCATTGAAAATAGAAAAATCAAATTTTTAGACGAATAACACAAGCTACGAATAAAATGACAGAAACCAAATTTGTTCATCTAAAGAAGAGTTACAAATTTGTTATGAATCATGTTTTGATAGGATGCGTAGTTTTTGTTTTATTCGTGAAAATAACATTGACAGTAAAAAAAATCAAATTTTTGGAAAAACAATGCAAGGTACGAATATAGATGAATCAACTTTTTTGTTTCTATCATACGGTGCACAGAACAGAGTGTTGAACGCAAGGTTCAAATGATTTTCAAATCAAATATCGAGCGCAAAACGCGAGTGTCTGGATGAGAATGTGTTCCTTATGGTCGATAGAACCTTGAGTAAATAAAGTTCCTTTTCAGTCTAAAATAAAAACAAATTTAACAATCATCTTCGTATGTAGAGGTTTTGATAATTTTATAATATTGGCAAATAAACTTTTTCTTTTCATCGAAGTCGAACACGAAGTTCAAAAATTTAGAGGAACCGAATCGAGCGCGAGCAGATTTTTAAATATTAAATGAAGGTTTAAACTTGCATCAACTGCAGTGGTCATTAGGGACTACAATAGGTTTAACACATTCTATTGTTTCAGAAAAAACATTATGTCCAATTTTTAGGTAGGTAGTGTTTGATACTGGGCACTAATTGTAAATATTAAACAAGAATAATATATGTTAGAAATCACAAAAATGATAACACATAAAACAGAGTTCGAAGTTTCCACTGAATGAGATGCCGGATATCGATGGCTTGAAGATAGTTATACCCGGGTAAAAATATTTGGTCTTGATTTTGTCTTGAATGTCTTCAACATATCATCAAGACTATGATGTCTGGTTCCGTCTCACCAGCTAGACATTAGAGATATACAGACTTCTCTTGCACGTATGATTTTAGCTGGGCCAAGATAAGACGAGGTAGTCTAGTCTTCAGACACAGAATTGAAAATTATGTATTGGTTTTATTACTACAGGCTTGAAAATTCGGAAGCTGTCGGTCTCAACAACTACTGAAATATAACATTTTTCATAAAAAGATTAAAACTGTAATTTTCTACAAATAGCTAGTGAACTGTTGGAGATGTAAAAAAATGGACTACATTTTCAGATTCGCCATCCAAAGAACATAATCATTACAGATATAAAACTTATTAATACATAAAAAATAAGTACCATAAAGATGAACAATATAAACATCTTAAAAAATAAAATTGAAAGTAAAATTTAAAGCAGATTGATGACCCTCGAAGACTTTGGGAGCCTTTTGGCCTGTCTTCGAGTTATAAATATTTCAGGTTCTTTCCAAATCAAATAATCTTGTTTCAAAACATAAATTTTTGTCTTGAAGTTGAAAATATTCATCTGAATATATCAAAAAGAGTCTGGTTCCGTCTCACGAGCTAGACATACAAAATAACTTGAAATTGTCTTCAATTAGTCTTTACTCAAGACAGAATCAAGACCAAATATTTTTACTCGCGTAAGTACAGTATTGAATGTGTTCGGCTCGGATAGCATTTCTTGAACTCAGTTTCGACTTTCTGATGAATCCGTTTATCATTGTATTTCTTTCAGTCAACTAATGCATGATGTATAGATACAGGAAATTCATAGAGATCGCATTTTTCTAGCCTAGTTCTGGTGATTGAGTGGGTTATCCGATTTTCATCCTAGTTTGCGTCATTTGGTCTCTACGGCTTTCTAAGATGATTTGAGTTTTTTTTTTACAAAAATCGTCTCTAACCAGGTGCAGCTTGGTATTGTTGGAGGATTTCCAATGATCATTCCAGAGGGTTTTGACAGCTTGAAGCATATAGTTCTTGAAGTCTTTATGATGTACAGGAACCGAGACATTATGCACAGGGTGTAGTGTAATTACATCACTTCACGTTAGAAAATTAGTGTTCTGCATTTAGAGCCCTGATCCGGATTAGGTTTTCTTGCCCTAGTTTATCTCGGATTGAATAGTTTTTCAAAGTCATTGAGAGGTCTTGTTCATGTACGATTGGCGCAATGGAAGTTATTTCCTTTGCAGGCAGGTAAAGTGTATTTTATAGCCTTCAACCCTTCAATTACCTGAATGTAAGTTCACTGCACGAGCACCATGTGCATCTCACATCAAACAATGAAATAAGCGACAGCAACAATAATAGATAGACTTGCATAATGTAACATTACAGCGGCACTATATTTGCTTTGGTTCTACTCGCAAACAATTAAAAGCATTCACCAGTTGGATGGTTCGACGTTTAGTAGAGGCCGAGATTCGAAAGTGGTACATCGTTAAATTATTGCTGATCTAACAATAACGCTCTTTCCGCGTACCCTGCCTGCACCATCGCGCATTAGGCCCTCGCCTTATTCCTATGGGTACAATACTATGTAGGTACGCGGACCATCGCATCGACCTGATCGTGCCTCACCAATAAAAACACAATCGCGATGCAATCATCGCTCATCGGAATAACGATGATTTGCATTATTCAAAGGCACGAACGAATCGTACGAACGATCGTGAGTCATCTTCGTGAAAGACTGCTAACCCTGATTTTTAAAATTTTTCTCAAACTCGTCCGTCTGCTGTCATTCGTCAATTTTTCACGAAACGTCCGACAATTTGCCACTTTTCGTTGCTCCGTAAATGAAGGTTTGCTTTATCGGATAATTAAATGAAATAATTAGATCGAAAATAATTAGTGGGTACATGTTACAGAAGAGTAAAGAAGTTACGTGTGAAAATAAGAAAGTTGACAATATCGTATTTCTTAGGTTAAGCCTTAAACTATACACGGAGAAGCTCTGGCACGAGTGGTTAGTGTTAGAATAATAATTTTTTTCAACACAAACCGCTCTTGCCAGAGCTTCTGCGTGTAGTTTCAGGCTATAGTGCTCCTCACTTGACCGATTAAACTTTTGAACTCTCCATGGTTTTAAACTTCTTTTTTTTTGTATTTAAACTAATTTCAGTTCAGCTCTCGGTTCAGCTCCTGTAATTTTTGGTAGTACCGTCAAATGGCGCAACTTCAGGTGGCAGACTAACTTCGGACAATCTTTAATTGATAGTTTAAATTACTTAAAGTGGGTGGTTTTAACCAGAATCTAGAATCAGTTAAGGCTCGAATTGATTTCAGATTCTTGGAACAGTTTTTAATTTATTTTATCAATTTAGGGAACTTAGGGGCGTCCGAAGTTACCTCACATGTCTCAAGTTACCCTGTTTGCCGGTACCACAAAAACACTTTGTGTCGTCCCGATTTAAAAGTGCTTAGTCCGAAATCAAAAAGTGCAGTGAAAAACTAACTTCATCTTCTAAGAAAAATGTTGAGTTTTTTAACCTAATACTTTTAAAGTATTAAAAATAAACTCTTATGTTTATTTAAACTATTAGTCTTTAGTCTATTTCTCTGTTTTTCTCGTTTTTACATTGAAAAGAGAACTGAATTAATATAGAACCTAACATGAAAATCTAACTATGTTTTGTTGACACGATTTTTCCTGGTTGAATACTCCAGTATTATAGTTTTTGTTGAGAATTTATCCCTTTTTGTAGAAAATTCAAATGTTTTGGTGAAAATTCGTGTTTTTGAGTTAAAAATTCAACTCGCTGGTTGAAAATTAACTTTTTTTTTTTTGTAGAAAATTCAACAACTTGGTTAAAATATTTTTTATTTCTTCACTGATAAATGTTTTTTTAGTTTAATATTCATATTTTTTGGGTAAAAATCTTACCTTTTTTTGTTTGAAAATTGAACTATCTATCAACTGTTTTTTTTTGAAAATTCGTCTTTTTAGGTTAGTAGTTCAACTATTTTAGTAGACGATTAACTACTGGTTAAAAATTCATGTTTTCGTTTTGAAAATTTAACTGCTCTGTAGAAAGTTCAATAATTTGGTTGAAATTTTGTTTCTTTCTTGATTAAAAAATCTTTTTTGGTTGAAAATTCAGCTGTTTGCTTGAAAATTAATTTGTTTTGGTTGATAATGCAACTATTTGGTTAAAAATTCGTCCATTTTGGCTGAAATTAACTTTTTTTATTTAAATTTAAAAAAATGTTTTTTTGAAAAATCTCCTTGTTTTTCCTGTTCTTAGAGCATTTTTACCTGATATCGATAAAGTTAAAAACATGTTTTTTTTGGTCTCTTGCAAACCATGTTATCTGTTACAAAGTAAGTGCCGACATTAAAAATTAAGCATTTCGTAAAAATTTAAAAAGATTGATGCTCAAGAAAATTTAAAAACTCTGCAAACAAGAAATGTTTTGAACATTTTTTTGTTCCGCTGGTAACCGGGGTGCATGCTTATCCATTCAAAATTAATTATAATTCTTTAGGATTCCATCACGCTACTTTTTCGCGCAATGACGATTTCGAATTCTAAAATTTTTTATTTGCGACCCACACTAATGTCGGCATTAAAAAGTATGAAAATCTAGAAAATTTATTGATTATTTTCTTAAAAATGGCTGTGTTTCATTTAAGAGGGTTGCTTTCAACTCTTGAGTTCTGTTCCGGAGACGCAATTTTTCAATTCTTATGAAAAATTATAATCTTTACCTTTTAGGGAGGGTACTGCCCTTTAAGTGTAGTTTTCACCACTTCCTATTCAACGTTTTTTCATATCTTTTCAGAGACCACTTCGTACGTAATTCATGTAGAATTTAAATCGAAAAATCTATAATGAAACCTTCCAAGGAGTTGTTTTACACCCATAAGTTTCGTGTAGAATAACTGTTTATTCCATTTGAAATTCGTGACATTTCTGCATTAAAAAGTGTATAGAGCTCGAAAGTTAATATCTCAGTTTAGAATGGTAATTTTTTTATTTTTAAGGGGCGGTTTTCAACTTTCTTACAGTTTTTCATACGATTGACAGCTTTTACACCAAATTGAAGCTTTTTGAGGCATGCCCCCACAAATCAAAGAAACTTTCTTTCATTTGGGCCACCCTGGTTTAGGAAAAGTGATTCTAGGTCCCTGAATTCATCTTTTGATATACTCTATATCAATTTGAGAGGGTTTATGAACTACAATATTCTCAAAATTTTGTTAATTAAATTTACCAATACATTCGTATTCTTCTTAAAAAAATGTACAATTTTCATCCGACATAATTTTCTCTAAAATTAATAGTTTCAAAGTTATCAATTTTTCAAAGGGCACTCAATACATATTATCTAGTTCATTTATTATCAAATAATTTACAATAAAAACATGTGAAACACAACGTGTTTTTTATTGCTAAATGTTATATTTTCAATTTTTTTTTATAACATAGCTATCATGAGGCTTCAGGGGTTAACTTTTCCACACTTTTGGAATGCTTTTTAAACCCCCTTTGCAATAGTTTCTTTTTCCGCGTCGAAAAGCAGTTTTCGGTGATCCCCTACCATTTAAAAAAATAGTTGCTTCTCTTCTTCGCTCTTTATAATGGATTTATGGTAAGTAGTTGCAGGAGCAACATCTCGTCCAGCACAATCATTGATGCATTTTAATAATTTTATTGTCACTATTGTTTCTGAAAATATTTCAGTGTCTCCCATTTTTCAATATCTTTTTTGAAAAATGAAGTGTCCAATTTTAGAACGTGAAATGAAAAATAAGATGCAGGGTCAATAAAGCCGTTAAGTCACTTCTTAGCGATGTTATCTTTTATTTCGAACTTAATGGATCCAATTGGCTTCTGATCTTCGGTGTATTTTTTAAAATGACAAACCAATTGGTGAAGAAGCTCAGATACCATATATGTAGAAGAATTACAGTTAGAAGTGTCGTAGAAATTTTTCTTGCTACAGAAATTTTGCTTGATACCTCATGACACGTATGTTATGAAAAGCAACTGAAAATATAAGATTCAAATTGTGTTTCACATGTTTTTATTGTTTAATATTACTTCAGCATACAATCTGTAATCAGTACACTTCAAACAATAATATCTATCAAAATATTGATTTTAAAGAAACTCGCAATGATTGAAACTTGCACAGATTTGCAAGAGGAATACGACTGTATTGGTAAATTTGATGAAAACAATTTCATTTTGTTTTTTCTATTTTTTTGGTCATATGTTCAGATTATCGAATTGTCTCAGATTATAGGCAAATTGAAGACAAATCCAGAAACCCGATAGGTTATTCGCTTCTGAAATCATTTAAATCCCGCCATCCCTATAATCTTTAAAAATCGGAATAATCGATTGTCCCTTAGTTCACAAAAGAAATCTATCCCACTAAAATCTCGCTTTAAAAATTTGGTAGCCTTTAAAATATTCCAATTAAAATTTCTTTTTTTTTTGTACTAAAGTGTTCAATATGCTTTGAAAACTGCATGCATCCAAGTTTACAGGTTCAATAATTCGATAATATTGGATAACCAGTTAGATGGTTTTCCCTATATATGATACTATTAGAATTTTTCTTCCATCTTCGGTGTTTTTGAAATAAAACATTTGTTTATTTATTGAGGAATCACCTCGAATAGATTTATCACGCTTCTCTTTCTTACTTCTCAAATATACTCCGGTTCGCCTAAAATTAATACAGTAATCTTTTTTCATTTCTAAGAAAAAAAATGTCACGGTACCTCTTAACTTTTAAAAAAATTGATGTTTGTTAAACCACTTTTACTAGTATTTATGATACTTCTTTTTCATTAGGGAAGAATTGCAATTGATATATCACTATAAAAATAACTCTAATTCGGATTAGGCTATGAAATATTCCGATAAATGATGATGAAATCTTCGAAGACTTGCTGCTGTCATCAGGAAGATATTCCGTTAGGATGAGTTAAAAGGAGCCTCCAATCTGTAATCCTAGGAGGAGACACAATTGAATAGTGGTGTTCGCTCGTGGGCGGATCATAATTCGATTGTTTCTTTATCGCGATCATCCTGCCTCTCTCTCTTTCACTCTTTCTCTTTTTGTCGTGCTATGGCACAAGTACAGACAATCCCACCACCAAAGGTACCGGAGGTACTGTATGTACATACAAACCTCCGAGAATCTCGGTTGCTCAGTGGGTGCGCTGAGAATGCTTGGCACCTCCTCCATCGCCGTCGCATTCCTTCAAAGAAACCGATCGTTACCCATATCGTACTTGCACAATTGCACCCGGCTAACAATGAGGGACATTAGCTGCTAAGTTTGATCAGCAAACGAAATCGAAACTCTTTTCATATCCGACGCACTCTGTTTCCTTCGTCACGGCGAATACAGTTTGTGGGAACTGTCGATGCATTGCAATACGCTTCAAAAGATGCTTTAGTATTGTTACTGAGCTCTAGCTATAAGTTAGATTTACAAAAATTAATACTTGCACTTAGTCGAGGGGTAAACAACTCTCGTATTCCTCTGGACTGCTCGGTTATTCCAACTGGTAATCGGTTTTGTTCAAGAATCCAGTGCAATCCTAGGTAATCCAGTTGTAATCGACAGTAATTCACTTATAATCCGGCGTTATCATTGGTAATGCACTCGTAATCCTAGATAATCCACTTTCATCCTAAGTAATGAACTTGCGATCTGCAGTTCTCTACTTGTAATGCAGAGTAATCCAAGTAATCCAGCGTAATCCTAGGTGGACCATTTGTAATACTAGGTACTCTACCTGTAGCTCTACGTAATCCACCGTAATCCACTCGTAATCCTAAAAAATCTCCTGTGATCCACTTGTAATCTACGGTAATCTCATCTGGAATTAACAGTAAACCACTTGTAATCCTAGGACCTAGGACCTACTTCTAATCTGCAGTAATTCACTTGAAATCTGGAGGAACCCAAGTAATCCAGTTCAATCCTAGGTAATTCACCTGTAATCCTAGAAAATCCACTTGTAATGCTAGGTAATCCACTTAAATCCGAGAAATCCAAGTAATACACTTGTCATCCTAGGTAACCCACTTGTATTCTTAAGTAATTCAGCTGTAATACTAGATAATCTATTTGTAATTTTAGGTAATCTGTGTATCGATGATCTTAGGTAATCCACTCATAATACTGGGTAATCTAGTTGTAATACTGGGTAATGCACTTGTAATTTAGGTAATTCAATTGTAAATAATTCTGTTTGTTTCTAGTTTGCCATTTGTTATCTCAAGTAATCCAAAATATATCCGAAGCAATCCATGTAATCCACTTTTATTCCTAGATCATCTACTTGTAACCCCGGGTGGTTCAGTTGAAGCTATAGGTAATCTACTTACATCTACACTTTCAATTTGAAAAATCCACATTTTACTCCTTGCTAAACCACTTGAAATCCAGTGTAATGATACATAATCTACGTTAAATTCGGAATAATCCACGTTAACTGCAGAATAATCCAAGTAGTCCGTTTCCCATCCTAGATGACCAACTTGTGATCCTGGGTGATGCACTTGTAATCCTAGGTAATATAATTATAATTTTATACAATCAACTTGCAATTCGCCTGAATCCACATGTATTCCAGAGTAATACCAGTAATCTAGTGCAACCCTAGGTAATTTACTTGTAATACAGTGGAATCCTGGGTAATCTACTTGTAATCTTAAGTCATCTACACTAAATCCGGGGGAAATCCAGTAATTCCCTTGTCATCCTCGGTAATCGACTTTTAATCCAAGATAATCTACTTGTAATTTCATGTAATCCACTTCTAATCCATCATACTTCACTTCTACTATTAGGTAATCCACTTGTGATCCTAGATAATACAGTTTTAATCGTAGATAATTCACTTGTAATCCTCAGTAATCCACTTGTCACCTGTAGTAACAATAGCAATCTAGTGTAATCCCAGGTTATCCTGGGCAATCCGCTTATAATTTACTTTTAAACCATGTGTAGTCCTAGGTAATGCACTTGTAATCATATGCAACTCGCTTGTTATTTATTTTCATCCGCCTGTAATCATAGGTAATCCACTTGTAACCCTACGACATCCAAGTAATTTTGGATAATCCAAGCAATTTGGGGTAATCCAGTTCTAATTCTGCATAATCCACTTATTTTTTAAATCCTGTATCTTGCCAAATCAATTTTTATTACAATAGTAAGTTATTGAATGCTTTTCAACTTTGAAATTAAAATTTTCCGGTCTAAAAATGTTGAAATTTATTATTGATGATTTAGAACCAACAAATATTGAAAGTTTCAAACTCAAAATTTAAATATTTAAATATTTTAATTTATAAATAATTCTGTCAATAGATTCCCTTCAATATTTGAAAAAATAACTTTGAAAGTTACTAAATTTCTTAGAGCAGTAATTGCATCTCGTAGTGAAATTAATTCCTGTTTCTAGAGTGATTTCCTCTGGTCTGTTCAAAACCTAACTTGCGTTTCCTAATCCACGAAGCTTGAATTCGTAATATTGTGAAATGACAGACCTAAAGCATCAGTGTTTTATCCGGTTGGATGATTTTCTGCAAAGTATACAAAATAAAATCGTCTGATATATATGTAGATTCGATCTGAAATTATGAGTTCTGCGATTGTGATTTGGTGTAACCGCAAATCGAATAACATGTTCTACTCCCGCGGCTATGAATTAACTGTGCAGAGTATTTCTGAGTCTATATAACTTCAAAGCCAATATATGGTACAAAGATTATAAGTTAATTTTGATCCTATTCAATTTTGCATTCATGAAGTTTGAAGAAAAATCATGTCTTGATAAGTGTAATCAATGAGACGAAAGATCTCAGTTTTAAAAGTGTCCAATTAGTCTAGTCTAATCTGAAAACCCCAGTAATTACTATACAAAGCTGAAGAACAGGTTTTCAAAATATTCGAAATTTCGACAAAGTATTTTTTGTAAATTTTCACTTAAATCAAATTGCACAAGGCACAAAGGAAATATGCAGTTCTGAGAAAACAGTTCCCCTTGCGAGATTCTGCAATCAGAAAGTTGCACCACTCTCTTCTTCCCATGAAAATGCACATAGACCCCTATATTTCATAGATCACCTATAACGTCCAGCATCTTCAACAATAGAGCCAAGCAAGCCCACATGAATGAAAATCAAACAAATTAATATACCCTGTCTCTTCTAACCAATGAACCCTTCATCTTCATCCACATCGACTAACTTCATGAAATAGCGTCCCACTGCATCCTTATTGGTGTTTTCATTCCATACAGCTTGTAAGATGCAAGTCCCAGTGGCATTACAGAACATAAATTCGTCCTTTGTACTCCCATCTCTTGTGTCATCATCGATGGCCTCTGTGTATCGGGCACCATCTCTGCATAGTAATTGAATATATGTTCTTTTTCCAAACCTTGTGAAGCAATCGGCAACATTGTATCGTGTCGTGTTTTCTATCTCGCGGCTTAGTCCTTTTCATGAACAGTCTCTGAGAACGATAAACGTTAAAGGTTAGGTAGACCGAAGAACACTTTTTTTCAAAGTATACATTACGACGGATAGCATCGGACCACTAACCGAATAACCTATTGGAAATTCGCCTTGACTTTGAAAGGCGACAGCGCCGTCCAGAATGTAGATACAAATATTTAAAAAAAGTGGGAAAACTTAAATTGTGCGTTAAATGAGCCATAGTTGAAGTAATTTGGCCTTGTGGGTATTAAATTACCACATGAAAAAGACAAAAGTCAAATTCCGATTCGACAGTGCGGTGATATATTTTAGATTTAGCATGCTCGCACAAAAAAATTATTATTTCATGAACCCATGAAGATATTTTAATGTCTAATGGCTCAAATGGAAGGCCAAATACTAGATATCACTTCTGCGAAATATCAAATTAATAAATCTATTTTCCTAGCTCGTGCCAAGAGTTGAAGTTGAAGTACAAAATTCCTTAAAAATCGGAATTTTATTTTTGCTTTCTTACGTGATAATTCAATACCCACTTAACCAAATTACTCCAACTAAAGCTCATTTGTGGCAGAATTCAATACGCTTTCTAATGGGGTTTTGAAAATATTTTCATCTGTATTCTGGACGGCGGTCCCACCTTTCAACGTGAAGGCTAATTTTTAATAGGATACTCGGTTAGTGATTCGATACTATCCGTCGGCAGTTGAAATGGGTACTCCGTACGAAATATACTTTTAGAATAAGATAAAATAAATTACAAATACAATTTTTAACGATTAAAAAAAAAGCTCAAAATTACAAAAATAATTCCACTAAAAAGTAAAAGTTCTTACTAGAATTCGGACACTTTTACAAAAGTTTAAAAGTATTTACAAATTTGTACCCAAAATTACAATTTTCACAGTATTGTACTTTATTGTAATTTATTATATTTTATTGTGAAAGTACATTTCCTTTAGGATACACTCAGAAAAAGTTTCTAAAAATATTAAATCATGAAAAAAGTTTTTTAATTTAATTTTTCTGATGCAAATAATTAACGGAATCCCAGCTAATCAAATTTTCAACAACTATCAAAATTCACAATTTTTAACCTCTGTATTGAGAAAATCTAGCAAAATTGGAAAATTTAATTTCTTCCTACAATTGATTTTCCATGAAAAAAGGTTAAACATCTCATTATACTTTAAAAATTGAAATATGCTTACTGATGATAACGTTCAAAGAAAAACAGATTATTTATCATGAAAAAAATTTTAAACATAAAACATCGTATATTTCAAAAAAAAATGTTTCGCCCGCACTTTTTTCTTGTCGCTTCTCAATGAATAACAACTTGATCTGTTGAAATATTAGAACTAATTTATCTACTAATACAGATAATTAAACAATAATTTTCCAATAAAATAACTATATTTTATAATAATTTATTAATTAATCAACATTGAATGAGGTGAACTTGTAGATAATCTTTTTCACGAGAAAATAATCTATCGTTGATTAAAATCGTATTATTTTGTGGAATTTGGTGAGAAGGGATAAGAAAAAAATTTCGGTCATAAACAAAATTTTTCAGTAATAATATTGAAATTTTTCAAAGTATAATTTGATATTTTTGACTGAGGCCAGTCTTCTTCCTGATCTTTCACAATAAAGTCTAAGCAGAAATTTGAATTAGGAATTGATACTTCAAATATATAATCTCGGTTTTTCTAAACTGGAAGAAGAAATTCTTCCTTTTTAGCATTTTTATGAATATGTGTTTGACAGAAGGGATTAGTTTCAACTTAGTACATTGAAAATGATAGCCTTAATTTATATTTTTTACCCAGAAATGTACAATTTTACAGTTTATTGGAATTCAGTTTCAAATCGATCATTTCGCAATTTTCAAAAGCCTACATTTCATACGTGTAAATTATTGAGCATCTCAATCAGAAAATGTTATATTAAACATTTTTTAAGCTTCATATTAGAAGTCTGAAATCCAAAAAAGTTCCACTTCGACTGCTTTAGTTAGAAGTTGAGTTTTGATTACATCAAATGAAAAAATTGTCAGTCTCAATATTTCCAATTTTTTAATTTCAAAGATCATGACAAATTTTTGCGAATCGGAAATGACCAGGAATTGGTTTCTTTGGATAAAACGGCCACACTGAGTAAATATTACCAATATCAACCATTAGGCATTGAACATTAAATAATTTTTTATCTTAAATATTAAATAGTGTCAATTACTGGTCTATTATTTTTTGGAAAAACAAGAAAAAATCTACCTCAGTCAGGATTCGATCCGGGAACGCCACTGTACATGAGTGTTGTAGATCAGTCCTTGCTTGTCCTACATTACACGGTGATGTGGGTCTGAACCTCTTCACTTTGTGAAATTATTTGAATTAATGTTTCAGTCTGAAGAATTTTCAACGAATCAAATTATAAATTTAAACAATGATGTTATTTTTTCGAATAGGGTAATTGATAAATTTTTTATGTTAAATATTAAATAATGTCCACAACTGGTCTATTATTTGTTGGAGGTACGATAAAATATCTATCTCAGCCCGGATTTGAACCAGGAACGCCACTATACATGAGGGGAGCGATAACCAATTACGCCACCGAGGCTGTGGTAGATGGGCTGAGGTCGATTTTTTCTCGTTTCTGCAAAAAAGAATAGACCAGTAATTGCCACTATTTAATATTTAACACAAAAAGTTGATTAATTATCCTGACCGACAGAACATCATTGTTTAAATAAAACATTAAAGATTAAACAGTAGATATGGCTCGGGGGGCATAGAACGCGTCCTTTTTCCGGGGAGAAAAGAAAAAGTTGGTGGAGGAGGAGAAGGAGGAGACACAATGGTGGCGTGGGCGCAGCGTATCGCGAACCCTAACACGAAGTGATCCCATATTCCGTTCTCCTTCTCTGTGCCCTCTCTCGCAACGGCTTTCCTCTCCTCTGCTCTAAACTCTAAAAGTCTAACTTACTCTAAAAGTCTAAAGCCTAGACAACTGAGAAAGACAACTCGCGTTGTGCCGGGTTGTGCCGGGTCGGGTCGCTCATAGTGGCTCGTGGCTCATGGCGCGCCTTCTTCGCCCCGGTCTCACCTCATCCGCCTAACCTCACCTGCGCCTCGCAGGCATTTCTTCTCATTCTTTTATCTCGACAACGCGGCGCGGCGCGGAGAGCGTCTCTTACGAAATCCCGGGAGTCTGCACTCTGCACTAGCATCACCGTCATAGTCCTATCCCTCTTTCCTCCCTTGCCCCGCGACGACCCCTCAAGTGAACCCACTCGCCATATCTATCGACGCCCCCCGCACGATCGCGTTGTACCTTATAACAGGGTTATCGGGGGCACGATTGTACTCCGCTGCGCGGGTATTATACATATTACATGCACACGTCTCGCTGATTCTCCCCGGTCTTAGAACATTATACAATATACCTACTGTATTATCACGTAATACGTCACTGAAATCTACACTTTCTTCTATTATTGCTCTCTTTTTCAGACTTCACAGTCTTTCCCCTCTTTTACCCTTTTTGTACCTTTTTTTCAAGAATTCCTCTTTTTCCCCATGTTTTCAAGAAACTTCCCCTTTTTCACCTTTATCTCGCTTTTCGCTTCAATGCGAACTGAATTAATAGAACATAATGGGAATACCGCTGCGAAGTGATACAGATGTATTCACTATGGATGTATTTATTTGTGCTCATTTCATGAGCATTTTTTTCCCTTATAGGTATCAAATGAATTCGCTTCCTCACAGAGGGAGGTTTTTTCCGGAACAAAAGTGAAAAATGGATAATTTCCATATTTTTGAAGCTAATGTGTCTATCTCACTGGAAATCTTATTTTCAGAAAATCAGAGAGCCCACCAAAATGCCAGTCGCTGTGTTCTGTTACAATGAACAATAGATTAATCTACGCGTCTCGAAGCCGCGAACAATGACATCAAATGCAGTACTGTAGTATTACCAATACAAAAAGAATCCTCTTATAAACAAGGAAAAGAATGTTGTTAAAAAATTTCAAAACGATATTGGTAGGTTATGGTAAGTCATGATAGGTTCTTCATTTGGGCAATCGATGCGTCTCGAAGACGCGAACAATTATATCGTATACATTTCTGTTGTAATTCCAAAATTACAAAAGTGGTCCTCATATCAACAAGATGAACAATATATTTTTAAATTTATAAATCAGTATTGCTAGATCATAAGAGGTCATAGAAAATTCGTCAATAGGTCATTCGACGTGTCTCGAAGATGCGAACAAATATTTTAGATACCGTACTGTGGTATTCCTAATATTAACAAAGTTTTTCTCGTATAAACAGAATACACATATTTTTTTGAAATTTCATAAATCGGTACTGGTGGGTTATAATAGGTTCAAAAATAGGTCAGTTGATGCATCTCAAAGTCATGAACAAATAGACTACACATAGTATTGTCGTATTTTGAATATCAGTTAAGTTTCTCTCATATAAACAGAATTAATATATTCTTAAACTTAATAAATTGGTACTGGTAGGTGATAACAGTTTCAACAATAGGTCCATCGATGAGGTTTAAAGACGCGAACAAACACACTAGATATCGTATTGTATTTTGAATATCAAAAATTTTGTCATATAAGCAAGGTAATTTTTTTCTTTGAAATCTCTGAACGTAAAAAAAAGCTACTTCTAGATGGTCGATCTAGCTCAAAATCCTATCAAACCTGGATATCAGGAAGAGCTAAAATTCTTCCAAACATGATCATAACTCTTTCATTTTTCGAGATATGGTGAATGCCTGGATTCAAACTGTATCGAAATATGTCAAAAAATTATATTTTAAAATTTAGTGCATTACAAAACTTCCTCTATGAGGAAGAAAATAGTCAACAATTCGCCTATTTGGCTAAAAGTTGAACTGATTTCTTCAAAATTCATTTTATTAGTTGAAGACTCAACTTCTTTGAAAATTCGTTTTTTCTTTGGTTAATAAGAAATTTTCTGGTTAAAAACTCACTTTTCTGCATAAAAAATGCAGCAATTCTGTTTATCTTTTTTTATTAAAAATACAACTGTTGGTTAAAGATTAATCGGTTTTGTGTAGAAATTTTGTTGTGGTTGAAAACTCGTTTTGTTGTTGTTGAAAATTGACTGTTTCAAACGTAAATTTAAAGATTCTAGTTCCAGATTCATCATTTTAGTTGAAAACTTATCTCGTTAGTTAAAAATTTGACTATTTTGTTAAAAAATAGTTTTTTCTGCAGGTTAATTTTTTATACTGAAAATTTAACTTTTTTATTTCTGGATGGAAAATGATCTATTTTAGTTGAAAATTCGTCTTTTTTGGTAGAAAATTGATCTACTTGGTTAAAAATTTGTCTTTATGGTTAAATTTTTTTTAATCTCATCTCTGTGGTTAAGATATTAACTATTATATTTTTTGATGAAAACTCATCTTTTTAGGTAAAAAATCATCTGTTTCGTTAAAAATTGAACTGATTTCTTGAACATTTAATTATTTTGTTGGAAATTCAACTCTAACAAATTCGTCCCCTTGGCTGGGAAATTAAACTATTTGCTGAAAATGCAAAAAATTTTGGATGAAGTTTAATCTTTCTTGTTTCAAATTTTGACCATTTGGTTAAGAATTCCTCTTTGTAGATTGAAAATTCAACTGTTTGGTAAAAAATTCAACTATTTTTTTGAAAATTCGTCCTTTTTGTTTAACAGTTCAACTATTTGGTTGAAAATTGATTTTTTCAGGCCTAAGATTCAACTATTCTATTGAGATTTTAGCTATTTTGTTGATAGTTTACTTATTTTGTTAAAAAGCCATCTTTTTTCGACAAAAATTCAGTTGCCTTGTTGACAGTTCGTGATTTTGGATAGAAAACTAGTCCTTTTGGATAGAAAATGTTTTGTTGGTAGAAAAGATCTTGGTTGATAATTAATGTTGGGTGACGGACAACTTTGCACGTAGCAACTTTGCACGTGCCCAACTGTGCACGTCGATGGCCGGACGGACAACTGTGCACGTCCATCTGTGCACGTCCAAGACCACAGGAGCCCATCTGTGCACGTCGAAATTTCGACGTGCACAGTTGTCATTTGGACAACTGTGCACGTGCACAGATGGTACTTGGACAACTGTGCACGTCGAAATTTAGACGTGCACAGATGGACTCATGTGCACTTTAACGTGCACAGATGTCACTTTCCTAACTGTGCACGTGCACAGTTGTCACTTGCCCAACTGTGCACGTGCACAGATGTCACTTGCCCAACTGTGCACGTGCACAGATGTCCCTTGTCCAACTGTGCACGTGCACAGATTTTCCTTTCCCATCTGTGCACGTGCACATATGTCACTCAAGGAATTCAGAAAATTCAAGGAATTAAAAAAAGTCAAGGAATTCGGAGAATTGGAGTAATTCAGAGAGTTAAAGGAATTCAGAGAATTACACAATTTTAATGCATCCATCGAATTCACTACGAATTCACGGAAATCTGTGAATTCCTTGAATTCTATGAATTTGTCGAAAGTGAGGCTCGCGGGATTTTCAAACTTTTGCGCATGTCCGAATTCTTTCTCCCATTTGTTCTTTAAAATTGAACGCTTTCTGGCTATAGTCTTGGAAAGTTTATCGTTTAACAGTCAAATTTTGGGCTGCAAAATATTAGTATTCAACTAGGAAATATCAATTTAACAAATTTTAATAGATTTATGAATCTTACCTTTGGAGTGATCTGTACAGTTTTTATATTCGGAACCAATTATGAATTTTTGTACGAAAAAGCACTTAAAACTAGGCCAATTTATGAGATACGATAAATAGAGAGAATTTGTAAGGTTTTATAGTTGTTTTTATGGAAGTTAAACTCTGGAATCCGTCAATTTCAAAAAATTTTGCACTATTTTTCACCCATGCTTGAGGAAGGGAACTTTTTTTCTTGCGGGACATAACATTTCATTTTTCCACACCTTAAGATTTCTCTAACCAATGACCAGGAAAAATGTGTAACCTGTCATTATACATCGCCACATAAACAACAGTAAAACACTCATTAAAAACATTTTTTTAAATTTCTTTTCCAGTTTATTTTTTGTGAAATCATAAAAAAAGGCATAAAAGAAATAAACGATTTGGTCAAATCAAAGACAGATAAGTAACTAGAAAGTCTCTATACCCACTGGAAGACTCAAAGAAGCTAAATAAGATGAAACTATTGAAAAGTAAATTCAAAATAGTACATTGTGTATCGAGGGCGTAAAGAAGGCTATTTTGATGAGTCAAAATAGCCGTACGCCCTTGACACACACTGTACTGTATTTGTATGTGTAGCGGGCCTAAAGTTTTATATAGCGGGCGCAAAGATTCATGTCAGCCCGGTGGCGAAGTGCGCATGTCCGAACGTCACTGGACTGGAAGTGGCCACATTACGCCTGCTTCACGTGCATGCAATGGCGCGTTTTTAAGGGGGTCGAACGAAAAGAGATTTTCACATATCTTCAATAGTTTGAAAGGAATAATTTCATCAAAATAATATTTGAAATATTTTAAAACTAACTTTAAGAAAGTTAATACGCTCCATTCCACCAGGATTGAATAATTTTAAATGTTGAAAATTTATTATACGTAGATACAAAGGATCACCCTCGTATAAACCCTTACGTAAGGACATAAACGTGCACAGTTGGGCAAGTGACATCTGTGCACGTGCACAGTTGGGCAAGGGACATCTGTGCACGTGCACAGTTGGGCAAGTGACAACTGTGCACGTGTACAGTTAAGAAAGTGACATCTGTGCACGTTAAAGTGCACAGGAGTCCATCTGTGCACGTCTACATTTCGACGTGCACAGTTGTCATTTGGACAACTGTGCACGTGCACAGATGGTACTTGGACAACTGTGCACGTCGAAATTTAGACGTGCACAGTTGGCACGTGCACAGTTGTCCCTCTGACCAACGACGTGCACAGTTGTCCGTCTGGCCATCGACGTGTACAGTTGGGCACGTGCAAAGTTGCTACGTGCAAAGTTGACCCCATCCCTTAATGTTCAGTTTGAAAATTCAACTATTTGGTTAAAAGTTCAACCATTTTGTTGACAATTTACTTATTTTGTTAAAAAGCCATTTTTTTAGTTGAAAATTGAACTTTCTTGTTGACAATTTGTGATTTTAGATAGAATGAAAATTGTCCTTTTGGATTGTGAATTAATTTTTATTGTAGAAAAGTTCTTTGTTGATAATTTATCTTCTTAGTTTGAAAATTTAACTATTTGAATAAAATTCAACTATTGTGTTTAAAATTTGTCTCTTTTGCTTAAAAATACAAATGAATCAAAATAAGACGCAATACTTTGATAAGTATTCATGGATTTTTTTGTCCGCTCGTTAAGTATGAAAATGATCCGGTTAATAAAATTCCCCTGATTTAAAAAAGTCAATTTCAAAGGTTCTGTAGCGATTTTGAATTATGGATAATCCCTACCACAAATTAAAAAATTCTGTAAAAACTTTTCTGTGGATCGAAAATTATTACCTGTCAGGAAATCGATGCAAGTTTGGCTCTTATTAGTGATTCCAATAGTATTCTTTAATAGTAAAAAAAATTGTTTGTCTTGACACCAATTAGAAAACCTACACGTAATAATCTTGTACACTTAAAAAACAAAGAAATATTAACTTTTCAATTATTATTTTTGCATGACATCAATTTAATTAATTTAACTTGTGCAACGGCCATACCACGCTGGAAACACCAGTTCCCGTTAGATCACTGAAGTTAAGCAGTGTTGGGCGCGGTTAGTACTTGGATGGGTGACCGTTCGAGAATAATACTACTGCGTTGCTGTTGGCGGTCGTGGGTGTGGTGAGCCCACACTTGTAGTTATTTACTACAAGAAACTAGCCACCTAGAAACACTACCCGAATCGGGTAGTGTCACGCCTACCCCTAGAGGCTCGCCGAAAGGGAAACGGCTTAATGGTACAAAAAAAAAAAAACTTAGCTTTCAGTTTTAATAAACTTATCAGATAGTCACACCTATAACGCAATTATTAAGAAGATATGCATAGAAAATTGAACTCACGCGCCACGATGTTCGTCTGGCTTTAACAGGGCGTTACTACTTTTCTTCTAGCACATCTCGTGTCTCCCATCCAAGAGTTAATGCAGCCACTTTCCGACCACCTAAGTCGAGCACGACCTCTCTTCATTATTGTTCTTCTCGTGGTCTTTAAGGCCTTTCCCACCACTTGTTTTTTTTTGTTATTAATGTTTTTTGCAAGAAGCAGGAACAATTTAATACTTTCCCGTATAAGTGTTGCAAGCGCAAACATATTAGATGAAAAATAATTGAATGAACTTTCCAAATAAAATTAAGCATGCATATCAAAGTCAAAGTTCATATATTGGATACTGAGTTGTTATTTTTAAATAAAGAAACTCATAATGACAACAAAATTCTACTCTTCTAACAGTTAATGCACGCACGTGTTCACGTCTCTAGGGGTTTATCTCCTTACATTAAAAATATAAAAAAAATTTAATCCGTTACTTAAAAAATTTTTGAATATTATGTTACAAGGTTTTTTAAATAATAAATAATAATTAATGATTTCGAATTGAAAGAGTTGAAAATTTGTACTATTTTATATCAGGTCAAATTTCGAAAAAAGGACAATGTTTCGAGTAGAATGCAAAGGAATGGAACTTGTGCTCTTTCTAAATGAAAGCTTTTATAAATGAATAATTAAAAATCGAAAGTATTTGAAATTGAAAAATTTTCAAACCGAAGCTCCCAAAATTGAAAATTTTCAGACTAAAATGATGAAAATTGAAAAATTTCATTATGAAGGAGTTGAAATTGTATCATTTCTAATTCAAAGCGTTCAACATTGAACAATTCTATTTTGAATTGAAGAATCTCAAAATTGAATACTTTCTGATTAAAATTTCGAAAATAGGACAATCTAAAAACGTTAAAAATTGTAACATTTTCAGATTAGAATTTTGAAAATTGGATGATTTAAAATTTAAATGAATTGATATGGTATTATTTCTAATGAAAATCAGTCAATATTGAATAACTCAAAATTTAAACAATTTTCAGTTTGATCCGAAGAAATTGTACAATTTGAAATTGAAATCTGAATTGAATGTTTCGAATTCAAAGCTGATGAAATTCTAGAATTTTAAATTGTTATTATACTTGAAAGGTGAAAATTGATTGTCAATTTTTTCTAAAAAAAAACAAAAATTTAAGGCCGTTTCCACCATTAGATGGAAAAATAGTCAATCATAAACCTTTGAAATTAAATTATTCTAAAAGAACGTACAAAATAAAAAGTAATTTCAAATAGAAAACATTAGAAATGAAAGGGTTTCTACTCCGTAACGTTAAAACTTGAACGAATCCGAACTTCATTTAAAACTAAAAAATTATAGTAGCCAAAAATTGTGATATTTAATACTTTTTATACTCAAACCTTTCAGAATGTTAATTAGTTTAAGTAAATGTAAATCGTTTACAAAATTAAAAGTTATGACGATAAAAAATGAAAATTCAGAAATCTAAAATTGTAACCTTTCATAATTAAAGAATTTATACAATTTTTGAAGCATCAATTCCAGATGGTTTAATTTTGGTCTATTTTTATTTTGAAGAACACAATTTTAAACATTTTATTTCAAGTCATTCATTTTTTAACACTTTGTTTTCATTTATTACTCATTCTTAAAATTTTCCAAACAAATATTTCAAAATTTTAAATGATTTTTTTTCAAAATCTTCAACCGAAAATCGGACAATTTTAAGATATTTTGAAAATAAAAAAATTAGAGAAAAATAATACAAAACTAGGTTGCTATGTATGATTCCAATGTTTGAAATTGTACAATTTTGAACTTTTCAGTTCGAAATTATCCTTTTTAAGTTAAATTTGAAATATTCAATATTTTGGAACATTGTAACATAAAAATAATTCAATTTATAACGCCTGCTTCTAATATATTCTCATTTTTAAGGCTTGCTATTTTAGAAATTAATTTGTTTAACTTACCATCGTTTTGAATTTATTTTGGAGGTGTTTAATTTTAAATAGTTTAACTAAAATATCATTGAAACTGAAAATGGTGCAAATAACAAGTTTTTTATTTTATATTTTACGATTTCATTGCATTTGAAAAATCAGACAATATGGTTACGTTCAAAATTGAAATAAAAACATTAGTATATTCAAATCTGAAATGATCAAATTTATAACTGACTAAAATTAAAACCAAAAGTTTAATATATCAAGCTTTTATACAAGTGAATTGCTGTGGATTACAAGTGGATTTCATATTTTTAACATTACGTTTGAATTATTATCATTGAATTCAAATTTAAAATTAGATAGAAAAAATTGAAGTCGTAATTCCTTTAAACTTGAAATTGAAAATTTATTTTTTCTTAGTAAAATTTGCCAGCCAATCCCAACTTCAAGACATTGATCACCCTGTATAACTTCTTGATATTCTTATACATTATTTAATTAATCCAATTGTTTTTAATTTATGAAGCAAGATTTTGTTTTTTATTGAAAGTTTATAAACTTGGAAAAGTTTATATTTTGAAAATATAATATAGAAATTTAAATCTTCTATCTTTTCAGATTGTTACATGAAAATTCTTCAAATTCTACTTCTTCAGTTTGTCTAAATTGAATTTTAAAAAACTTCAAGTTTTTTTTTTTTACGTTTTACCTAAGAAAGCACAATTAGAAGTAGGGGAGAGTGCCCTGGGTTGGGATGGTCCTTGGTTGGGACAGCGGGGATAAATGTTATAAAATTAAGCATTAAAATTCTGAAAAAATTATTTATGTTTTGCCTTATAATAGAAGAAAATTTAAATAATTTTTTCAGATTTTTGATGCTTAATCTTATAACACTTATCCCCTCTGTCCCAGCCCCTACTTCAAAAAAAAATCCTTTTTCTTGAATTAACTCAATTCTACAAAATAAAATTCTCTTTTTCTCCTGCAGAATTTCATTAACAAGATTTGATTAAAACCAGAAAAATGTAAATTATAATTTTGTGTATAGTTTCATGATGTAGGATTTCATTATATGAACAATCAGTAAAATTACAATGTCAAGTTTTTTATTGAAAAGGAAATATAATCCGAAACTACTTTAAATTTTTAAAACTAATTGATATAAAAAGTACTTTTTTTAATGATTCTATTAAATCTTTCCATGGAAAATTTCGAAGCGCATCGCAATATAAACATTCTTCTCATATATGCACGGAAAATATGTAATACACGATCGGTGTTGTCACGCGCGGCTAGTCGTGCCTAATAAAGTTTTGAAAAACATGATTTGAAATTACGTCACTGCAAGTAATGTCCTTAAGTTATTTACTAGATGCGTCATTAAATTTCTACTAGAAAAAAAATCTCTCACGATTAAACGATGCCACGATTTTTTTCGAAATCATGGATCTGTCAATTACAATTTTTATTTTTTAAGATCAGATGATTAGATCCTTAGATAAATATAATATTGGTTAATGAATTATTGTAATATATTTATCATTACATCAAAATTAAGATTTATGCAAAGTGATTAATGACGTTTAATGTGCCTATTATGTCTCTATAAGTATATTCATAAGTGCTTGTTCAATTGCAAACTGAAAGGCTTGATACTAAAATGATTATGAAATGCACATTTAAGCTCTTTCTATCGAATCATCGAGCTGTCATGAAATTAGAATATCGAAATTGAAGAAATTAAATCAAACTCGTTTTGAGGCCTTATCGACGCACTTTCACGCGTACAAAGGTACACGTGCCAAGGTTCATGCACAAGCTGCATGTTCGTAATGATGAATTTTCTAATACATGACCAGACATGATAAAACTTAGCGATTCCTTGTAATGCTTACGTAAATTTAACGAGGTAAGAACGAAACGACGGAAATTTCTTCTTCACTCTGGATTTTCTTCGTTATTACACTTACGGTATATACTACATTAGCGTGGTCATGTATCTTATTTGTTACACAAGGAAGCTTAAGCTCACCCGCGATTGGATTAAAAATTGCTCAGTACCTTTAATTGTAATCTAATAACCTCTGACGAAATTTCTTCTGATTTATTTACTTGCTTCATCAAATTTCATTCATTTGAATGAAAAATACATCATAACTTTAGGAGAGGAGGGGGGCCAAAACTTGCGGTCCATCAGAAAGGGAGGTACGTGGATTAAAATTTATGAAACAATTTTTTTTCGTAACAATCCTAATTTTATTCATTTATATGAAAAATACATGAAAGCTTTTACTGGATATGAAATTCAGACTCTTCTTTTGAAAGTATCGTTCTTAGAAATATTCTGAAATTTACGAAGTTTGTCACGTTACGCAAAAGAACCTAACGGAAAATTTTAGGAAATTTCCGATACTTTTACGTAACCGTATCTTAGGGCCCAGCATAATTTACGTAAAGTTTTTTTCAGAAATTTTGGAAAAGTACCCCCCTTTGTGAGAGACCGCAAGTTTTCACCACCTTCCCCTACTGATATAACGTAATTTTTACCGACTTTTATTTCATTGTTTTTTTAATGAAATAACAAAGTAGTTCAACTTTCAACGAAGTAGTTGAATTTTCAACCAAAAAAGATGATTTTTTAACAAAAATGTAGTAATAGATTTAGTGCTTTCACGATGATTCATTATGCTAAATTAAAAAATTTCAAAGCAGTAGTTGATAATTTAGCCAGGAGAAGATGTTTATTTTTATTCAAAAAACAATTCAATTGAAAAAAGACGAATTTTCAACAAAACAGTTAAATTCTCAAACAGAAAAAATTCATTTCCAGGGTGTCTAGCGGACCGGGAAACCGGCAGAAACCGGGAAAAACCCTGGAATTTTATTGGACCGTGAAAAAACCGGGAAAACCCCGGGAATTTTGCTTATGTCCGGGAATTTTTTGTATTTCATCGAAAAATCGACTTTTTTCTACTTAATTTTCTTTTTATTCCATTTCCACTTTATCTACAGTCGCAAGGTTCCTTCTTATGCTTATCCTAAGTATCTATTTATGTAATTTTTGACATTCTCATCCTAATGAGAAGGTATTGGTTTTATGTAAAATTTGTCTTAGTCGGGTTTCATCAAATCTGCACGTTTTGAGACCCACTAAGTCAGAAAAAAACGATTTTTACGAAGGTAAAATCTGTCTGTAAACCTGTCTGTAGTCTGCAATCTGTCTGTAGTCTGTTATCTGTAGTCTGTCTGTATTCTGTAGTCTGTATGCAGTCTGTACACACTTTTTTAAGACCGAAAAGAAAAAGACAAGTTCGTCAGTCAGCTATGTAGTCATTCTATGTACCTACAAGATTATCATAACAACTTTCTGAGTTTTCTTCAAAAAATCGAACATTCAAATTGTGTGCTCGAGCAGCGGGCAGATTTTTTCTATGTATATTATGTTGAAATTCCTATTTCTATGTACACATGGACTTAAAACAATCACAACAAGACATTTAAAACTTGGTCGGGGGGAAAATATTTGACCGGGGAAAAACCGGGAAAAACCCGGGAATTTCAAATTGCCTGATCACTAGACACCCTGATTTCCAACCAAGCGCTTGCATTCATACTCAAAAAAGATGACATTTCTACATGAAAAAAAGAATTTTCAAACAAAAAAGACACATTTTGAACCAGAGCTTACTTTTTCAAGTAACAAAGATTTTTTAGTCAATAAAGAAAAAAAAATTATTCCAAACGTGTTAAATTTTCAATTCAAAAATAGGAGCTTTCTACAAAATAGTTTAATGTTCAACCAAATATTTTAATTTTAAAGCAAAAAGATGAATTTTCAATCAAAAAGATACATTTTTAGACTAAAAAAGATGAATCATCAGCAAAGTACATACATTTTTAACCAAATGATTGAATTTTCTAACCAAAAGATTAATTTTCTACAAAAAAAGACAAATTTTTAATAAAGTACATACATTTTTAACTAAATATTTGAATTTTCAAACCATTTTTATAAATTTTCCACCAAATAGTTAAAGTTTTGATTAAAAATATATATTCTTGACTCAAAATGGAATACTTAAATTTTCATTAAAAAATTAATTTTTAGCTTTAAAAAAATTCTTTTAAAATAGTTGAATCTTGTTGAAAAGGCGAATTTTGTACAAAACATTTAAATTTTCAACAATAAATCTAATATTCAACAAAACAGGACGAATGTTCAACAAAATATATACATTTTTTAACCAAATAGTTATTCAATAAACTTCATAAATTTTCGAACAAGTATTTGAATTTCAACAATAAAAAAGATAAATTTTCAACCTAAAGTGGAATAGTTAAATTTTCATTCAACAAGATTTTCAATTACAGAACGAATTTTGTACAAAAATGTTGATTTTTTATCCAAATTGTTGAATTTTCAAGCAAAAAAGAAAATTTTTCACAAAACATTTGAATTTCCAACCAAACACTTGAGTTTCCAACCAAATAGTTAAATTTTCAGTTAAAAAATTATTATTAAACAACAAAACGAATTTTCAACAAAGTAGTTCAATTTTCATCCAAGAAGATGAATTTTCAACTGAAATGATGAAATTGTAACCAAAAAAGAAATGGAATTTTGAAGAAAGTAGTAATAAATATGTAATAGTTCATATTTTAACAAAAAAAAAAATTATTTTAAATCTGAAACAGTTGAATTTGAACAAAAAATAAGAATTTTCAACAAAATACTTGAATAATTAACTCAAACTGATTATTAATGAGTTTTTAATTTTCAACCAAAAAATCCAGTTTGTACCAAATCATACACATTTTCGCAAAAATACTTAAATTTTCAAGCAAATATTTGAATTTTCAGCCACGAGAATTAATTTTTCACCTAAAAGTGTAGTTTTTAACAAAATACATGAATTTTCAAATAAAAAAATTAATTTTCAAGAAAGTAGTTCAAATTTCGACCAAATAATTGAGTTTCTACTAAATATTTGAATTTTCGATTCGTAAATACAAATTTGTTATGAAAAAAATGGAATTTTGAACACGAAAAAGTGGATTTTTAACCAAAACAGAATTATTATTAATCAGGCAGTTGCAGTTTCAACCAAAAAAGATGAAATCTTAACAATAAAGATTGAATGTGTAGGAAAAAATGAATTTTCAAACCGAAAAAGAAAGAAGATCAATAAAATTGTTGAATTTTCAAGTCAAAAAGACGAATTTTCAATCAAAAAACGGATGATTGAGAATTCTGTGATAAATAAATTCGAATTTTGATCGCTGCGAATCTCACGGTATGTAACATGGGGAGAGGACGGGTTGAGATTTCCAGAAAAACACCTTACGTAGTTTTTGGATGACTCCGTATTTGTTTATATCTTTTTTAAATAAAAATTCGTAGCTGGACAACTTGAAACGCTGCAATAAAAAATTAATACTTTTGAAGTGGAAATTTTAAAAATTGAATAGAAGGTTAGGTACTCATGTCGATAAAAATAAACGAAGCAACCTTTTTCTCAAAACAATTCTTTTTCTCAAAAGAACTTGTTTCCTGTGATGTGAGGTAAATGTCACTAATGATATTTTGCATTCACTTCATTCTCTGATTTAGACGTGATTATCAGATCATGGTGTTACCTGAGTAAACTATGATTGCAAATTTTTCTTATTTCGATGTCGCCTATCATACTGTACATCTTTTTAGCAAAATTAACTAGAATTGCCCGTGTGGAGAAATGATATGGCAATCTAATGTCAGGTTTTGCCCAGGTCTGGCTTTATCTACACTGTCTAGTCTGGAAGATCTGATCTGGCCCAGATCTGACTTTATGAAGAGCGTCTAGTCTGGAAGGTCTGGTGTGGCCCAGAACTGACGCTGCTCAGCCATTTAGGAACAATAAAATGTCTAAGTTATGTCTGGGATGTCTGGTCTGGCCCAGGACTGGTGCTGATCAGCCATCTAAGAAAAACGAAAAGTCTAAGTTCTGTCTGGAATGTCTGGTCTGGCCCAGGACTGGTGCTCATCAGCGAGAGAAGAACAAAAAATTCTATGTTCTGTCTGGAAGCTCCGTTCTGGCTCAGGACTGACGCTAATCAGTTATATAAGACCAAAAAAAGTACTCAGTTCGGCCAGCAAATTTTTTTTAGACATATTCCGAAAAAGCGACAGGGTGTTTAAAATGATCAAAAATAGGAAATTCACACTATCAAAACAAGGCTTTCTTCATATCATCTTGACAGTCTGGTCTCGTCCAGGTGTGCCGCTGATCAGCTATATACACTTATAGTAAAAAATGATTTTTTCCAAGTCATTAAAAAATAAAGATAGTCCAGCCAGCGGCTGACTGGCGTGCAACTAGTAGCTGAACAGCCCATAACTAGCGGCTGACGAGATGATCTGGCCTGGAGATAGCCAAAAAAAGTATATTACTTTTGGCCAGGCCCAGGCCAGACCATTTCGCTAGCGTCAAGGCTAGACACCAGAGAGTCTGGTCTGGGCCAGACCAGCGCCATAATATTTTTCCACACGGGTGTAAGCAACCTAAGATACTGTAAGTTTCGAATTTTGTAGGAGAAAGCGGGACATGTTGAGAAATTATAATACTCAAATTAAATCGTCCCTTTTGGTTAAATACTTCGATGATCAGTTGTTACGTATTATAAGCTTATATGCGAACAACATAAATAACTTTATGCCTCTTTTTTCAATTCGCTGTCTAGGTAAAATTGAGTATAAAAAAGGAATTTTTGATAATATAGGTCCTCTCGTTTGAAATTGAAATATTATTTTAAGAGAAATTAAAATTTTCTAATACTTGGTGTTTTGCATAAATTTAATAAAGGTATAACCTTAGATCGATCTGATATTCATATTATATAATTTTTTAGATTGTACATAGATTAGTAGTGACAGTTCAAAACAACATCATCATAAAAAGTTACGTAATTTTCTGTGACATACATGTAACAGCATAAAAATTCCGAACATGTTTCGTCAAATCAAGACAGAAATTTTTAACAGTGTAACCTAACAATTTATTTGGTTAACGATATTAGAGAAATTATTGGATCTGGTAGTTATCCGGATGGGGATGAAATTAATGCCGAATGGTCACTCAGAAAAAAGATTCTATGATTCAAAGAAAATTACTATCATTACTATAACTAGATAGTACTTGGTTAGAGGAGAAAAATTTCATCAATAACCATACATCTAGATGCTTTAGTTTTAATATATGTTATAAACAAATTAATGAACAAAAATACATTTTGCTGAATTCGTAGTCCTTAGCTCATTGAAATCCATAGTTTTGGTATAAAATGTGAGAAAAAATAATGCTCGATTACGAATAATTTATAATAAATGCGATGTTGATAATTGATCAAACATTTTTTGTCGAATATTTACAGTTGGTCTATTTTTCGATGAATGTTTCGTATTTTTGTTCACAGAATCAACTGAAAATATCGTTCCGATAACTCTGCTATGACGCCTTACAAATTGACAATATCTATTACTTATTTTAATAAATTTTATGAATAAATTCTCAGTCTATTTTTCAGTGAATTGACTTAATTTTTGGTTTGCGGAATCATCCAAAATACCTTTTCGGTAACTCTTTTACTTTACCAGTCGAGAAAAATGGTGAATTATTATTTTTTTTTAATGATAAATAAATGCAGAGCTCGACTAATGTTCAATGAATAGACCTAATTTTTTTATAGAATCAGCTAAAAATATATTTCCGATAATATTTTTCTATAATAACGTTGAACGGACAGATTTCGGACACATAGGATACATTCGGACATTTCTAAATTGATAGTTTAAAGTACTGAAGGGTTACTTAAAGGGGTTTTAACTAGAATCTAGAACCATTTGAAGCCTTAACTGGTTCTAGATTATAATTCAAACCCCCTTAAGTAATTTGAACTATGAATTTAGGAATGTCCAAAATTACCACATTTGACGGTATTCTGCCAACTGGGAAAAATTGCTAATTATTTGAACAATTTTGATGAAAAAATGTACAGCTCGACTACTTCCAGTGTCTCTCCAATGACTCATTTCTATAATAATTTGCGGATTACCAAAAATGTGTAATTATTCAAACAATTGTTAACTATTTGAACATTTAAAAAATAATATTGGAACGATAAGAAATTCTTTTCCACTTTTGAACACTTGTTTCCACTTGCAAAATATCATGATAAAGAGTCATCGAAAATAAATTTTTAGTTCATTTCGAAAAAAGTGGAACATATTCATTGAAAAATAGTGAAACTTGGCATTTGTTGACAAAAATTGTTTGAATAATTATGGGGTCGCCTATATATTACGTAACGATTTTAAAGGATGGGAGGATTAATGAGAAGCTGTGATGGTCCTATGATAAAGGAGGGGGAGAGTTCGAGAAATGTTACGTAACATTTTTTCAAATGTAATAATTAAAAAATAATAATATATCAATATATTAATAATATATCAGCAAATAAGTTGAAGTTTTAACCAAAGAGATGAAGTATTCAACTGGAAAATATATAAATTTTCAATCCAATAGTTAAATTTTCAGTAAAAAAATTTACTTTCAACCAAGCAGTTAAATTTTTGACCAGAATGATGAGTTCTTAATAATATAGTTGCATTTTCAACAAAATAATTAAAATTTTGCCCATATGAAATGAATTGCAAACCAAAAATATAATAGTAGACGCATTTATGCCAAAAAATGAGAAAAAGGGGGAAAAGCGGAAATTTCTTGAAGACAGGGAAAAAAGAATTCTTTAAAAAGGGGAAGAAGTGTGGAACTGGGGAAAGAGAGTGAAGTGTGAAATATGAAAGTAATGTTCAAACTTATTAAGTTATTATTATTGAGCTGTTATATTGCAGGACTATCTTTCGCACAATTCCCAAACTTTGTCAAAATGTATCATCAGGAATCTTTCTAAACGTTATCTTAGTGTGTAGAGTTACTAAACTAAAATATATTTGAATAAAGTAATTGGTGTTTTTGTAACAGCCACCTGTTAGCTCAATTCAACGATTTTCATATCTTCGAATTAACTGTGTGATGTCATGAGTTTCAGGTGTCATACCAAATCAAAACTTCTAATTTTCGATTAGTAAGAAATACAGAGAAATGAAATAAATTTTTATCTAAGTTTAAAAATTAGTGCTGTTATTATTGCCACTTATTTTCATTTTGAATAGGCCCCTAAAATCGGTTCAATTGGAAGGTAAACCGTTAAATCAATTACCTATTTCAAACCTTCGTCAAAATTAATCCTATTTCATCAGCGTCTTTTCACAGTTTCAAAATTCTTAATTCAGCTATATAATACCTTCGTTTTGGCCATTTATTTATGTGATTCATGAATAATATTACTCACGATAAATACCACTGCGAGTACCTTCTTTAACAACTTTACCAATATCGGTTGTTCATTTCCAACAATATTAAATTTGTAGCTAGATCAAGGATAAATATCGCTTGTTTAGCAATACATTTTTTTCGTGTAGTTTATGGATGGCACCTATCTAATGATAGAAATTACTAATGTGGGCCCACTGCGACCACAAGTCCTATATGGGTAATTGTCAAATTGAAAGCAAACTTGAAGTCCCAGTAATATAACATTAACTTAGAAACTCGTGCTGATTTTTGAAAAAATTTTAATAAACACTTATTATCATCCTCTACACAATGGTCTGTTCTTTTTTTTCATTGCTGTTCCTATTTACTTCAATTTAATATAAAAAACACCCGAAACGTCATTACCGTACGGCGTCTTAACCTCACTTTGCACAAGGATAAACTGATTTTCTGCTTTTTTTTAGACAGTAACCTGAAAAACGCTTAACGTATCAAGTTTGTAAACTTCACATGAACATAAATTTAATGTATGCACATTTTTTAAGTCAAATAAATAATATTGCAAAAGCCTTGAAGTCTGTCCCTCAATTTTTGCCATTTCAGACGTCATTACCGTACGTCTTTTTTTCTAGTAAAATATTGTAGTTACAGTTGAGTAATAAATACAATAATATTAGGCATATCGTTTAAGGGGTTAGTCAAGTTTCTGGCACCCAAAAAAAGGCAATTTTTACTATTTTTTCAAATACAGGTTCATTTACATTGAAACAAATGTTGTGGCATTCGAATACTATATATTTCGAGAAATAACAGTAATTTTTTCCTCATAGAATATCTGTAAATAATAATCGAGTTATAGTCCACCTCCCAGAAGTCTAAAAAAAAGGCGTTTTGCGGTGATCAATACTCATCATGACAGAATCATCTGAAACGAAAAATTCGAGTTTCAATAGCTAAAGGATCCCTTACTCCTTTCTTTAATCAAAGCATTTAGCGATATTTTAATTTTTGACAAAATGGCGCATGTTTAAACACGATTTTGTTTTTTA
Organism: Andricus quercusramuli; assembly: GCA_932178445.1. NCBI lineage: Eukaryota > Metazoa > Arthropoda > Insecta > Hymenoptera > Cynipidae > Andricus > Andricus quercusramuli. The sequence goes on from CAKNXH010002454.1 coordinate 416,983, forward strand.
CCCAAAAAAACGTTTTTTTTTGCTATAAAAAAAAGAAAAAATTGACAAAATCAAAAATCCTTTGATCAAGGACAACAATTTAGTGCTATAAATAACTGGTCAAAATTTGGTAGCGATCGGATAAGCCGTTCTTAAGATATCTTGATCACCGCAAAACGCCTTTTTCTTTCAGACTTATGGGAGATGGACTATAACTCGCTTATTTACAGATATTCTATGAGGAAAAAATTACTGAGACTTCTCGAAATATATATTATTCGAATGTCACAACATTTATTTCAATGTAAATAAACCTGTCTTTGAAAAAAAAAGTAAAAATGGCCTTTTTTGGGTGCCAGAAACTTGACTAACCCCTTGATACAAGATTTTATAAAATTGAGCTTAAAATATTAACTCTCTTTTTTGTGAATCCGATATTAAAACTGAAAAGTGCATCTTGACAACAGAAACGTCATTCTCGTACGTGCGTTAGAAACTATTTTCGGGGTGAAAAAAAATGATAAAAACCATTCCGTTACTTGCTTAGCAGTGTTTTCTTTCATGGGTAGGTGACATTTTATAATCAAAATCTGTTATTTTTTTATAAACATTAAGAAAGGTTAAACTTTAACATTTTTCTCGCATCATTACCATACGGTACAATAGCACAGCACACGACTGATTCTATGCGCGTGCGCATGAATTCATTATTATTTCTTATTTTCATAACGGCCCCTTTTGGATTTAAAATTTGCACATGTGATAAAGTAAATTTCCGTTGTGAAATATTTAATTTCTAATAATAATATGATTGCCACTGTAGGCGCTAAAATTTGCCTACAATTTGACAATTACCCATGTATCAACGTGCCCAAGTGACAAGGTTTCATCCCAGAGGGACAAAATGAAGAGGTGCTGACTCGTGAATGCAAAATCACTCGAAGCTTCGAAATCCCGTATAAATTGTATTGGGATTATCAGCGCCCTTAGCTCTGTAGCACGTTTTTATTTGGTCTCTACGAGTTAGCACCTTTTCGTTTGGGTTCTTCGAGATGGAGCCTTGTCATTTGGACTCGTCGATATGAAGTCGCAATGTTCTCACACGTCTTTTCTTTCTGTGTATTCGTCCTTGACAACATCTTGGTGAAATTATTTCACCGTAAAGACGTTTGCGGAAATTCAGATATACAGTATGCGGATCAGCAGACCTATGAAAAAAGAGTTAAATGGGAGATGGAGGTGAGAATGCAAGACAGTAACCTACGATATCATGTTGGCATAGCCGCAGGTCGGGCAGTAACGCGATGTGTAATTATCATCTCCCAAGGGCCTATCCCACGCTATCCACGAGTTAAGTGGGACATAGAAGATTACCGCATGAGCGATTAGAGGGGCTTTCTGGAAGAGGCAAAGGCAAAGGCTCGGAGGTTCTTTCGACCATAAGAATCGATCGTAATGTCCGAGGGGACCTTTGCAGAAAAAATCTTAAGTTTCCAAGGTAGCGGAATTGTTAGAAATCGCTTGATAGTTGGATTCCTCCACCTTGCTCGGTTCTTTGACCTACATCACTGACAAACTCGTACAGCTTTTCATTCATCTCGTTGCAACACAACAATTGTGGTTCAACTCCGACTTCAAAGCAATAATCAGTTACCCACGAGTATCTATTTATTACTTTGTTCTTCCTTCAAACAACTCTTAAATGCACCTTTTGAACTGCGTTTTATTTCTCGTGACTATAAGTTAATACCTATCGGACCAAAAGTCATGCGAATTATTCAAATGTCCAATAATTCTGTGGACCGAATTCACCCCAGATGTGGTTGGGGGTCGCTGTCAAGGAGATTGTCCACGTATTAGGTGACACTCTAAATGGAAGGAAGGTCTTGACGTCACAATGTGTCACATATGAGGAGGGTCTCAAAGGTTTTGCAGCACGCGACACTTCTCTGATCAAAAAATAAAATTTAAATCCGGATCGATAGACTAAGCACCAATATTATAGACACAACAAATTTAGTAGTTGCATTTTCAATTGAACTGTTTAATTTTCAAGCCAGCAAGTCGAATGTTTTGGAAGACAGTTGAATTTTCAACCTGAAAAGTTGAATTTTCGACAATAAAGTTCATTTTTAGTCAAGAGAGATGAATTTTTAATCAAGACACATGACTTTTCTATAAAAAAAAGATGAGTTTAACAAAACAGTTGAATTTTTTACCAAATCGCTGAATTTTTCACCTATAAAGTGAAATATGAACCAAAATGACTGATTTTCTACCAAAAGATGAATATTCAACAAAACACATGAATTTTCTACTAAAAAAGATGAGTTTTTAACTAAAAGTGGAACCGTTGAATTTCCAGTTTAAAAAATTCAACAACAAGAAAAACGAATTATCAACCAATTGAAACAAAAACAGGAATTTTCAACAAAATAGTGGAGTCCTCAACGAAATAGATGAATTATCAACAAACAGGATTAATTTTCTACCCAAACAGACGAATTTTTAATAAAATAGTTTCTTTTCGAAGCTAAAAAGTCAAATCGCATAGAAAACATTTGACTTTCAAACCGGAAAAGAAGAATTTGCAACAAAAAAGTTCATTTTCTAAGAAGAAAGATAAATTTTCAAGGAAATAGTTGAATTTTCAAGTAAAAAAGATACATTTTCACCCAGAAATGGAATCGTTACATTTACAGTTAAAAAATGATAATTTTCAACAAAAAAAGTGAATTTCCAACCAGAAATATTAATTTCCAACAAAAAAGTCCATTTTTAAATAAATAGCTTAATTTTCTGTCAAATTATTAAATTTTCAACCCGAAAATATTATTAAAATATAAATGTAGTTGATTTTTCAACTGAAAGAATAAATGTTCAACAAAACATGTAATATTTAATATTTCAACAAAACTGATTTTAATTTCAAATCGAAAGCAGTTGAATTCAACCAAAAAGACGAGCTTTCAACAAAATAGTTGAATCCTCAACCAAAACTGATTAATTTTCAACCAAGCAGTTGCATTTCCAACCAGAAAGAATGAATTTTCAACAAAAAAGATTAATTATGTATCAATAAGACGAATTTTTAACAAACTACATGAATTATCAACAGAATGCATGCATTTTCAACCAATTACTAAAATTTTCAACTAAAAAAGATGATTTGCAATCAAATAGTTGAATTTTTAACTAAAGCACATAAATTTTCAATCAAAAATGAAAGTGTTAAATTTTTGGTTAGAAAATTAATTTTCAGTAAAAGAAGAAACGAATTTGATGTAAAATAGCTAAATTTTCAACCAAAGAGATGAATTTTCAACCCAAAAAATGAATTTTTAACAGATTTTTAAGTTTTTTGAGTGCCAATTTTTTGGTTTTAGCAGCAAGAAATGACAAAGGAGGGACGGACGTACACCTGATCGAAACCATACTCGTTTTGGCCCGGAGCTACAAAATGCGTAATGAAGTTTCCAGTTCGGTCAATCTTACATTTACGAAGCTTTTTATGTTTTTAAGTTGATTGTGAATTTGTTGTGCGTTTGCAGATTTTGGGGGTTGAATTCGGGTTGTCGGGTTAAATGCGGGTTGGTGCACAAAAATCATGTGGTTTGACAGTATACTTTTGGTTTTCATCATAGAAGTCGTTATCATTTCCAAAATGGTGATTTTTCACTTGAAAATTTTGAAAAAATATAGGTGTGTGGACGCGTCACTCAGATTCCAACGAATATTGGTGAAAGTGGCTGTACATAGGTTTTTGGGATCGCTAAATCCGAATCTCGTGTTAGGTTATCGAAATTCCAGATGGCGGATCTAATATGGAGGCCAAAATTTTGAAAAATGTTTGGAACTTGATGATATTGTCCGTACATAGGTTTTTAGGGTCGCTGAATCCGAATCTAGTGTCAGATTTTCGAAATTCAAGATCGCAGATCCAATATGGCGGGCAAAATTTAAAAATGTTCAGGACTGGATGTAATTATCCAAACATAGGTTTTTGGGATCTCTGAATCTGAATATAGTGTCAGATTTTCGAAACTCAAGATGACGGATCCAATATGGTGGCCAAAATTTTGAAAAATGTTTATTTTTTGCCAAATTTGATCCGCCATCTTGAATTTAGAAAATCTGACACTAGATTCGGATTCAGCGACCCAAAAAATCTATGTACGCCCACTTTCACCAATATTTGTTGGAATCTGAGTGAAGCGTCCACACACCTATATATTTTTTTAAATTTTCAAGTGAAAAATCACCCGTTTTTAAAATGATTGCGACTTTTATGATGAAAACAAAAAGTATACTGTCTTTTGATGAAATCAATTTTTTTTTGAAAATTGAACCTTACGGTTGAAAATGCAACGTTTTTTTGGTTGAAGTTCAATCATTTTTATTTGAAAATTCGACCATTTGGTTAAAAATTCAACTTCGTAGGTGAAAAATCAACTATTTAGTTATAAATTTAACTATTTAATTGCAAAGTCCTCCCTTTAGCTTGAAAGTTCAATTTTATTGTGAAGAAAATACTTGGTTGACTATTTGTAAAAAATTGAAAATTTTGTGGTTGAATTTTAATCTTTTTTGTTTGAAAATTCGACCATTTGGTTAAAAATTCATGTTTGTAGGTTGAAAATTATACTGTTTGGCTACAAGTTCAACTACTTTGTTCAAAATTCTCCTCATTTGCTATAAGGGTCAACTATTTGGTTCCAAATGCAACTTTTTGGTCTGAAATTAATTTTTGTTTGTTGAAAAATCTTCTTCCTTGATCGAAAATTCATCTTTTTGTGCCTAAAATTCAGGGACCCGACCGAAACTTTCGTTCCATTTCGTTATTGATAGAAAAAAAAATGATTTTTTACTAAACTTTGATCTGCTATCTCTAGATTTGGACGAAATTATATAATATCTGGAATTACATTGATGATTAGATTCAAACGATTTGTTTTAATTGGCAGTAACGAAATGGAACCAAAGTTTCGTTCGGGTCCATGCTAAAATTCAAAAGTTTTCTGAAACATTCGACTTTTTAATTTGAAATATGAACTCTTTCGTTGAAAATTCATCTCTTTTGGTAGAAAATTGATATTTTTTGGTTGAAAATTAAGCAGTTTAGTTACATACATTTCATTTTAATAATTTATTCCCCTATTATTTTCCTATTTTCGTGAAAATCATCCTATTTCCCCTAATTTGAGAGCATTTTAGGATATAAAGTCTGATAAAATATCTTGTTTGTATATTTTGTGTTTTATTTCAGACGTTTATCAAATGAAATCAAAGAAAAAAATGTTCCTCAAAGGGGTTGGTGCGTGTTCATATTTGTGACGTCACCCTGGGTAAGCGGACCGACCTTATAAAATTGAGTCTGTCATCATTAAAATGGGTGTTTTTTCTATAGGATACGCGTATCTCCACATTTTGCGAAAAAAGTTTCTGCGAAGTTAGGGATATTTGCATATATCTGAAAACATGATAATGATCAGGTAAAAAAATGGTTATAGTTAATAATCGGGATTATTGCGTTTTTGAATATTGCATCTGTAATGAAGACGAAGTTTATATTTTAAAGGTGCTAAATCATTAAAGATGCTAATAATGCTCAAACTACGAAAGATAAGTTGAAAAACATAACTTAATTCATAAGTAATTTATTAGTTTAAATTTTGAAAGTGATGGTATCTTTTGGAGAGATCGAAGAAATTTAATTAATAAAATATGAATACTTTAATTAGGAAGACTGGCCATAGGTCAGGGAAAACCTGGAAATCAAGCAAAGGTCAGGGATTTTGCAAAAAATCTTGCGATAGTCAGGAAATTTCTATAAAAGGCACTTTAAATAACTGTCAAGGGTAATAAATGTGAATTTTTAACATTTTAATTTCAAATTTTTCAATTAATTGAATGTTTATAGTCGCATCAACTGCCAGGGTCATTAGCGACTATATTTCAGGGTTAATTATAAACTGTAGGCTATCTGTGGTATAGTATACCAAAGGAGAGAAGCGAATCTTTCGGAAAAAACGATCGCTTCCTGCTTTGAGAATCGATCCCGCGCCATCGTGATAACGAAGGATGCAAACTTCGAACATAAGACATTCACGATACCATCTGAGCCACAATGACTCCCTTCAATTTCAAATTGTTGAATTCCGTTTATAAAAGATTCTATGTTAAAAATGTCACAAGATTAAGATTCTGCTCTTTGAATATTAATGGTCATGGAACATTAAAATTGATGAAGGAAAAATTATGACATTTTGAAAATAAAAGTGTACGGCCGCTCTGAAATAATATTCTTGGTAGTAATTTATTTGCCTTGTATTGCTATTTCTTTTTTGCAGTTGCTTCCCCCTGACGATTTTATCTTTAGTTAAAACTTATATTATATGGTTGAAAATTCAATAATTTTGTTAAAAACATTTTTTTCAGTTTTAAATTCAACTATTTTCGTATAAAATTAACTTTCTATCGAAAATTCATATTCTGGTATTGAAAATTCAACAGAAATCTTTCTTCGTTAAAAATTAAACCATTCTTAGAAAATTCTTCTTCTTATTCCGAAAATCATCTGTTTCAGTAGAAACGTATTTATATTTTTTCATCAAAGTGCAACTGTTTGATTGAAAATTAATCTTTGGGATAGAAAATTCAACTATTTTGTTGAAAATTCGACTTTTTTTTGTTCAATTTAATGGTTTTCGGTTGAAATATCTGCTATTACATTAATCGTTGATAATTCGTTTTTTATTGAACATTGAATTACTTGGTTGAAGGCTGAAAGATGTATGTTGAAAACTCATTTTTTGTTGAAGATTTATCATTTTAGTTGAAGATTCATCTCTTTGGCTGAACCTTCGTACTTTTTCCAGTAGAAAATTATATGTTTTAACTGAAAATTTAACGATTTCAGTTGAAGATTCATAATTTTAGTTGGAAATTGATCTCTTTGGTAGAAAGTTGAACTATTTTGATGAAAATTGATCTTTTTGAATTGAAAATTCAACTACTAAGATAAAAGTTGAATTACTTAATTAAAAATTTATTTTCTTAGTTGAAGGTTCGTATTTTTTGTTTTTAATTGAAAGTTTTCATTAAAAATCAGCTTCTTCTCTGTTTAAAATTATTTTTTTAATCTGAAAATATAACTTATCCATTTTTAGTTGAAAATTCCTATTTTTTAGTTGAAAATTTGCCTTTTTCAGTAGAAAAGTAGTATTCTGGGTTTGAATTTTTCTCCTTTGTGGTTAATGATGCGAACGCTTTGTTGAAAATTACCTTTTATGTTGAAAGTTCATATTTTCGGGTTGAAAGTGCAATTGTTTCACACAAAATTCGTCTTTTGGCTTGAAAGTTCAAGAGCTTGGATGAAGTTTATTTTTTTTCTTGTCTGAAAAATCTTTATTTATTGGAGATTTATCTTTTCGGTTGGATAATTCATTATTTTAGTTGAAAATTCATCTCTTTGGTTGAAAATTAGACTATTTTGTTCAAAATAATTTTTTTTTCTTCTTGCACATTCATTATTTTAGTGAAAATTTAACTTTTACATTTTTTGTTAGAAATTTATCGTTTTTAGATGAACAGTCAACTATCTGTTTGAGAATTGCTGCATTCTATTGTAAATCATCTTTTTTTTTTGAGAAAATTAATCCTCTTGGTATAAAATTCGTCTTTTCGGTTTTAAAATTCATCTCTTCGGGTAGAAATTTTTGTTTGTTAAAATATCAACTATTATACTTTTTGCTGAGAATTCATATTTGTTGGTTGAAAATTTAACTATTTGATGGACAGTTTAATTAATATGTTGAAAATTAAAGTATTTTTTTAAAATTATGTTCCTCAGTTGAAATATGAACTACCACGTTTTTTGTTGTGAATTCATTTTTTTTTTAAAGTCTACTTTTCGGGATAAAACTTCAATTGTCTTCTGAAGATTTCGTCTATTTGGCTTGAAAATTTATCTATTCAGTTGGAAATGCAACTCTTTTTGGTAGAAGTTTCATCTTTTTTATTAAAAATTCGACCATTTAATTGACAATTCACCTTTGTAGATTGAACATTTAATCATTTGGTTGAAAGTTTCACTATTTTCTTGAAAATTCGTCTCTTTTGCTTTAAAGTTGAACTATTTTGATGTAAATGCAAACTTTTTGGTTAAACAAAACTGTTTTTTTGTTGAAACATTAACTTTTTGGTTGAAAATTCAATTATTCTATAGATAATTCAAGTATTTTCTCAAAAAGTAATATTCTTTGATCAAAAATTCAACTGTTTTATTCAACATTCGTCTATTTGGACAGAAAATTCGTCATTTTAAATTAAAATTTCAACTTTGTAGGTTGGAAATTCGACAATTTAGTTAAAATTCATTCATTTCGTGGAAAATTCAACTATTTTGTGGAAATTTTATCTTTTTTGATCGAAATGTCAACTATTTTGTTAAAAATTTGTTCATTGGGACTGAAAGTTCCGCTGTTTTGGTAGTAAAAAGTATGTCACCGGATATAATCTTGGACTATCAACTATGGGACATCGATCTAGATTATCAAAACTACAATTTTTATATATTTAGAAACTTATATTACTGGATAATATCTTGGATTATAAAATTTTTTAATCTAAGATATTAAAATCTATAATCGAGGATTTTAAAATCTAATATTCATATTATAATACAGATCCATTAGATAAGTCCAAAATTAAATAGTATCGTGCGAACTCTTATTCATAAATGCATTTTTTACCTATAAACATTTGTATAGACAAACCTGTAAATAAAACTATACAAACAAACAAAAAATGAATTATGAACTCAGTTGATTTTAGCACAAAAAGGCGAATTTATAACAAAATAGTTAAGTTTTCAAGCTAAAAAGTCGAATTTATAAAAAAAAAACAGTTGACTTTCAAAATGGAAAAGAAGAATTTTCAACAAAAAAGTTAATTTTTAATCATGAAAGATAAATTTTAAACAAAATAGTTGCATTTCCAACTATGCAAAAAATATATATTTTCAACCCTCAATGGAATTTTTAATTCTTCAGATAAAAAAATTAATTTCCAAGAAAATAGTTAAATTTTCAAATAAATTGCTTAAATTTTAACCAAAAAGTTTAGTTTTCTACCACAGTAGTATTTAAAACCAAAAATATCAATTTTCAACGAAAAAGTCAATTTTAAACCAAAGAGTTTAATTTTCTACTAAATTGTATAATTCTCAAACCGAAAGACGAATTTTCCACAAAATAGTTTATTTTTTAACCCGAAAATGTAGGGAAGAGTCGGCTTGTACCGGACATCTGAGCTTTTTTGTAATAATTGACCTGATAGTGATTAAAATATTCACATGGAAGGTTAGTTATTATGTGAGGGCTTCTAGAAAAAATTTGTAATGAGATGTATAAGAAACAAACTTGCTGTAATAGAAAAAATGCAATTTAAATGAGGCCTAAAATAGGTTAAGAAAAAATACAGTCGGGTAGTCCCGGACACCGCGATTTTTGTAATATTTGAGAGGAGTAAGCATAATTTTATTAAAAACATTACTTCAAAACTACAAGAACCCTTTAACAGAACACAAATACTCACCGAAAGTAAGAAAATCAGTACAGATGTAGGTTATTACAGTCTGAATTCATTTAGATTATCAGTGTCCTCGAAATGTCCGCGGCTACCCTCCATTTATTTATTTTTTTATTATTATATTATTATTATTATAAATTTTTATATTTATTCATTCAGTTTTCAGTAATACTGCTATAAATAAGAAAATACGAGAAACAATTGAACAAAAATTGCAGGTCACATAATTCAAAAGTGAATTTATGTATCCCGATAAAAATCAACATAATATTTTTTTTAGTTATGCAAATATTTGATCCACGAAGGAATACTAAGGAGTGGTATCACCCTATGTGTTTGATGAGCAGAGGTGGGACAAGTGACGTCCAATAATTCGTTAATGCTAGCTACGAATGAAAACTCGTATGCTCCCCCGTGCACATGCGCAGAGCTGTTTTCGCAGTCACATGTTATACCCACTCAATATGTTACCTTTTGACATCTCGATGCACATGTAGGTTTTGTTCGTTTGTTTATGTTCGTTCAATACACAAGTTCGAAACTTCAAACGCCTGTTGACATCGTTGGCATGGCAACCGCCAGTGCGCATGTGAACGGGGCAGCATACGAGTTTTCATTCGTAGCTAGCATTAACGAATTATTGGACGTCGTTCGTCCCACTCCCCACTTACAGGGATACTACTCCTTACTATTCCTTCGTGATTTGATCATAAAGTTGGTATATATTTCACAAAATTCACTTGTTTTCTAGAGACGAGATATTTAGACCGGATTATTTCTTAAACAAATGAGAGATATGAGTGCATATTTTGAAAATTACACTTCAGGACAATTCTGAAAGATAAAAATGATGTTTTATCTCCGGAGATAGTACAGTTTCTTAAAAGTCATGAGTGTCCGGGCTACCCGACTCTCCCCTACATGAATTTTCAAAAAAAAAGGTAATTTAAGACCGAATACTTGAATTCTCAACTGGAATGATGAATCAAAGAATGAATTTTTTAACAAAGTAGTTCATCTTGATACCAAGTAGTTGATTTCTCAACCAAAATAAATGAATTCTCAACGAAACACGTAATAGTTAATATTTCAACTGAAAAATATTTTAATTTTGAATGAAAAAGAGTTGAATTCAACCAAAAAAGACAAATTTTCAACAAAATAGTTGGATCCTCTACCAAAAAAGATTAATTTTCAACCAAGCAGTTTGCGTTTTTAACCAAAAAGGATGATTTTTCAAAAAAGGTGATTAATTTTCTACCAAAAAGGACGAAATTTCTACAAAATACATGAATTTTCAACCTGAAAAGGTTAATTTTCAGCTTAGAATATCAATTTTCGAAAAAAATAGATTTCTAACATTTTTAGTGAAGAAAATTAATTCTCAAACATAAAAAATGATTTTTTATAAAATAGTTCCAATTCTCAACCAAAGAGATATATGTTCAACTAAAATGATGGATATTAAAAAAAATGAATTTTCAACCAAAGAGTTGATTTTATAACCAATACGATTAATTTTCCACAAAAAAGATGAACTTTCAACAAAATACATGCATTTTTAACCAAGTACTCGAATTTTTAACTAAAAAAGATGAATTATCAACTAGAAGTGAAATAGTTAAATTTACAGTTGAAGAAATTAATTTTCAACAAAACGTTGAACGAATTTTCATGAAAATAGTTAAATTTTCAAGCAAAGAGATAAATCTTTAATAAAAAATAAATTTTTAACAAAGTAGTTCAGATTTAAAACCAGGAAAGATGACTTTTCAACCAAATATTTGCATCTTTAACAAAATAATTAAATTTTGAACCAAATAGTAGGTTTTATTACCAAAGGAGATAAATTGCAAAACAAAAATATAATGGTGGACTTTTCAACCAAAAAATTAGCTTTTAACCAAGAATAATTGGATTTCCTTATTGGTTTCTAATAATTCAGTTCAAATTCAAGCAAAAAAAAAACGATATAAAGAGGAAGTTTCTTGAAAACGGGAAAAACAAGAATTCTTTAAAATAAGGGAATAGAGTTTATGGACAACCCCTAATCTCAAGCTAATATGCTGTCTAACTTAATATTTAAATATAATCAATATTCAATTACATAAAAATAATTTCTTTAACTTTAAACTTAACTATTCCATTCCTGGTTTAAGAATAATCTTTTTTAGTTAAAATTTAATGTATTTGGTTTAAAATTCATTTATTTTGTTGATTATTCATCTTTTTCGAAGAAAATTATTCTTTTTGGTTAAAATATCAACTTTTTAGTTGAAAATTTACCTCTTTGGTTCAAAATTGAACTATTTTCCTAAAAATTGCTGTTCTTTCAGCTAAGGATTAATTTTCTTCACTAAAAATGTAACTATTTCATGTTTGGTTGAATAATGATTATTTTAAATTGAAAATTGATCTTTTCTGGTAGAACATTGATGAATTTTTTTTCCAAAATTCGTTCTTTTTGGTAGAAAATAAATCTTCTTGGTTGAAAATTCAGTAGAAAATTGAAATATTTGGTTGAAAATTAACTCCTCTGTTGAAAATTCATATTTTTTTTTCAGAATACGACTGTGGTAGAAAATTGAAGTATTTTATTGGAAATTTGTTTTTTGGTATACAAATTAGTTTCTCCATCTGAAAATTTGAGAGTTCCATTTTTGTTTGAAAATGTATCTTTTTCAGTTGAAAATTTAACTATTTCGTTCGAAATTCATCATTCTTAATTTAAAATTGAACATTCTTGATGAAAATGCTTCTTTTCCGATTTCAAAATGAACTGTTTTCAAAAGCATTCAACTTTTTAGCTTGAAAACTTAACTATTTTGTTGATGATTTGTCTATTTGGTTGGAAAATTAAAGTTATCTGTCTATCCTCTAGTTCTATTATCCACTTTGTATAATTATTTTTTCTAAGTGTCAGAAAATATTTCTTATCTGAAGAAAATGTACTTGATCGAAGAAAATTGTATTTCTTTGTTTGAGTACAAAGATTAGCAATTTGTGAATAGTTGATATTCAAAATGATTTTCATATCCGAGTTCAAGAAACAACATTTCTATCAATAGTGTGCAAAAAAAACTTTTCTCTCACGCCCCACCGTGCCATACCACGTGTAGCTCGATGGTTTTCCTACACCATCGTGTATTTCAAACACACTTTCATGTAACGTATCTCCGTAAGTGGCGCCACTTAATTCATTTGTGGTCAGATGCACAGATTTTATCTTCTCATTCACGGGAGTCTATTCTAAAAAGTCATAATTTTCCCGCGATTTTCTCTCCAACAAATCGATTTACATTGTATACAAACAGGAAAAAGTTATTGGATATTATTAGTGGCAAAGGGATGATTAGAGGTCACTGTTTATTTTTTCACGTAAGTGGAGAAACTTTTCTTCATAAACTAAGCCTTTTGACAAATTGGGTAAGGATTTTTTTACGATTTCTGGTTGTAAGGGAAACTATGCAAGAGTAGGTCACTATAATTTCCAAATTTTGTGAATATCTTATAGAAATTTATGGAGGAATAACTCTACGGGAAAGCTTGGCCAATCTTTGAACTATTTTCTCCCAAAAACAACAGATAAAATAAATTATTTCGTTGATTTAACTTTTTTTACGAAACAATGCAGAAGTAGCTTTTTCACAACTTTTCTTTGAGGAATGGGTCTTCGACCTTGCTGAAAAAGTTATAGAAAAATCACTTTTATTTATGTACAATTGGAGAATATCGCCCATGAACTGCCAACTAGAATCCTTTTGATAGGGGAAAATACCGAAAATTCTTCAATATATATACCTTTTAAATCTAACCGTGATTCAGTAACACTTTCGGATTCTGGTGGATGTAAAAGTTTGGTAAGATGTATTTTTTGCAAAACCGGAAGGCATCCAATACCAATACTTTTTTTTTATCATGGATATTTGGCGATATTATGCAATTGTCATTTTTGTGTCCATTCAATGATACAAATCTAACTAAGCAATTTTGGGAATGGCCTATTCTTGCTGAAATAGTCTTTGAAAGAAGCGACTAACAAAAAGTAATTTAATAATCATAAGAAACGGGAGAGCCTTTCTTTTCATACATATTATTCACTAAGTTCCAAACTTTAATTACGAATAAAAACTCGGAAATTTATAATATATAGACCAAATTTCTTTTAGTTATGCTGAATATTTTCCCAAATGTTGTGATCAAAAGCTATGAGAATATTTTTTTTGCAAATTTTTATGAATTCAAATGAGGTACTGCACAAAGTGACCAACTCTTGCATGTAGCTTCTCCTACATTTCAGTTTCGATTTATCTAAAATCATTTTTAATAAATTATTAGAAACGTATAAAATTGATGCAAGAAACTGATTAAAAGTTATGAATCATCAGATATCATCAGAACATTGATAAAATTAAATAAATATTTGAACACTCTTATTATATGTTTGATTATTTAACAATATGTTTAGTGGTGCTTGATAGGACATAAAATCTGCTAATTGAGGATAGCTTACGTTAAGAATTACAACTTTTTTGCGAATTGTTGTCACTAATTACGTATATACATTTATGGCGCTTTTAACCGAACTCCACTTATGACACTAATGTCTTTTTTGTGACCATTCTTTCCATTACTCTTCATTGCATGGTATTTATGTACGTTCTTTTCCATTTTTCTGATGACATTCGCTGGTTTCACTTTTTCTCTCGTAGGATTTCTCAGTTTTTGTGCGTGGATGAGACCAAATGTTTCTAAGGATTTTTATATAAATATGTACACCATTACAAGAACGTCATATATGTATTTTCTGTCTTGTCAAATTTAGGGTATGTTTCAATATTTAATTGTATTAAAGACTTAGAATTTAAACTTCGACAAAATTTGTTAATTAAGTTCAGTTCGTTAATTGTGTAAGCAAATTCTTTACACATGGAACGCATTTTATCGAATCAATTCATTTTTACAACTTCAGCGTTTTCTCGAATAATTGAGATATTTTATTGTATTTACAAAACAAATAATTTTACTGTGGTTAATTCTGCAAAATATATTTGTTTAACAAACAAAATGTTTTTTTGTACTCGTAACAAAATGTTTTGAGTGTACCAAACTTCTGGGTTGGATCAACCAAACGATCCAACAAAATAATTTGGTTGGCTCAACCAAGCGGTTTTGTTGCTTATATTTTTTTTGAAATATGCTAATTGAAATTTGTTTTGGCTTTTGAAATTGCATTTTATACCATTATATACATTATATCATTATTTGTTTGATTTATTTTCATCTTGTAGTATTTTATATTACATACATCTAATAAATATAGAGTCGAGGATTGAACCATTTTAAAAATATGTTGTAACTTTCTACTAAATTCAAACTTCGAAAATTTCTTTAAAACTTCGAAAATCCCTTAAGATTCTTTTTAATTCCGTGTAATCTTTCAAAGTGCTTGAAATTGGTTGAAAGTTTCAAAATCCCGCAAAAATCCCGTATAACACATTAAAAATTCTCAAAATGTCTTAAAATTCTTTAAAATCCCGTGAAAGCATCGAAACCTCTTAGCATCTTTTAAAATCCGTTTAAATCATTTAAAGTTTCTAAAAATCTTGTTAAATCCCTTCAAATCTTCGAATTTTCAATAAAGTCCCGTATCATCCTTCAAAATTTATGAAAATATTTCGGTATCTCTTGAAATCCTTCAAAAATACCTTGATCCGTTGTCTTACATGGTTGGAATTTATTTATCAGCTTTTAAACTGCCTTCACCTTCCAAATAATACAATAAAACTAGTAAAAAGTACAGGGAGGACATCATTTTTCGAATTTTCAAATTCCCGAATGTACAAAAGTACCGAAAAAATAATCAAAGAAACAGCCAATTACAAAAAATGATACGAAAGTATTTATTACCGAAAATTTAAATTCCATAAATTTTTAAAACCTGAATAGTGTTTTTATATAAACCTAAAAATTGTGAGTTCACGTATTCTTAAATTACTGAAAACATTTAATAGTAAATTTGAGAATAAATACCCCCCATAAAATACAATATTATTCTAACAGGAAAAAATATGTCTTAATTACATTCTCATTCTAATGAGAAGGTATTAGTTTTATGTAAAATCCGTCTCTCTGTATGTTTGTCTGAACATTTTAAGCAGAAAAACGCACGATATGAGCAAAAGTCAGAAAAAGAAATACGTTGCTTTTTGAACACCCTACCATATTTTTATAACAACTTTTTGAATTTTTCGAAAAATCAAAAATTCAAATTCTGATCAGACCAAAAAATAATGGAAAATAAAAAAAAATGCCATTTTGCTGTAAAACTATGCAAGATACGACAAAAGATAATTCGACTGAAATTGTGCACCTAAAAAAGATCTACAAATTTTCACATTCTCATTGTAATGAGAAGGTATTAGTTTTATTTGAAATTTAACATTGTCGGTTTTCATCAAATTTCCACGTTTTGAGACCTTCTGAGTCAGAAAAAATTATTTTTACGAAGGTGTCTGTCTGTCTGCCTGTCCGACCGTCTGTCTGTATCGTGTAGGCACGGTGACTTTCGAAAGATTGATCAGATTGGATTGTGCTTCGGCACACTTTTTTATGGCCTACAAAGAAAGAACGAGTTCGTTAACCAGAAATTTTGGATGAGAATTCAAAAAGTGAGCACATTTTGAAAATTTTTGAGACCTCTTTTTTTGAAGATTTGAAAATTCTATGTATGGTTATTAGTAGTACACAAAAAGACGATCAAAATAACCTCATGATTTTTTTCTGATAAAAAAAATTACCGGAGTTATAGCATTTTCAACATTCCAAAAAACAAACGAAAATTAATATTTTAAGCCGAAAAACGCACGATATGAAAAAAAGTCAAGAGCACAGAACCGAGCGTGGAACGCAAGGTTCAAATGATTTTCAAATCAAATATCGAGCGCGAAGCGCGGGTATCTGGATGAGAATGTGTTCCTTAAGGTCGATAGAACCTCAAGTAAATAAAGTTCCTTTTAATTCTAAAATAAAAACAAATTTAACTATCACTTCATATGTAGAGGTTTTGATAATTTTATAACATTTGCGAATGAACTTTTTTTTTCATCGAAGTCGAACACGAAGTTCGAAAATCTAGAAGAACCGAGCGTAAGGTGCGATGTAAATACATGCGAGTGCGTAGCGCGAGATGAATACATAATAGAGCAGAAATTTGAAAACTCGGTAATTTACTATTTTCGAGAATTTGAAAAATCGAGTTTTGAGATTCCAGGAATAAATATTTTCTCTAGTTTATTTTCTTTCAGGAATTTTCATTTTTCGTGATATTTCCTATTTCTCCACTTTCGGGATTAGTAAATTTGGCAAAATTCAATAGAATTTCAGCATCTGGAAAGTCCGTTTAGTGACTAACAGACTTTTCAGAAATTACGTAAAGCTTCACAAACAATTTTTTTCGAAAACGTTTTTTTGCCCTGGTCTATAAACCCACAATGGTAATACCGTTTTTCAATATTGCTTATAGGTAATTATTAAACATCTCATCTAGATTTTTCGTTTAAAGTTAAATTGTCAAGTCTTTTAGTTTGTAATTATTTGATCCTTTAAAATTTTAACTATACAGTTAGTTGAATACTCAATGATGTTACAATTTTGTTTGTTTGTTCATAAGTATCCCTTCTTAATGTCACACATTTGAAGGGTGGCAGTACAGAACTAGATAATCGACAAAACGGGAATTTTTCCTGGGAGCGAAAAAAGCACTCTGTGAAATCCAAATCCCTGAATACCGAAATCTGTGAATTGAGGCCAAGAATGTTTGATCAAATAAAGTTATCTAGGTTCGAGAAAATGGATGTGGAAGTTAACAATCTCAAAGTGGCACTAACCTAAAATTCGATCGAGTAGTCTTGGCAGTATATTGCGATATAAAAGTCAATTTTTAGTTAGAATAAGAAATAAAAACACACTCAAGAAATTCAAAATCGATTTTGGATAATGATTAAAAATAGCATTTTTCATCTTTTGCAAAAATAAAAACCTGATTCCGAGATGTGGAGATGCTGAATTAGAATAGTAAATGTTTGATCCAGAAAATCTATCCTGTTTCGAGAAAATCAAATTTTAAATATATATTTTTCATAGAATGATAATAATTCTAAGAAATATCAAGAAATGAGATTGAAAAAAAATACTTTTGCCACAATGTGTATTTAGTTTTTGAAGATTTTTTTCTGCAATAAACCAGTTTTCGAGAAAAATGTTGGTTATCTAGTCCTGCACTACCACTAGGGTGGTCCAAAAATTCGATTTTTGGTGATAAAACACTTGAGGAGTATTGAAGGAATAATTTCCACCCAATAGCTTTTAATTTTGACACACCTGAACCCCTTTAATTGTTCCCGGAAAATACCCCCAAAAATGCAAAATAGCAGTTTCCTATCAAATTCATGCGAAAGACAGTATTTTAAAAAAAAATTTCAACATTAATTATTTTTAATCGATAAGTGACGAGTTTTAAAGTATATTTCAAATAATTTTAAATTGTTTAAACAATTAGTATTTGTTTAAGCAATTAAATGAATTTAAGAGTAATATTTTTTTCTCGATTTGCAGAGAAACAAATTTTTAAACAAACAAAAATTTTTTAAACAAATAAAAATTATTTTAAAAATTGCTAAATATTCTGTAGGAAAAAAATATTACTCTCAAATTCCTTTAATTGTGTCATTAATTCCAGAAAGTAATAATTCTTCACGCTTTATAGGGGGGAAAAATTGTTTAAACAAATCAACATTGTTTAAATAATTACCAAACATCCTTAAAAAATGTGTTGCTTTCAGCATTCTTTAATTGTGTCATTATTTTCAGAAAATAATAACTTTTTACGATTTTATGGAGAAAAAATTGTTTAAACAAATGAAAATTGTTTAAATAATTAACAAATAAGTTAGAAAAGAACTACTACTCTTGACATTCATCAACTTTGTACGATTTATTCCGAAAGATAATAACTTTTCACGATTTACAGGGGGGAAAAATTGTTTAAACAAATACTAATTGTTTAAACAATTTAAAGTTATTTAAAATATACTTTGGAACTCGTCACTTATCGATTAAAAATAATTCATGTTGAAATTTTTTTTTAAATGCCGTCTTTAGCATGAATTTGATAGAAGACTGCTATTTTGCATTTTTTGGGGCACTTTCCGGGGCATTTTCTGGGCACAATTAAAGGGTTTCAGGTGTGTCAAAATTAAAAGGTATTGGGTGGAAATTATTCCTTAAATATTCCTCAAGAGGTGACAATACTTTCATTGACAAAAAATGTATAACAAGTACTTCTTTTTTCCGTTTTTTTGAAAATCGAGCTTTTCCCATTTAAAACCCCATGTTAATTTCAAAAGCCCGGGGGCACGGGTTAACGTTGAAAAAAAAAATTACGGAATTTCTTTTTCCGGAAATGAACAAAATGGGGGGTTTTATCACCAAAAATCAAAAGTCGAATTTTTACAGGTATAAATTTGGACCACCCTAACTACCACCCTTCAATTATGGATCGTCTCTTCCTGAGAGTATTTGAATAACAGGGAAATCACTGCAAATAAACTTGTTTTGCGATTTCATTGACTGTTTCTTAACAAGCTGACCGATTTCAGAAATCTCCTATAAATCTGTGATCTTTACAAAGTAAGGTTTGTCTAACATACAAACGAATGAATAAACGCGTGAAACAAAAATGAAGGTTTCACGTGTAGATAGCGATTTTAATCAGTAAAATACCATGTTCGGCAGTATTATTCTGAACCAGGAATACATATAATTTATCTTTTTCTAATTGGTAACGGTATTGGTGAACTAGGCTCGGTACTTGAGAATTAATCCAGACCGTGTTTGCCACCTTCGTGAGTACGTATCGAGAAGCGACGAATCTACAGTAGCCATAAATTACCCAGCGTTCAAACATTGATTCTTATCGTCGAAACGAGCATTACGCTGATTTCAATGTACTGGCACAATATCGCATATGCTGTGGGCTCTTTCACCCTAGTAGACGTACAAGCAATTAATCGCGGATGTTGTCAATATCACGTTGATGAGATTGACAGGATTCGAGAATCATGTGAAAACGCAAATAAAACTAACTTTCGCAATATCATATAAAATTTACGGAGTGTCTTGCGCAATGTTCCATATTAAATCCTACTTCATGCGAATATTGATGAGGAAAGAAATTGCCACTTGTGAAAAAGATAGTAATTAATCGTGTCTTTTTACGCCGCTCAGGCATTTACGACTTTAATTAATCACATTCATACATCACAGGTGGCAATTAATCGTTTACACTAGGATTTTTATTATCTTTATTTTTTTGTTTTTGGAAACTCATGTTTCCTCATCATTAACATTTTTGTACAATTGAAGTAAGTGAAAATAAACTTTCGTTGTAAAATTAAACTTTATTTTCTCAAGATTGATTAATTTCTGTTGACTGAATTTATGAATTTCAGTAAAGGGGTCCCTGAAGTACCGTATTTTCAAAATTTTGTCCCTATGTTATTCTATTTTCAGCCTGTAATGTACATTTTTTTAAATTCATAATAAGATCGAAGCGTCCAAGTGTTAAGAAATTCACTTGTGCAGATATAGTCAGGGTGGCCACGTTTCCGGGAAAACCTGGAAATTAGGGAAAAGTCAGAGAATTTTGTTGGTCAGGAAAAGTGGAAGACTTAAAGAAAATTGCAGAAGTCAGGAAATTATTGTAAGAAGTAACTGTTAAGAATAATCAGGGCTGCCACACAGTCACTATTAGTAACTTTTTTTCTCAAATCACTTTTTAGTATCTTTTTTTCTCAAATCACTTTGTAGTAAGTAAACAATGGGAGGAGGAGTGAGGGAAATGAGAAGGAATTGAGAGAGGGAGTAAGGCATAGTCAATAGATGAAGTAGACGACATTATGGGAGGGGAAGTAGGGAAAATTAAGGGAAATTAGGGGAGGGAAAATAGGGAAGCAAGGGGAAATGAGGGGGGAAGTAAGTGAAGGTTAGTAGGTGAAGTACGGGAAATTAGGAAAAATTAGTGATGGGGTATTAGGGGAAATAATAAGAGAATTATAGGAGAAGTAGGGAAGGCGAGAGGAAATAAGAGAAGGGGTGGTATGGGAAGTAAAGGAAAAAGAGGGGAGTCGAAGTAGAGGGAATCATGGTGGAGAATCAGGCGAAATGAGGGAGGAATTAAGGGAGGACCAGTAGGTGGAGTAGGGGAAATTAGTGGCAATTAGTGGAAGGGAATTGGGGGAAATTATGATAGGGGCAGTTATGGGAAATGAGGGGTGGGGAAGTAGGGAAAGTGAGGGGATATGATGGGAAGGGAAGTAAGTGTGAGTGAGAGGAAGTAGGAGAAATTTTCAGAAATGAGAGTGAGTAGGGGAGGGGAAGCGAGGACACGGGAAGAGAAGTAGGGGAAGAGTGGTGTTAGCTGGGGAAGCGAGGAGAGGGGGAAATATGGAAGGAAGAAATTGGGGAGTGATGGTGCGAAGAAACAAGTGGGTTTAGAGTAAGTAATGGAATGTAGGGTGAGTAGGGGAGGCACGTGACCTCTATTTTTAATACTTTTTCAAGTTAAACTCACCATAAAGTTGATCACTATTGAATTCAGGTTGCTTTTCACCTCTTCCTCAATTTTCTTGAATTGTTTTGAAATTTAAGGGTTGTTTTAAAGATTCTAAGAGATTTTTAATAGATTTCAATAATTTCAAGAGATTTTGAAGATTTTAGGGTATTTAAAAATTCTAAGCAATTTTTAAGAGCTTTAAAAAGTTTCAAGGGATTTCAAAATATTTCAGAACCAAAAGATTTTGCAGAACCTATAAAGTTTCAAGATACTTTGAACATTTCACGTGATTTTATTAGATTTCTGAGGATTTCAATGATTTTAAGCGATTTTAAAGATTCCCGAAAAGTTCGTTTGAGTTTATTTGGAATTCTCCCTGAATTATTATTAATTTATGCAGAATTCTTTTCAATTCTTTGGAATGCCCTTGAATTTTTTTAATTAACTTGGATTCTTTCAAATTGACTCAATTTTACTCAATTCAGTGGAGTTTTCAAATTTTTTTTTAAGTTTTCATTTAATTGATCCTAAAGTCTTTTAAACTCACCGTGAGTTCTCAGGCAATTTTATCGGATTCTTTTGAATTCCCTTGAATTTGTTTGAGCTTATTTTAAGCTTACTGATATCAAGATTTAGAAAAAAATTTGAATTTTTTTCAATTCACTTGAACTTTTTTTAATTCACCTTGAATTTTTATAAATTCCATTTAATTTTACTATTTTTCCTTAAGTTCTTGTAAATCCTTTCCAATTTTACTGAAATCAATGGAATTCTCTTGAATTTTCTCAATTCGCTTGGATTCTTCGAAATTCACTCAATCCTACTCAATTGAATGGAATTTTTAAAAATTTGTTTCAGTTTTCCTTTAACTGATCCTGACGTTTTTTAAACACACCTTTAATTCTCAGGCGTTCTATCAAATTTGTTTGAATTCGATTCAATTTGCTTAAGCTCATTTCAAGCTTACTGAATTTAATGAATTTTCAAATAGTTTTTATTGTTCTCAAATTACTTGAACTTTTTTAGTTCGCCTTGATTTTTTATGAATTTTTAATTAATTCCTTTCATTTCCCTTAAATTCTTATAAATTCATCTAACTTTTACTAAAATCAATGGAATATTCTAGATTTTCAATTTTTTCCAATATATTTAAATTCTTCTTAATTTAACTTGAATTGTTTTAATGTCTTTTCAATTTATGCTAAATTTTTTGCACTGTTATCTTTTCTTTGAATTCTTTCAAATTCAAAAGATCATTAGTCACATTATTAATATTAATTGAAATTCAAATTAGTCACTTTTCGTCACTTTTTGGATTAGAAATTAGTCACTGTTGGTCACTTTTTTAATCTGAATAGTTCACTACTTGAATATTAATTGTCAAGGAAAATGAGAAATTAGTCGACGAAAAGTCAGGCTATTTCAAAAACGAAGATTTGTGGCCACCCTGATAGTCAAAATATAACCGCAAATACGTATAATCGTCAAAGAAGTTAAATGGTGCGATTCCACTTATAGATTGCATTTTTGCCTTCGATGAAATAAAAAATTTCATTGACTGCAATCGTGAAGTTTAAATCGCCAGCCGAGGATTCGAGTAAAACGCAGTTCAATTCGGACATGGTGAATTGTATTCAATTTCAAATTGCTAAATTAAAAATAAAAATTTGTCCGTAAATTGAATGAATACAATTGCAGTGAATTGCAGATATCCAAAAAAACTGATACGCCATTCTATCTTTTTGAATGGATTTTAATTGATATTGGCAAATGTGCTAACATTTCAGAATTAATTTATTTTGTCTGTAAATAGCAAACTGTTAGTCATATGTTCAGATTTATTGAGCAGCAAATTTTTTATTTAAATTTGTGTGAATATTTAGAGAAAATTTTCAGTCTTTAATTTTTTGTCTCTATAATTGTCAACGGCGATACCACGCTGAAAACACCAGTTCCCGT
>CAKNXH010002454.1:440135-457773 GCA_932178445.1 Andricus quercusramuli
AGAAACACTACCCGAATCGGGTAGTGAGGCAATGAACTTTCGAGTTCAAACTGCTAATCAATTTTTTTTTTTTATAATTGTCAATAATTCTTTGAACCCTGAATTTACTGTTCTCATGTTTCAACGCTGCGTTGTCTGTTGCATATACAGCTATATATGGGAAAGTGATATTTTTATAAAGTATGCAGAATGTTGAGTATGAAATCGAAGTATTATAAACCAAAGAAAAGAAAGTGTTCAAGGTTTTTGGAAGATTCTTTCACTCTTATGTTAACTCACTTCAAGACTATATATTTTTTTAAATTATCAAATTTTTTCAATTGATCAATTCACAAGAAAGCTTTCCTATGACTTCCAATTGCAAATCGCAATTTCAGCATTTCCAATGCATTTCAATTGGGTATCTTTCTTACAAAGGTTGATTTCTGAGGGAATTTTTCATAATTTCATGAATTTTATAGAAAAAAGAAAATGTACGATAACTGTAAATAATTGTTGTTTCATAGTTCTCAAATTTTAGATTTTTATCATTTATTATCTCTCTATTGTTTATTGGAAATTTTGGCTCTTTCTTCAATAACATTATAAACAACATTATAAAAGCTTTTTTATTTTTATTTTATTTTCTATTTTTATTCGTTTATATTTGCTAAATAAAAATACGATAAATTTACTTTTTTAATACAAGAAAATATTGTATCTTCCGTATTCGTGCCAATATTTTTTTGATTCAATGTTAAATTTTCCCAGTGTGTAACTTAATTGAATAATGTTCATTGTATATTGTATAATGTATTGAATACATATACAAAATATGATACCCTTTATGAAGAATGAAGTTACAGTTTAAAATATATAGTCATCTGAGAAAGTTCATATTATCTATCCTTACTATCTTCATTCGATTAGTAATACAATGTATAATTCATTTCTCTTTCTTCCTTGAATCTTAATATACTTACTACGAGCAATCGAAAAGTCATCATTTGTATCCATCAATCCATTCACTTTTCATGTCTATTGATTGCTCATATTTTTAAATGCATAGACTTCCTTGTTTTAATATGTGCAAGATGTTCTACATACAAATGTTCTTTGATTTACAGGAAAATTGCAGAATTCAAATTTGACTTCTTGTTTATTATATGTATTTATATTGAGCTAATGAATCTTTCATATATTTTTTAATTGTTCTAATCCTTTCCGGATTCCTAAGTGAAAACTTTCTGAATTAAATGAAGCTGAGATCTTCGCAAACTGTGAAAAAACAAAAAAAAAATATTTCACGTAAAAAGCAATAATTGAAAAACAAATAAAAAATTAGAGTACAATCATTTTTCAATTTAGGAAAATATAATTCAAACCACTGAAAAACTATTTATGAAAAGGATTAACTATTATTTTTAACAAAAACGATTATATTTTTTAATATTTGTATCCATTATGTTTAAAGTTTTTCGTTTACTTCGCAAAGGGCGCAATATGTATAATTTTGAAATATTAAATTAAAAAAATTATAACAAATAAAATTAATGTAATTCCTCTGTTTCAATTGGCCTAAAGCAGTTTGATAACATTGTACTACTGAATTCTTAAGAAAACGGTTCTCTAAAATTTAAATGGAGAATGATTTATTTCTTTTTTCATTATTCATGCAAAAACTACGCATATGTTCTTTAAGAAATGTTACAAAATACTATACTTTTTTCTTTACTTTTTCCGAAAATTATGGTTTTTGAGTTTTTTTCAGATAAAAGAGAGGATTAGGTAGATCAGATTGAAAGATTACAAGATTTCTAAACATTTTATGATATTTTGCTGTATTTGGCAATAATATAAAATCTCTCAAGGATTTGCAAAAGAGTTCGGAAATTTAATTGCCGGATTTGAACGGAAAAGAACATGGTGAATATTTCTAGAAATTTAAAGGAAGTCTATGGAATTTTGTAGGATTTTACTGGGGCTTCTAATTACTAGAGTAAAATGAAGGGATTCCAATAGATATGGAAATATTAAATGGATTACAGATGAAGAAAAGTTTCTTTGAAGGAAACTTCTTCGATATTTTTTTCATTTGAATTGAAAAATAGTTTGTTGTTCAAATCGAAATATTTATTGAAACTAAACAAATATTAACATTCAATATATAAAAAGTTGAAATTTGTTTCAAATAAAACGTGTAATACAATGAAACAAATATTTTACTATTGCAATACAAAATTTATTTATTTGAGAGAAAATCGAGTCTTGCAATTTTTCAAAATTCACTTTCTTTCGAATTTTAAAGTGAATTATAATTCAAAGATAAGCGAAGAATTTTAGACACGTAAAAAGATGCAAAGTGCGGCAACATCGGAAACAAATTTTTCGAGCTAACTACCTGAGATATTTTTTTTCATGTGTATGTTGTGTAAGTTTGAAAACCAATCAGTGAGATACATCTTTGTCTTCAGTAAAATAGGCATAGAGTTCTTCATTTACATAAACCTGAGATTCGCCGTCGCGAATTGCCGCTAAGTATTAAAAAAAGTAGAGAAAGATTCTAAATACTTATACGAGAAAAAAATATGCCATGAAGGACGAAATGCGAAAAAAAGTCGCTACCGGGAATTATTATATGTTACATAAATGGTTTTGATCACTAAAAGTGGAATATCTTGATCAATTTATGAAATATCCTAACGAAAGTTGGTAAATATATAGAATTTACCAAAGTACACAAATTCTGAAAGTTTGCAAGATATTAATTCAAAAAGAAAGAAATACGCCTTCATAATTAAATGTTCAAGAACATAATAAAGCGCTTGCAAAAAGTCTGCAGGCTATAATTTTATTTCAGTATTAATAAAACTTTGAAAATAACATCTTATTTTACGATTTTACATATCAACTAGGGCTGAATAAATATTCAATAGCATCCTTTGAGAAAAGAAGAGTCATAAACGTGATTTTTCAACTGCAGACCAAGGAACAGCTTACACACTTTTACCAAATGAACTCAAAACTTTCTTGTTAGAAAGATGTCAGCATTTTCTAGAATGAGTTCAAATGAACTTGAAATACATTAATTGATTCCGATTAAATTTGCATAAATATAGTCAATAAGGTTTGTTTGATAGCCAAAATTGATATTTTAGAAAAATAAAAAAAACTTGCCTGACGTATTATTATCTATAAATAATGCATGTCATTGTGGCAAAATAACTATAATGATATTAATAATAATACATTATTATACTACAGACCCGCTAAATGATTTTTTTCATTCCCCTAGATACCCATTTTTCACCAAAAGAAAAAATGTACCAATTAAAATAATTCTGTTTATTGAAAAAAATATCTTATAAATTTTGCATTGTTCGTAGTTGGCTTGATTTTTTAAAAATTTCGAGAATTACAAATTTTTTAAACTTTCTAAACAACATACTAAATTTGCATAAAAATAAAATGGTGGCTCGCTCCACCATCTTGAAAAAATATGCCAACAATTTTCACTATATCGACTTTGAAGTCCTCCACACGTTCGAAAATTGGTACCAGAAATTTGAAAGAATCCTGAGTATCCAATAACATGTACTTAACAAATGGCAATTTGTTCTACTCCAATTTAGTGATTATTTTAATTAGTTGAATTAAAAATGTAAAAAAATTATTATCTCGGCTCTGGATAGAGATTTCTAGCTGAATTCTAGCTTAAAAGAAGTTTTTCGATTCAGCGTTCATCTCAAAAGTTGAACGGTTGATACAAATTATTTATGTCTAAATTAAAAGCGTCGGAATAATTACAATCTTAACGAGTTACAATACTGGAAAACTAGTATTGAAAAAACATCCCTTCTCAGCGTAGTCCAATTTAAGCGTGAAATAGATCCCTTCCAAAAAAGGGTTTACGGAAGGTTCACCCTTTTTTTTTGAAGGGATCTCGTTCACGCTTTAACTGGACAATGCTGAGAAAGGACGTTTTTTCAATACGACTTTTCCAGTATTGAAACTCCTTAAGATCATAATTATTCCGACGCTTCTAATTCAGACGTTAATAATTTTTATTGACCGTTCAACTTTTGAGACGCTAGAGTTCAGCTTAAAATCTCTATCCAGAGCGGAGATGATTATTTCTTACATTTTCAGCTCTACTGATTGAAATAATCATTAAATTAAAGTAAAACAAATTGCCATTTGTTAAATACATGTTACAGAATGCTAATGATTTTTTTTAAATTTCTGGTAGCAAATTTTGAACGTGTGAAGGTCATTTCTCTTGTTTTTCACACATTTTCTGTCACAGGAAAAGGCAAAAAAATTTTGACGAAAATGCAACGGACATCGTTTTACATGCACAATGTTGAAGAATATTCATGTCTTTGACTCAACATTCTGCGATTTTTTCCCGCCGAGTAATAAAGCTCCAAAGCCAGGTGTCAGAACTTTTGAATCTGACTTTAGTTATGGTCAGTTTCTATTGTAAAAATATATAATTCACTTTTCATACATAATGATTAAATATTATATATATATATATATATATATATATATATATATAAATAAATTAGTAAATAAAATATATGTGAAAAAAATAGTTTATACTCGTTTCCACAGCAACATTGAGTTAGAGTGAACAGTGTGTTTTTTGGAATTGTCGTTTCCCCAGTAGACCTAGTCCACATCTTTAATCCATCTCTGATCTTTCCAAAATTTATCTCCTTGCTCTCTTCGATCCTTCTCCAGTCATTTCCAGGTTTTCATTCATTCTTGTCTTCCGTCTCGTTCTTCTTGACGGTCCAGGTTCACTGATTTGTTCTTCGATTACACGAATTGGTTGAACGTCTTCCTCCTCCTCTGTGGTTTCTTCTTCTTGATCCTCATCTCCTTCATTATCAGTCTTCATCATCTCGGATATCTTCAACAATTTTTCGAGAATAGTCTCGCTTTCTCCATCATCGGAGTCATCCAAGATTTCAGGGACGTTCTCACACGAACTTCCATTTCCGTGAATACAAATGATGGAGCACTTGAACCCTACTTTTCTGCAGCCGCATGCCGTGCCACATCCTTTTTTTTGCATTGGCAAGAGAGGAATTTCAGAAGAACTTCTGAAGCAGGATCCTTCGTTGTCCTGAATGGAGTGAGTTTAGCCTTAGATCTCTCTCATCGCCAGTCTTATGGATTCTTCATGACTCCATACCAAGTTTGAACTTGATGGTAAATGCGGAGAGAATGCTGCCGTGCTGCTTCTGCTGATAGGTGGAAGTGAAGCAAGATTCATGTTACTCTTCGTCGCTGATCTCGCGAAATGTTGATACCGGAGAGAATCCAAAGAAATATCTGTTCCAGATGCTCCGTATAGGGCAATCAAGGATTTTTCTCCAGCTGCAGCAATGTCATCAGGTCATAAGGGCAGTGTATACGTGATTCTAGGAAATACACCTTACTTCACCCGGGCATTACTGTGAAACTATTCACATAATGAAAAAATGTTTCAGATGAAATTTGGAGACAATTACGTTCTCTACATTTTGGACTTTTACGGATTTTATGCAAGGTAGACCACTTTTCAACTCCCTAGCGCCTGGGCTACTGTTGATTTCCAATTTTATTTTCTTCTGACCAATCCTCTTGAGTACTTCGTAAAATTAATAAAGTTTTGAAAATGTGATGAAATCTCCCGAAGTCAGTAAAGTCCTTTGAAATATCTGGTGTCTCTTCAAATCACTTGAATTCATTTAAAGTCTCTTTATTTCTTTTGAAGTCACTCGAATTCTCTTGAAATCTCCGGAAATATCTACATTTATTTGAATTTACATAAAGTCACATGAAATCATATTAATTCTCCTGAAGTCATACGAAATCACTGTGATTCGCTTGAAATCTCCTGAAGTCAATGAAATCTTCTGAAGTCATTCAAATATCCTGAAGTTCATATCTTGAAGTCAGAAGTAGGTGTACATCAGATTGGTCCACATTTTTCTCATATTTTCATGCATACTCCCCCCCCCCCCTAATTCGTTCGAAGCGACACAAAAATAAATGCGTTTTTTTTTCGGAAATTCCGAATCATCAATATTAGGTATATCAAGTTGACCTTCCACATTTCTCTTCACAATTATCTATATAATACGAGTCAAAAATTACCTCTCAAATTTCACCACCGTGAGTCTGGTTTATAGGGGCCCGAAAAAAAAACCCTATAAGTGAAAAATTGGGCTTCGGGAGTTTTTGGCGCTAATTATTTTTTTTTGTTATTCTGTTAGTACAAATTGTTTTTAAATACATTATTTGTTCTGAATGATCGAGACTTGCTTCCAACTTTTCAGTTAGGGCAAGGCAATAATCAATTAAAGTTAACAAAGGTAATTACTTGATAAATATTCTCGCAGAATAATGCTAAAAAGTTGCGGTTTTTTTCAAATGTTTAACTTTTTGTAAAATTTTTACGAGAGGACACGAGATGGACATCGTCGATTCGACTGGAGCTTTACAGGATAAATGTACATCAAAATCAATTAGGGGCGTATTTTTTCTTTCGACCTAATGGGCCTTAGTTTGCGAGATATCGAAGTTTGAGTATTTGCGCTAAAGCGCTGGACTCTCCACTGCAGTATGGGGACCCCATACTTGTAAAAACGAAAACAAAAAATCATTTTTGTCCTTTCTTTGAAAATTTGTTAAACACTATACTTCAGCTGATAGTGACTTTTTTTAAGTGAATCATGCAAATCATGTCACAAGCAATTTTTTTTCATCTAATTATATAAACCCTCAAAAACATTTTGAAGGCGAGAGGCATCCGCATATTACTAAGAATATAAAATTATACTCTCCGTGCAAACTATGCAAGATACGGAAATATGTTAAGAACCCGAATTGTTCATCTCAAAAAGACCTATGAATTTATATTATATAGTATTTTTTTCATTATAAAACATAATTCTATTGAAAGGCATTAGATCAGGAATCAAAAGTACAAGATACGAAAAAAGTATGAAAATAAAATTATTTACCTCAAACAGGTCTACGAGTATGAGAATGCGCCCTCACAGTGGGCTGATTTTTTTATAACAAGAAACTGTCCCAAAAGAAGCTACTGCCATGTTCTTAGTTCCTTTATTTAATATTTCTATTTGACATAAATTTGTACGAAAAGTTGATCATAAATGTTTTTTTTAAAAGTAAATCATGTAACTTCTTTGTAATTAGCATCTTATTTCAGTTCACTGACATTGATTAAATTGAGCAATGTACACTTGAATTTAATATGACTTCATATTTATCATTTTCATTTAGCAAATGCAACAGAAGTTCATATAAGTTTTTTTTAATAGTGCCTAAGTGCAATAAATCCATTATCTCGAATGCATCTCCCCCCAAAAACATTTCCCAGGGTTCCAAAAAAATAAAAAGAATGCCTCTATTTCCGTTACGAAATGCTCTAGGTAAGAAGAAAATGAATAATATGAATTCAATTACCTATGACTTAAAAAAACTTATCCAGAAAGTATTTCTGGTTAAAAATACTTCTGTCAATTTGTGTAATGCCTTTTAATAGGATTATTTATTATAGTATTATAGGAAGGTAGGTAATAATTAGGAAGTTATATGTCTGAAAATGAATTTTCTTAGTTTCCAATTTGAAGAATGAAAAAGGGCTAAAAAAATCTTTCACCCCTAGAAAGTACTTTTAATGTGTTAAGAATGAATACATACTAGTAAACAAAAAATTTTAATTTCATTATAATTAATTATATGGAATGGTCCCTAAACATTTTTTTCCTGAAATAATATGCCCAGTATTTGTTCTACAATATGAAGAGAATATTTCTCATAAGAAATACATAAGAAAAATGTATACCGGGAGATGAAAACAATCTTGCAATTTTTTGCATATCATTTATGTGACTCAATATAAAATTATAGGTAAAAATACATTTCAAGTACTATAGGAATTCCTAAGCTGTATTTTTGTGTGGCTGTGAATTTTCGGTGTATTTCGAAAGAACCCCGCACACAATACATGGGAAAAAAACATGCGGTCAAATTAGACGAAACTGCGGGAAACTTGAGGTCTTGATCAAAAGTTCTTATGGCCACAACCACCCAAAATGAATTGCTGAGGAGCTAGAGGTCGTCCAAAGTCAAAAATAGTCCGAAATTGAACACATTATTTGTGAATATATCAAACGGTATCAAAGTTAACTAATAATATGTATATACATGAGTTATATGAGTAATATATATATATTACCATAAGAACTTTTAATCAGGACCTCAAGA
Organism: Andricus quercusramuli; assembly: GCA_932178445.1. Classification (NCBI taxonomy): domain Eukaryota; kingdom Metazoa; phylum Arthropoda; class Insecta; order Hymenoptera; family Cynipidae; genus Andricus; species Andricus quercusramuli. The sequence goes on from CAKNXH010002454.1 coordinate 448,404, forward strand.
TCTATAATTTCCCGCAGTTTCGTCCAATTTGACCGAATTTTTTTCCCCATGTATTGTGTGCGGTGTTCTTTGAAATTTCATTTGTGACACGGTATAAATATTTTCAATTCATTTCTTATGGAATATATTATCTTTATATTGCAGCAGAAATTTGCTGTATATTACTCCAGAAAAAAAGTTTGGGGGCCATTTCAGACCATTAATTGTATTGAAATTACAAATTTTCGTATTCGAGGCCTGATAATATCTTGGAAAATATTACTTTTGTTTCGTAAGATGTAGGTCTTGTTCCAACAAATGGCAAATAGTTTTTAGGGGCAAAATAATTTTTTAGTCTCGAAATTGTATTTTTCAAAACTGTGAACTAATTAAATTCATTTTTGACCTAAATGGACGTAACGAAACCTCTAAATAATTTTTAAGAAATAAAATAAAATTGATGGCGGTATTTTTTTACCAAAAGGAAGAAGTTTAGGGGGTAGCGTTCATAAAATTCAAAATGCTAGGGAAGTCTGGCTTTTTTCTAAAATTTCTAACTTTGCCTTGGCTTTTAGTTATGAACAAATCATAAATAAACATTGAAGAGAATAATTTGTTGAACAATCTCTTTCTTTTTTGTGAATATATTTTTCTGAAATGGAACCAGATATATGAAACATTCTTCAAATTTTTTACATCGATCACGTTGAATGTATCTTTCTTCTTGAAGTAGCTATTGAGCGCTATTTTGTTTAAATTAATGGCTTTAAAACATTAGCAAACAAGTAAAAATACTTCAATTCGAAAAAATTGATTCCTATTTGAAAATGATTCTTAGTATCTCCATTTATTATTTGTTCATAATTTCCTAGAATTATTCTGAAAAGTTGAAAGCAAGTTGATAAATTCAGAAAAAAACCAGCGACTTTATAACTCTATTCGAAGATAAAATTGCTATAAATAATAATAATAATAATAATATCTTGCTTAAAAAATTCAATTAAATATCACGCTATCAGTAGAAAGTAATAATTTTTGTATTAGAAACAATTTACACTAAAAGAAACCGCAAAAAATTAGAATTAGTGCCAAAATCTCGTAAAACCCAATTTTTCACTCAAGGATTTTTTTTGGGACCATTTGGAAAAGATTCATGGGGGATTATGGAAAATGCGAGTGAAACTTAATGGGGCTTGTTGAAACTCTAAATGAAGGGTGGCAGTACATAAATAGATAACCAACCTTTTTTCTAAAATGGGTTTATTGCATGAAAAATTCTTTTAAAAAAACACGTTGTGATAAAAACATTTGTTCGAATTATTATTTTTTATTATACTAAGGTAAATGCCCTAGTAATCGTGACGGTCCTGATAATCGCGAAACTTTGTTATAATCTAAATATAATAATGAAAAATATTTTAAAAGTAACATTCAATGAAAGAATACATTTATTTTCAACATTATATAGTAGCAAATGGAAATTAAATGAATTCAAATTAACTAAAAAGTAAGAAAATTGGCATCATGATTACTGGGACTGAGATCACGATTACTGGGTATTAATTATTTCATTTTTAATCATTATCGTTTATCAAATATACACCAAAAGTTCTCCTATTTGTAGTTCCTTCACCGAAAAATTTTGCGATACCCGCTTTTATTTTCGTAAAAAAATAAAAAAATCAATTTTCAATCGCTATCAAGAACCAATTTTTAAAACCTGTAAAATTGCAATATAAAAATTCTTAAACGGTTAACTCAGAAACTTTGAGATTGACAACTTCCACATATATTTCCTCAAAACTAGATAATTTGTTCCCATTAAACTTTTCGGGCCTTAATTCAGCAACACTTCAGCTCAGAAGTGGACATTTGTTTTATCTTCAAATGGCCATTTCGAGTTTGCAGAATATTTTTTCGCTCTTCTGAAAAATTCTGATTTTATTAGTTATCTACTTATGTACTGCCACTCTTCAAATATCATCAAAAAAAGTTCATTACTTTTTTTATGGACTTGAACAAAATTCAGGGGGATTGGCATGAAAATTCGAGGAAAAAGTTCCAATGCGTTTTCGGACCACCCTAGTGTATACTTGATCGGTCGAGTTCTCAACCCCTCAACCCGACATCGATGTTTTCTTGTCTCATCTTGCCTGAACGCATCTTTAATTAATACTCATGTAATTAACGGAATTTTTTCTCATGTAGTGATTTTGGTGGGATGAAATGAGCTGAACACGTTGGATCATCCAGGTATGATTTTGCTAGCACATTTAGGGTACTTTTTCCGTAAAATATGGAAGCATGGAATGGAGAAAGAGGCGCGGGAATAAAATTGTCCTCAGGCAGAGATTCGCTATAATACGATAATAGTGCGAGCAGGCAGGCACTCCCCAATGGCGGACTTGCTCGCTTAGTTCGCGTCTTCGAAGTGAAAGGCGGGCGAGTCGCATGGGCACGCTAGTTTATGCCGCTACGCTATGCTACGTACCTTACTATGCCGGCATAGCAAGGTCCCCGAGCCCCCCGGGGTCAGAGGTCGGCTCACCCACTCCCCTCCTGGCCCTTCACCTCTTGCCACTCTCACTCTCCCCCTCCACCCCCTAGCGCTCTCTCTCCTCCTTCCTTTGCCCCCTCTCTCTCTCTCCGTTGTTCCTCGTTCTTTCAAACTCGCGAATCGCGATCCGGCGAATGCTCGATCGCGAGTTTTACCTACGAGCAACAGGATCTAATGCGCTTAGCTTAGCCTAGCTTAGCCTAGCTTATATGCGCGCGGGCGACGAGCAACTATCGCTGCACTTAGATGACGCGTGTGCCGCGATTGTCAATGCAGGTGGTCCGGTACTGCGAATCCGCATCGTGAGAAAACAGCTATTGTCCTCTTGTAGTAGGAACTGTTTTCCTGACATTGAAGTAGGAAAAAGTCGGGTGCTTCCTCTCATTGCTGTTCAATGTAAAACGACTCAATGGCAATGGAGAAATCATTAAAACGGTTAGATTCGATTAATTACACAGGCCGACAAAAATTATATAATTTTTTACCCAAAGACCCGTCTATGTGGCTCCGAAGGACTTTGGTATCCTAAAACCGAATCCGTTCTCTAAATTTTTCTATACGTCAGGTTTTTGAGATATCCCAATCTGAAAGAGCAAAAATTTCTATTTTCAGCCATATTTGAGGCAATATAACACAATCAGCAATTTGTTTCCAAAAAACTGCTAAAGCCATCGTTTTGTACTCCTTTTTATCTTCCATTTCCATTTTTGATCATCCCGAACTGATTCTTTTTCTCCGAGATATCACCAATTAACCATTTCAGTTCCTCTTCGCCTTGCATGGTCCCACAATGCATTGTGAAACTGAAATGTCTAATGTGTGATATCTCGAAAAAAAAGAATCAGTTCGGAATTATAAAGAATGGAAATGGAAGATAAAAAGGAGTACTGAACGATGGCGTTAGCAGTTTTTAGAACAAAAATTGTTGATCGTGTTATATTGCCTCAAATATGGCTAAAAATAGTCATTTTTGCACTTTCAGGTTAGGATATCTCAAAAACCTGATGTATAGGAAAAATTTAGATAACGGATTCGGTTTTAGGATACCAAAATCCTTTGGGGTCACATATGCATAGGCCGGTCTTTGGGTTTAAATTTTGTGGGCCTGTGTTATTATAGCAGTAAATAACTGCACGCGCGCCAAGCGCGCGTTCACGCCCTCGGGTTTTATTTTCTAAATTAAAAATATAAACACAGCAAAAACTGGGGTTTCTCTGAGAACCGATTTTTCGTTTCAAAGAAGCTGCAACAAAAAGGAACCACTCTTGTTGAAAAGGAACTTAAAATGATAAATTCTTTTAACGGAACCAAAAGTATGAGTTCCAATATATACTTTTTGTACGGAATTCATTTTTTGTCCAACCCCCCTTGAAAACGCGCCATTGCATGCACGTGAAACAGACATGACGTGGCCGCTGCCAGTCCAGTATCGTTTGCACATGCGCACTCCGCCGCCGGGCCGACATGAAACTTTACGCCCGGTACAAATACACTGCACCGCGCAAGTGATAGTACGGAGGAAATTATCTTTATCTTTATAGTATATTGTGTATCAAGGGCTTAAAGAAGGCTATTTTGAGTGTCGCCCGAGCTTAGCGAGGGAGGCAGTCACACGAGGCAAAATAGCCGTACGCCCTTCATACACACCATACTTTTTGTCCTACCCTCCTTGAAAACAAGCATGTGATGCAAATAGAGGATGTTCGGTGTACTGGACAATTTTAGATTATAAGTGAAAGGAAGAAATAGCGTACTTTGCAGAAGGGAGACTGTATGATTCAACGATACAATTTGTTTTTATGATGAAGATAATTTCCTCCATATTATCCCTTGCGTGGTGCATTGTATGTGTAGCGGGCATAAAGTTTTATGTAGCAGGCGTAAAGTTTTAGGTAGCGGGCGTAAAGTTTCATGTCGGCCCGGCGGCGGAGTGCGCATGTGCGAATGTCACTGGGCTGGAAGCAGCCACATTACGCCTGCTACAAGTGCATTCAATGGCGCGTTTTCAAGGGGGGTCGGACAAAAAAAATTGTATCGCTGGACCCCACAGTCTCCCTCTTACAAAGTACGCTGTTTCTTCCTTTCACTTATAATCTAAAATTGTCAAGTACACCAAACATCCTCTATCTGCTTCACATGCTTGTTTTCAAGCAGGGCACACGGAGAAAAAAATATGGCTATAATAGTAAGAACACTAGTCATGCTTTTGTCGCAGGTTTCATTCAATGCTTTTGAAGCCGTTATCCCTCGTGAAAATAGCTCGAACTTCGCCTTGCTATATTTGTAAAGAACTCACTCTATTAGAGTATGAGTACTCTTACAAAAGAGATATTAGGCCACGCCTACTTACGTACCTAGCTTCACAGCAAGCACCGGTACGCGTGGCCTAACATCGCTTTTGCAAGAGTACTCATACTCTAAGAGGATGGCCTTTCTTACAACCGTAGTAAGGCAAAGTTTCTTTATGGTATGAGACATTTAATGCTAAAAATGTCTAACCTGATGCCAATATTGATAGAAATTCATACCTCTTTCGCACATGAAGATCCGTGCTGTAATATTCAGAGCTCAGCCTACTATAACAGTGCGATTTTTTTCTCCGTGCAGGACAAAAATTATCGTGTGTATGAAGCGCGTACGGCTATTTTCCCTCGTGTGACTGCCACAGTATACTATTCTGCCCCAACTCACTTTGAAGATTTTAAAATTTAACGATGTACCTTTCACTTTATAATACAGAATGCATAATATTGCACTAGGAAATATGCAATGAAAAAACTAAAATTATAGAGATTAGTCATTCTTCAAAGCAAGATAATGCAGATGAGATATGACAATTTTTAAGGTTATATTGAAAATTCGACGTTCTCACCTGCGCATGTACCGAAAAGCACGGGCCTATTTTAAATTATATAATAGACTCTTGCAATATTGTGTTAATATTGTATTGATTTAAGAAATAAGGTATTTCTATCATTTCATTCAGCCTGTGAAGAAAACTTTTGTCATTATTTATCTCTGATTATTTTAGTGTTTATTGATTTCAATTAGGTCCGCGCCTTTTGATACATGCGCAGTTAAAAACGTCGGCAAACCGTAACTGTGACCATCTATCGGATATCAACGAATTAAAGAAGAATCCTCAAAAAGAGTTCTATTGGAGTCTTAGTTCTGAAGGATGCCAATTTTTACTTGAGATTGAACATGTCCGAACCCCCAGTTTTTTCTGTGTAATAAGGGACTGTTCAAAAAATACGTAACGCCTTTGAGGGGGTGTGTAGAGGGCTTCTACGTAACGGTGCCAGGATAAATATTTTGATAAATATTTGAATAAAACATATGCAATTCTGCACCCAAAAAAACCCAAATCAAGTGTCAGGGTAACAAAGTCGTTATAATTAAGAAAATGGTAAACTCAAAAAAAAGGATTAAAAATTATTAATGTGTGAATCATGTAGAATTCCTTAAGTTATTATATGTATTTCTCTTACACATGATTTCACTTTTAATTTTTACGAATTTTTTATTCATATTCTGCCTGACAGAATCCAGGAGAAAAAGAAGAAAATTTGCTTGATTCGACACGGATATTTTGAGTAAATTCATTTTTAAAATAAGCCCAGAACATTTTGAAATATCCATCATTCCGGGAGTTATTCATAATTGAACAGAACATTAAAATTTAGAGATTTTTTGCAATATTTTTCTAAAGAATTTACACAAAAACTTTATTTAAATATGAATCATTTTAAGTTAATTTAAATCCTTAAAAAATTTTCAAATTGTAATTATACTTTTCAAAATTTTACCAATCCAATTTTAATTTCAAAATTAAAACTTATGGAAGGGAAAAATTGAAGATTTAGCGTTCAACATTAAGGTACTAATTTTATATATTCTAATTTTCATCTATTTTGATTTCAAACAACACAATTTTGAATTTTTCATTTCAAATCGATTACTTTTTAATACTTTATTTAGAATTATTATCCATTCTTGAAATCCTCTAATCAAATATTTTTCAGCTTTAAATGAATAATTTTTTAAGATCTCCGAGTAGAAATTGGATAACTTCAAGATATTACATTTAGAATGAGAAAGTTAATATATTTGAAAGGTAGAGGAATTTGCAATGAAGTAATAAACTTACTTTTGAATGTGCCGTAATGAATTTGAGGCAAACATAGGAACATTAACAATAATTTTAACCAAATTCCTATCTATACTTTTTCTATAAAACTTCCTGTTCTTCCGGGGTGGATGCAAATTTTGAATTTTTCATGAGAATAACTATTTCGAGGCTAAACAATTTGCAATTCTGTTATCAAGTGAATTTTTAAGGTGCTGTAGTGAATTTAAAGCAAGCCTAGAAAAAGTACGAATTTTAACCCAACCTCTATATTACAAATTTTTCTAAAAAATTCCCTCCTGTTTCTACAGGGTTACAAATTTTGATTTCTCCATGAAAGTAACTATAGAGTAACTAGAAAAATATGCGTCGATGTGAGAAAGCCCAGTTTGAAGGTTCTATAGTGAATTTCAGTTAAAAATATGAAAATCATAATTTGTTATCCCTGCCTTGGAGTAAGAGAAATATTTGTCATCTAAAACAATAATTAATTTCATAAGAAAGTTATTTCAAGTAATAAAAAAGGCAAATTCGATTTTTATGAACAACTTGAAGTACACCAGACTGTCCGTATAGGAAAAATATCAGGGGTTGCCTGCAAATAGCATTGTTCATAAAGCGCGTACATTGAAATGTAAACAGTCAGGGCCGCCTAAACCAGTTCCATAACATTGCGCAATATACTCGACAGAGTAGTAGTGCACTGCGTCCCTTCAGAGGAAGAGTCGCCACCGTCTCTCGCCCTGCCCCCTGAGAAACTGCGGGGACCAGAAATTCTAGGAATTCATAAAACGCGTGCTATCGCGCGTTCCTCAACAGAGAGTTTGGTGTATCTTATAATCTTAGACCTTTTCCATCTGTTAACGGCCTTGACGCTTCTTAAATGTATCTGCTGAACCAAGTATGGTTAAATATAGTGCTATTTTTCAATTTGAGTCTACGATGAAAATGTTAAAAAATACCTTATAGACATTTTATTTTTCTATGAATCCCAAATATCTGAATGTTTATTGACTGACAGTAAGGGACTGTACTTAAATTACGTTACCCTTGCGCCTGTAACAAAACCTCACTGTACGAAATTGATGGTTTCCGGAAATAGAAAGATATGGGGCTTGGAACTAATGGAAATTGTATGTAAGATGCTTTGCAGGATGAAAACTTCATTTTCAAAACTTCCTGATTTTCCCCTCACCAATTTTTCATTTTAGCTGACCATAAACATTCAAATATCAGCATTTTAATCTTATATTTTTAACATATGATCTTTCATAAAAGAATAAAACAAGATTTCAGATACAAAATCAAAATTTTCAATTTAATTTATCTAAATTATACAAAAAATTACTTTTTTACCATAAAGTATGACTTTTAAACGAAGGACTTGAATTTTCAACAAAATAATTGAATTTTCAACAAAATAATTGAATTTTCAACAAAGTGATTGAATTTTCAACAAAGTAATTGAATTCTTAATCTAAAAAGATTAATTCTCAACAAAAAATGTAATAGTTAATATTTTAAACAAAAAAGATGAAATTTAATTTGAAAATAATAATTTTGAAACCAAAAAGACAAATTTTCAACAAATGAAGATTTTTCAGTCATAAAAGAAAAAAAAGTTCACCTGCATTGTTGAACCTTGAAGCCAAAAAACGAATTTTCTGTACAAAAGTTGAATTTTCAATTTAAAAAAATCAGTTCAAAAAAAAAATTATTCTCTGATAAAGTGGTTCAACCAAAATAGTTATATCCTCAAGCTGAGAAGATTAATTTTCAACCAAACAGTGGCATTCTTATCCAGGAAAGATGCAAGTTTTGCTATAATAAATGAATTTCCTAAAGTAGAAAAGACAAATTTTCAAAAAAAGTTATATTTTTATCCAAAAAAGATTTTGGTGGACTTTTCAACACCAAAATATGAATTTTAAACAAAAAGTAAATTTTCTACGAAATAGTTTAATTTTAGGAAAAGTTGATTTTTCAACCAAAAAGGATGATTTTTTAACACGAACAAATAGTAGCATTTACAACTAAAGAGATAATCTTTAGGAGGAAGCAACTGCAAAAAAAAAAAGAAATGCAAATATAAACACGGCAAATAAATTACTAACAAGAATATTATATTAGGGTTGCCACAAAATTTCATTTTTAAAATTCTCTAATTTTTTTCTGACCAATTTTCAAGTGAAACATCTTTCGGGACAGGAGTGAATGAAAAAAACGACCGAACGTACGAACGGAATTTTCTCTCTCTCTCTCTCTCTCTCTCTCTTACAAGTATAATCTCTATATTTTCTATCTGTAATCGCGTCTCCCTTTTGTGCGGCGCTTCCCAATTGCTCTGGAGACTCCTGTTCGATATCCCCACTACTGCACTATCTTACTATGAGATCTCCCCACTACTCCACCACTATGCAACCTCTTTTGCACTCATGCAGCAAATAAATTATCAGCAAGAATATTATATCAGGGTTACCGCAGAACTTAATTTAAAAAATTCTCTAATTTTGAAATGTTCTTTGTCCTCGATGTATTAGCACGTAAAGCTTTACTTCTGCCGTGTGGCCTCATTGCCACACAAATTTTTTTTCTTCAATTTTCCCTGACCATTAATATTCAAAACCCAGAATCTTAAACTTGTGAAAATTGTAACCCAGAATTCCCGGTTGCAAGATTTGTTTCCAAATCCTAACTTTTTCCTC
>CAKNXH010002454.1:457783-529132 GCA_932178445.1 Andricus quercusramuli
AGAATTCCCGGTTGCAAGATTTGTTTCCAAATCCTAACTTTTTCCTCACCAATAAAATTCCCTGCCTTTTATTCAAATTGTTGTTTGCTATAGGTTCGTTTTTCACTCACCAGGTTCCTTTGGCGTAAAGTTGAATTCATATTAAATTTCTGTACAGTTACTGCGAATTATTTGTTCCATTTGCGAATTTAAGGAAATTACGTAAATGAGTGAAGGACCCCCTAGCAAAGTGTCTCCCCCTTGACCTGTTAGTGCTCTTACGTTATTTAAGTACGGTTTATAAGTACCAATACATTGTGAAACACACGTGTATATGATGTGTATTAGCTGAATAAGTACAGATGTAGGTACGTGCTCCACCGTGTCGAATGAAGTAACGACGCGATTCACGGCACGTGAATAAACATTTAGAGTGTCCTACGATCGTATTATCATACAATACGCGTAGTCGAGTTCCGAGTCGAGTTCCTTAAAGGTGTGACGGTCCACGTTCTCCCATAGACGAAGCTATTTATCTCACGTTCTCAACGCACACTCTACATTCAGAAATGTTCTTTTTTGCCCTTTCTCTTTACCTAATTTTACTCAAAGCAATTTATGATTTTCTCATTTAACACGATTATTACTATAATATATAATAAACAACAAAATTTGGTTAGAGGGAATAAAAATTCAAAACACGATACTCAAAAGAAAGAAAGAACAGAAAAGGAAGAAAAACGGATTTTCAGTTTTTAAACACATAAGAAACAAAAAATGTATTTATAAAATTGTGATTAACAATCATAGTTCGCTTATAGTTCTTCAAGAGTTAGAACAGAAGTTGATAATGAGTCATTTACAGTTGCTCCTGTGGAAAAAAATGAAGTATATATGTCGAAGGGTAGTCAAATAGCACCTTTCACCTTCGTTAGATTAAGTTTGTTTAAACAATTATCAATTGTTACCGGGTGATCAAATATATAAACTGTGTTTAATTATATAGTAATTTATGTCCAATTCCATATAAGCAACGGTATTTATTTCATCACAAATAAATCTTAAATTATTTATTATTTCTCACTAACCCAACTCAGAAAATCTTTTTGTCTATAAATTGTTAAAATTTAGTTGTAATTAAGTGACTAAGCAATACTAATACTTAGAAAACTATTTTCATCCCCTCATTTGTTTATAATAAATTAATACTCTGACCTGAAAATTGCCATTTAAATTATTAAATTCATTAGCAATTCACACATATTGTTTTTTTTTAATATTGATGTTCGAATATTTAATATTGTTATTTTCGATTTTTACAAGAGGCTTGAAAAGACTCTATATTATACCGAAATGTCGCATCACTATGTGTTTTTTCCAATATATTGATCTCAAACGAATGCTGATTTTTATTCTTTTGAATGACTATTTGAAGCCATTTACTGGTTAATCCGAGGAGGACACAACCCTGGTAATCTGTTGGACCACTCGGTTATCCGAACTGGTAATCCGAGTAATCGAGTGTAATGCGAAGTAATCCACTTGTAATACGGAATAAATCAAATAATCCCAGTAATCTAGAGTAATCTTTTTATAATCCTGAGTAATCCAGTTCTAACCTAGAGTAATTCTGTCCTAATCCGCCAAAATCCACTTGTAAAGTGAAGTTATTCAAATAGTCCCAGTATTCTAGAGCAATCCACTAATAATACAGAGTAATCCAGTTCTAACCGGAAGTAATCCTGTCCTGATTCGCCATATTCCACTTGTAATCCGCTTTAAAACACTTGTAACCAAGACAATTAGGAGTGATTCAGGTCATTCAGTCGTAATCCACTCGTAACTCACCTATAATCCAGTGTAATCCACTTGTTATACAGGTAATTCGAAGTAATTTACATCGGTAATGCAAATATTTTTCACGGTTTTTTGTTGAAAATTCGTTGCTTTTTTCGTTTAAAATTAATTTACTTGACTGAAAAATTATCTATTCCATTTTTTGTTAAAAATGGTTCTGTTTTAGTTGAAAACCCATGTATTTCATTGAAGATTTGTATCTTTCGGTTGATAATTAATCTTCTTCCTTGGTATATCGTGTAAGCACATCAGAGCAAAAGAAATACTCCTCAGAATCGTGAGGAAAAACGAGACAAGTACCTTTAGAAAGAAAAAGTCTTACGCAGAATGGCTGAAGAGCAAAATAGCGCAACGATAATTGTCTCGTTTTTCCTCACGACTCTGTGAAATCTTCCTTTTGCTCGGAGGTGCTTATATGCTTCTATTTGAAAATTCAACTATTTGGTAAAAAATTAACCTACTTTATAGGAAATTTGACAGTTTGGTTATAAAGTCATTTTTTGGTTGAAAATTAAATTATTTTGACAGAAAATGTATTCTTTGATTGAAAATTCACCTATATTCTTAAAAATATCTTTTCTTGTTTGGTTGAAAATTTAACTTTTCGTATTTTAGTTGAAAATTCAATTTCTTGCTTGCAGATTGTTCATTTTAGTCAAAAATTGTTTCGTGGAAAAGTTAACTATTTTCTTGAAAATTTGTTTTTTTGATTAAAAATTAAATTTTCGAACTTAATATTTAAGTATTCAATTTTCGGTCGAAATTCATCTTCTTTGGCAGAAAATTTAGATTCTTGCTTGAAATCCCATCTTTTTTGTTTGAAATTTAACTATTTTCTTGAAAAATTTAAGTGTTTTGCTAGAAAATTTTGATTGTAAATATATTTTTCCTATTCGTGAATTTAACTATTTTGTTGCAAATCCATCTATTTGATTAAGAATTTATGTATTTTGTGAAGATTCGTATTTTCGGTAGGAAATTATTCTTCTTGGTTTGAAAATTGAACTGTTTGGTTGAAAGTCAAACTATATTCCTAAGAATTCATTTAATTTTTTGAAAATCTAATTATTTTGTTGAAAATCTAATTATTTTGTTGAAAAATCGTTGTCCTTGGCTGAAAATTCATTTTGTAACTGAAAATTTAAGTATTCCATTTGAAGATTCATCATTTTAGTTTAAAATTCATCATTTTAGTCGAAAATTCACCTTTTTGGTTGGAAATTTAAATGTTTTGTTGAAAATTCGCTTTTGTTGTTGTTAGAAAATATATTTGTTTGAAAAATTAGAAAAGTTAAAAATGTATTTTTTTTTCAGTTGAGAATTTAACTATTTCAGTTGGAAATTCAACTATTCGGCTGATAATACATTTTTTCACTTTAAAAATTGTTTTTTTTTCCATCAAAGAATTATTTTTCTTGGTACCTATTTCATTTCAGGATGAAAATTTATCCTTTCTTGTGGAAACTTCAACTACTTGGCTGAAAATTCGTCTTTTTTCAGTTGAAAATTCAAGTGAAGAATTAATCTCTCCGGTAGAAAATCAATCTCTTTGGTTGACAATGCTACTTTTTGGTTGAAAATGCATCTATTTGGTTGAAAATACAAAACTAGAAAAACTAGTAAAAATTTGATCAATTTTTCACTAACATGAATTTTATTCTTAGATTGTTTAAAATTACCAACATTTCAGCTCGAAAATTGCATACTCTAAACTGAAAGTTATAACAGCCCACTTGATGTTTAGACCACATTCAACGATGAATACATCATTTTTGCCAACGAGGGGTTAATCACATATACTGCGTGTTATCCTCCGCCGATGATTGTGCAAGGATCTTTTAAGTTCCCAAGATGCTGTTTATTTTGCAGAAAAAATATTGTGACCGGGACTATAATTTTCAGTCGACTATCGTTTCGAAACACCCTGTATTATACATACTCATCCAAGTTATGCATGTCCGTATGAATCGGGCCGGTTTCGAGTCTGGTTTCCATACGTCCTTTGACTCTATGGCTATCGCTATGGCTATGACTATGGTTATGGCTATGGTCCGATATTGCCGGGGGCTTTTCGTCCTCTCTCTTTCTTCATTAGTCAAAGAATATTTAACGCTCAGCTTAGGATACCAGCGAGGATCTGCCGACACCGTGGATGCGGTGACAGGTGAAAGAAACGTCGTACGTCGGCAGCGAGGTCACCGCAACCGTTTCTTCGATTTCTTTCTACCTCTGGCTATGAATCTTCAGTATCCACTTCTTGTACTAGGAAAGTAGGAATTAATTAATTCAAACATTATAAACTGCCACCCAACAACACCCTCCCCCTGACAGGAGCGGGTCGGGGGGGGCGCAGATTTTGTGACGATTTGTAATGTAGGATCACGGGTTAACGCAGAATTTTACATCACATGTGGAAAATATAAATGTGAATAACAATTTTTTGAAATGGTTGAAAAAATAAAAATGAATGTATATATTTTAATAGTAAAACATCTAAATACAATCTTAACACTCTTTCTATTCTATGATATTATTTTTAAGTATTTGTTTTTTAATTTATTGTTTGTGTATGAATTCACCCCTTTTGGTTGAAAATTATACTATTTGGTTGAAGATTAACATATTTTCTTTTGTTTGTTTCAAAAGTAATTTTTTCAACTGAAAATTTAGCTACTCTATGCCTATTCTGTCCCGAAAAGTTCAGGGAGCTGGAAAAGGGGATAGACCAGTCGTTCCGAAAATTCGGGGCGACATTCCAAGCTTATGAGAAATATTTGACTACTCCTTACAAATTTCGGTAAGACGAGACACTTCGTTATATTTTATATTGAAAATTAATCTTTTCTGGTTGAAAATTCAAGTACTTGGTAAAAAGTTAAACTGCTTTGTCGAACATTCATTTTACTGATTGAATATTTAACAATTATTATCAAATACATAATATTAGCCATTATTATTTAACCGTTATTGGTTGAAAATTGATTGTTATTAGTTAAAAAGTTAAGAATTTCGTTTGAAAATTTAAATATTTGGTTGTAAATCCGTCCTTTTTGGTATAAAGTTAATCATGTTGAATAAAAATGTAACCGATCGGTTAAAAGTTGAACTACTTTGCTAAAGGTTCATTTGATTAGTTTTAAGATTCATCTCTTTCGTTGAAAATTCAACTATTGCATAACAGATAAATTTGCAGTGAAAAATAATTTCTTTAACTGCAAATTTAACTGTTAAAAATTCAACTGCTTTCCTGAAATTTCATTTTTTTGGATTGAAAATTTACATATTGTGGTAGAAAAGTATTCGGTTGAAAAATCAACTGTCTTTTAAAGAGTTCGTCTTCTTTGGCTCGAAGATTTGACTATTTGGTTAAAAATGTAACTATTTGTGGTTGAAGTTAATTCTTCTTTGCTTGAAAAGTCCACCATTTGGTTGAAAATTCGTCTAGGTAGGTTAAAAATTGAACTAATTTATTGAAAATGGAATATACTTCGACTTCAAATCTTAAGCATTTCATATTACATTCAGTGTGGTACCTATAGATTCGTTTTATTTGAAAGAATTCGTTTTCCTATTTTCGTGAAAATAAAAAAAAAATCTTTTCCTCCGTGTTTCATTTTAGGCGTTTGTCAAATGCAATCGAAGAAAAAGTTTTGACCCAAAAGAAGCTTCAAGGGTGGGAAGGGATCATCGAAGTGATTATCGAATGGTTTTATTTCGTTATGTTGTGGATATTTAAAAAAAAATCATTTTTCGGATAGGAAATATTAACGTATAATATTATTATATTTTTATTATGTTTACTTTAATTATTTATACTTAAACGATTGAACATACATCGAAGAAATCGCGAGAAACCGACGCAAGATTGTGCAATGTCTATTATCAGAAATAATAACCAGAAAAAATCAACCAGGGTTAATTAACTTTGATTTTCTAGTTTAGTAACTTCGACCAGAACTTTTTTTAGTGGAATTCAGTAAAATTTCTTTGATCAGAATAATTTTATTGAATTGCACCTATCACATATTTCTTCACTGCCAAGAAATATTTTGATTGCGCCAAAGAGACGTAATAAATTAAGATATGAAATATTGATTGAACGAAAAGAATAGAATAGGTTCTTAATTGAAAAGACGGAATATTTGACATGAAAGAGTTAAAGAGACATCAAAGGTATTAAGACATTTATCAAAACATTTTTTAAATACCACAAACAAATATTCTTTGACGGCTTTGAGAACGAGAGTTCGTTAGTAACAAATATTAACAAAGGAGCTAGATTTTTGCCTATAGATTGTGCCTCAGAATAAAATATTACTCATCCAACAAAATCGTTGGGTTGATTGCTTATAGTTGATTCCGAAATGAAGTTTGTTCAAGGGACCGTCAGTGGAAGTAACGTTACAAATATATAATATATAAATTACAATAATAACTGTATGTGTATGAGTTCCAAAATCACTTCCACATTTCAGCCTTCACGCTCTTTTCCCTATTCCCCTATTTCTATATTTTCCCCTTTTTAAAAGGAATTATTTTTCAGCCTTTTTTGAAGAAACTTTTCCGTCTTCCCCTTCATCTTTTTTTCCACTTAAATACGAAATGAATTAATAGAATCCAATAAGAAAATCCAACTATTTTTTGTTGAAAATTCTATTACATTTTTGGTTCGGAATTTATCTCGTTTGATTAAGAATTGTGCTATTTTGAGTCTTGTATTAACTCTAAATTATGCGAATGAGAACATTTCTAATTAAAAAATAGATTTTTCAAATAATGTAAATGACCATAACTTCCTTACTGTTTAATAAAATGTAATAATATTATAGGTCAATCGATTCGTCTTGAACCAAGGAATCTTATATTCTTACATAAAGTATGAATTATGTTGCTGACAAAATTTTTACCATACAAAACCCATTTTCAAAATGTTATGAAGTGCTAAAGAAGGGTAACAAAAAATTTTAGGAATCCTTTTGTCAGTTTCGAGATATTAGTGATGAATACAAGTCCTCCCACACAAACAAGTAGACGCAGAGATAAATCCGGAAAATTATACAGAATATTGTATTCAACATTTTTTAATTCAGGAATATTCAATTAAACGAATTTAAAATTGTTCAAAATTGTTACTATTTCACAGCTTCCTTTATTAGGAAGCGAAGAGTAATCTTTTTTGGTCAGAAATTTTGGGAATGTTGAAATCTTTTGTTGAAAATTTATTTTTGTTTGTTGAAGTTTAATCATTTTAGTTGAAAATTTATCTCTTCGGTTGCAAATTTGAGTATTTGGTTGAAAATGCATGTATTTTTTAAACATTCGTCTTTTTTGGTAAAAAATTAATCTTCTCGGTTAAAAATTCATCTTTTTTAGTTAAGATTGAAATTGTTTGGGTGGTGCAAAAATCTGTTTTGGTTGAGGATTGAACTATTTTGTTGATAATTCGTCTTTTTCGGTAGAAAATTTATCTTATTGGTTGAAAATTCATCATTTTTGTTGAATCAAACTGTTTTTTATTTCAAATTGTTATTTGGTTTTTATTAAATGTCAACTATTACATTTTTTGTTAATAATTGATCTCTTTTGTTTAATAAATAAAATACTCGATAGAAAGTTAATATATTAGGTTGAATATTAACTTTTTTCGAAAACTCATTTTTTCCGGTGAAAAATGCAAATTTGTTGTAGATAATTCAGCTTTTTGGCTTGAAAATTCATCTTTTTGGCAGATTCTTTTTTGGTTCAAAAAACACCTTTTTCAATTGAAAATTCAACTATATGGTTTTAAAATTATCTTTCTTCGCTCTTTTTTCCTCGTTTGTTTCAACTGGTTTAAAATTTGCTCGTTTGGTGGTTGAAAGTATGTATATTAATTTTATTTTAAAGAATTTATTCCTCTATTTTTTTGAAAATCATCCTATTTCTCCAATTTTCCGAGAATTTCCGAATGCCGTTCTACGGGGGGGGGGGGGGGGGGGGCACACACATAACTATGTTCGTTCATGAGGGTTGAACAGGGGAGGGATGAGGATAAAAAATAGCTCAAAATTGGCTATGTAGTTTATGGCCAATAATAAACAAAGTTTAAAGGTTTTAATTGGTTGATTCTTTTCCGTCCTGCTAAATTTACGAAATATTTTGTCGGTTAATTTCCGATTCAATGAGCCAAATTATTTATATTTGCTGAATCAACCAACCAAAGTTTATCAACCGAAAAATGTATGAATAAATCAGTCCTACAATGTGCTGAAGAATCGCAGTAGAGAATGACAGAAGGGGTAAGACCAAGTAGTGATGTGCTTGAGCTTGCTTCATTGCAGGCTGACGTCTTACCAATCCGGTCTTTGACTACTGTTGCGTTATTGCCTTCTCTACCACTTATAAAAGTTATTGTAGTAAAAAATAATGTTTAATATAATCGTAATCAAAAAATGATTGAAGGTATTTCATTGATTTAGCATCTCTATAATTTACATTATAATATATTACTTGTCAGGAACTATTTTAGAGAACTATGTTAAAAGATAATTAGTCTTTTCTTCTCTCATTGAACACTTTCTTTTAAATACATAAAATAGTAATAGTATCCAATTTGGTTCTCCCTCATTCTCTTTAATTTCATGAAATTATCAATTTTTAAAGAGTATTAAATTACAGATTATATGCCTTGTCAAAAAAGAAACAATTTTTTATAGAGACAGGAAATATTATCCTTCAAAAATGAAAGGACTTAAATAACCTGAAGTATGATAGATCTCTGCACTTATGTAATAAGCAACAAAAAAAGTTTTAGAAAGTTATTTTTAGCGAATATCTTCTGATCATTTAAAAATTATATTTATATTTTCAAGAGGAAAATCGACTTCACATTTCTTGGCTGACGCAATGATGCAACATTCTCATTATTTTGAACACATTCTTTGAACAAATCAACCATATAGAAAGTTTAGTAATAAACAATGAAATATTGTGATAATAATATAAAGACTTCAATATCGGTATAATTAGATTAGTCTTTCGATTTTTCTCTATAATTCTGTAGAAAAATATCCGTAAAAACAAAGTCTATTTTACAATTTTTGAAATTACTGCTCCCCAAAAATTATCCTACATTTTTCTTGTCTATCGGGCTCGAAACTAGTTACTAAATTGATTACGAAATACACCCTTAGATTTGGTGATCTACTATTTTAGATTTGATAAAAAATTACACAGGAAATAAAAATATCAAAAACTTTTAGTAAAGAATTTCAATCATCTAAATTGTTGTTAAAATTTAAAGCTACGTGATGATAATAAATTTGAAACAAAATTATAATCTAGTTTTATTACATTTAATGTTCAGATTATTTTAGGTCACGTTTATCTTGTTCGAAAATCTAGAAAAAGGAATAACCGATTCTCTTGATTTTATGGATCTTAATAAGATGTACTTAATAGACATACACTCAGAAAAAAGATTCTTTGATTCAAAGAAATTTCTTTAGTTGAAAGAAAGGGTTTTTTGCTACAATAAAAATATTTCCTTCATTTAAAATAATGTTCTTTATCATGAAGTTATTTCTGATCATCAAACAAATGTTAAATAAACGGTTTCTTCAATTTAAAAACAATGTTTTCTGAGCGATTCTGGCATTCTAAGTCTTTTTAGTGTTTTCCATTTTTGACACTGATCCATTTTGAAGATATTTACAACTAAAAACTCGCTAACTTGTTTCATTCTGAATATTTATAGTTTGAAATGATGAAATTTTGAACATCTTTTTGAAATAGGT
Organism: Andricus quercusramuli; assembly: GCA_932178445.1. Taxonomy (NCBI): domain Eukaryota; kingdom Metazoa; phylum Arthropoda; class Insecta; order Hymenoptera; family Cynipidae; genus Andricus; species Andricus quercusramuli. The sequence goes on from CAKNXH010002454.1 coordinate 467,395, forward strand.
CTATCTTTAAAATTTGCAATTGAAGATTCTTCAATTCTTAATGTGTATTATTTAGAATAATGTAATTTTGAATGTATTTAATTTGTTTTTAGTAGTTCCATTTTAAAGATTTGCAATTACAAACTCTTCAACTTTGAAAACACAAAAGTTCTTAAGTTTTGATGACAATTTTTAATTTTTATAATTTAAAAATTTTTTAAATCAATGATGGAAGGTTCTTCAGTTTTGAGAAGTTACAATTGAAAATTCTAAAACTGTGAACAATAAAAATTGCACCGTTGATTTATTTTTTGAAATTTATGGATTGCCCTTTGCGCGGAACGTCAATTTTTATTATTCTGTGACAGAAGATATCTAAAAAATATTATTTTTAGCTTCAATGGGTACAAAATGCATCAGTTTTAAACACTTTATGAAAAATATGGTCACCTAATAAAATAATTTCAATCATTCGATAATAAATTTTATATTTTGAAATTATGTTATATTATTTTTCAATGATTTCTACCATTAAAGAATTTATTCTCAAAAGTTGGATATAGTTATATCCGTCCGTCCGTCCGTCGGACTTTTTCCTCGGGAGAGGAAGTAAGGTATGTGATGACTACTATCGGCGAGAAAATTCGAGTTCTCTGGGTACGACGTTAAAAAATTGAGTGAAGAATAAATGGTAGCTCAGTTAATGAAGGATCATTTTAATGGCCAAAATGTCGTACGTTAATGAGCCTGAAGTAAATATGCCAAAAAAATGGTTGTAACTTACAGACCCGAAAATCGGATAAAAAGTAAGGAAATTTGACAGCTTTTAACGACAGTGAAGTTTGGTACATAGTTTTTTATTGAAAAGGTCATAGAAAAATTCTAGAAAAATGCATGGTGGTACTTTGAACATTTCTGAACAAATTCCCGTTGACAAATTTGCAGAATATAACAAATTGTTCGTTTTTTGTATATAAATATACAAGTGTGCTATCTTCAGTTCTAATTAAGATAATAATAATAATAATAATAATAATAATAATAAATCTTTATTGAGTTCGTAACAAGAAGGATATGTACATGGCAGACAGAGTTAACACAAGAACCCAAAGGGCGAGGTACAGCTTAAAGCTGCTTTCACACCTAACCCTAATGAATTGACTTAAATTACAGGTAGTTAGTTGAACTATCTGTACCTAATTATTTACAATTTGAAAGAAGTATGTGCTTCTCTTTCATGTGATCGTCGTCGTCTTTCCTCAGCAAAACTTGGAAGTATATGCTGAGGAAAGACGAAGACGATCCCATGAATCCATGTTCAGAAATGCTTAAAGTACCACCACGACTTTTTTCAAATTTTTTCCATTATTTTTTCAATAAAAAACTATGTTAACTAACTATGTTAACTATGTTTAAGTGTCGTGAAAAGTTGTCAAATTTCCTTACTTTCCAACCGATTTTCGGATCTGTAAGTTATAAAATTTTTTCGGCATATTCATTTTACGCTCATTTACGTACAACACTTTGGCCTCTAAAATGATTCTTAGTTCATTGAGCTAAAATTTTTTCTTTACTGACTTCTTTAACGTCAAAGCCAGAGGACTTGAATACCCTAACCGACTTTACCCCTGACACTAGAGAAGTCATTATTAGCTAGGACAAATTATTATATCTTTTAACTGTTTCAGTTTCGTATTAGATAATATGTCTCCGGTTTTCACATTTTTTGACATGTTTTGAACTGTTTCAGATTCAAGTTTTTTTAACAATGTTTATGCGTATTCTAGTTTTGAACAGGGTAATGTTATAGATGTAAATGGAACAATGCTTCTTTAAGTTCGTACGTATATTTTCTAATTTCGGAGAATTTTCCGCGTATTTGAAATATTGTATTTTAAGATATCGTATGTTTACAGAGGACAGGGGGAAAAGGGGAAAGTATAAAAGTTAGTCAAAACAGGATATTTGACCCTATTAGGACGTTAATTAAGTCGTTCAAACCTTCTTCTATATTATCTCTGCCCTACTCTTCTTTCTTTCCCCTCTCCTCAACTACTTCTCCTTCACCCGCTTCGCCCTTTGCATCACCACCCTTCCCGAAATTCTTCTTCTCCTACTTCCTCCTCTCCTCACTTCTCCAGCTAACACTTCACTTTCCCTACTTCTTTTCCCCAGCCATTAATTTCCCTTCTCTACTCACCCGCGCTACCCTACTAGCACTCCGTTCATTTCCCATACTATCCTCCGTCATTTCCACTCATTTTCTCTTCTTCCTCTCCTTAATTTCCCCCAAATGACCACTACTAATCCTCTCCTCATTACCCTACTTCCCCTCCACTCATTTCCTCAACTATCTTACCGCTCATTTCCCTCACATCTATCCTCCACATTTTCCCTCATTTCCTCTACTTATCTTTCCCCAATGCCCCCTCTTTTCCCTCATTCAATCTCCTTTATTTACTTCCCCTCTTCACATTTTCCCTCATTCACGCTACTCTTGCCTAACCTCATTTCCCCTACTTTCCGTCCGCTTATTCCCCCTCACTTGCTGTACTTCCCCTTCCGTCATTTCACCTACGTCCTCTCACCTACGTCCTTTCAGATACTTTTTCTGCCCTAATCAACTTACTCTCCCCTCCCCTCTCATACTTCCTCTACTTTCGCTTCACCCTTTGCTTCACCTCCCTTGCCGAGATTCTTCCTCCTCTACTGCACCCTCTCCTCACTCCCCTACTCCACTTTCTCTACTTCTCTTCGCCAGCCATCCCCTCCCCTCTCCTACACATCCACACTAACCTACTAGCCCTCCGTTCCCTTAATGCCTTTGATTTTCCCTTCTATCATTTCTCCTTCTCCCCCTCCTCTCTTTTCCACTTACTTCCATTCTCGTAATTTCCCCTACTTCCACTCTTCTCCTTTCCCCTCACTTCCATTCTCAAATTTTCCATTCCTTCCTATACTTTCCCCGTCCCTCATTTCCCCTACTTCCCGTCCGCTCGTTTCCCTCACTTGCCTTACTTCCCCTCCCCTCATTTTCTCTACTTCCCCACCCTCATTTCCTCTACTGCCCCTCTAATTATTTCCCCTCACTTTCCCTTCCCCAATTTCCCCTAATTTCCTATCTCTTTCCCTCTCCTTATTTCCCCAATTTCTCCTCTCCTCATTTCCCGTCCTATGAAAAACGCACGACGAATGAATGGACGTCCGACCGAAACTTTAACTGTTTTTGCCCAGGGCTACGAAACAAAAAAATGGGGAAGCGCAGAGGAACAGAAGAAAGACTGTGATCCCTTTAATTTCTTTTCTGTTTGACATGGAAGCAACGTCAAATAAACTGAAGCGATAGGATTAAAATTATATTGTACTATTTCAAAAAATTGTTTGGGATAAAACTTTTTTTACTAATTTGTCCGCTTCAACAGGAATCAATTTTGTGTGCTCCTCTCTTGAAATAATTGCGACAAACACAGTATATATTACGTCGCTGGTTTGCGTAAAATAAATTGCTTAGCTGTGTTCACTACTCAGATATACGTATTGTGTCTTTAAGGTACAATTTATACCTTTCTTCTTTTTCGTTGGAAATTGAGATCGAACACGGAATCCACGTTCCTTCACGCAAGACAAGAAGAGTGAATTCCGGTTATAGAACTTCGATTAGGTTGCGCAAACTCTTTCTGTGCTTTGCAACAATTGGTTCTTGAGGATCCGTAAATTACAGTTTGACCATCTTTTTGCCTTATGTATATCACTTATACCTAGGATTTAGAGACGTTTTTTTTAAATTCAGTTCCGACGAGACTAGGGCGTCTCACGAACATCGATTTTGAAATTCGACTGTACTAATTGCAAATTGCAGGGCTGCCACACAGTCAACTAAGTCACGTTTAGTAACTTTTTTTTTTGAGTCACTTTATTTAATCTAAAATTTAATCAAGCTATGTATGAAATCTCTAGTAATCTATGGTATGAAAATGCTATCCAGTATCAGACTTGACACTCTTTCTCCCTTTTTGAAGAATTCCCTTTTTCCCCCCTATCTTCAAGCACATTTTCCTTCATCTTGTTCTCTTGGTTAAGTGCCAACTGAGGTTAGAGAATTCAATAAAGAAACCCAACTATTTTCAATTAAAAATTGTTAATTCTTTTTATTTCATTTTATTTTTGGACCACAATTCATTTTTTGTGAGTAAACATTGTATTACTTGCTTGAAGTTTTAATTATTTTCTTGAAAATTGAACTATTTTGTTAACAGGTCAACTGTTTGGTTTGAAGTTCAACTGTTTGGTTGAAAATTCATCTATTTTGTTAAAAAATTGATTATTTGAAAATTCAACACACTTCTAAAATATTCATCTTTATGGATTGAAAATTCAACTGTTTTGTTAAAAATTCACCTGCTTTTAGGTTCAATTCAATCTTTTTTGTTCGAGATTTCGAATATTTTACTGCAAAGTCAACTATTTCGTTAAAAATTCACCTTCTTTGTTAAAAATTGATCTCTTTGGCTTGAAGGTGCAACTATTTGGTTCTAAATGCAACTGCTTGGTTGAACTTTTTTCTTCGTTTAAAACGCGCTGTTTGATTGAAAATTTACCTTTATTATTTAAAAATGAAACTTTTTTGTTAAAAATTTAAATTTTCGGAGTGAAAAGTCAAATATTGTCTAAAACATTTGACTTTTCAGCTTGTTTATAAATCCAACCATTTTGTTGACAATTAATTGCCTGTTTTGGTTGCAGATTCAACAATTTTGTTAAAAATCGATTTTTCTGGTCGAAGAATAATCATTTTAGTTGAAAATTAATCCCTTTGGTTGAAAACTTCACTATTTTCTTAAGAATTCGTCTTTTTTGGTAGAACATGTATATTCTTGGTTGAAAATTAAGGTCTGTAGTTAGAAGTTCATCTATTTAATTAAAAATATAATCTTTCTTTGTTAAAAATGCAACTGTTTGATTGAAAATCATTAATTTTTTTGTTTTGAGGATCCAGCTATTTTGTTCAAAATTCGCTTTTTTTAGTCGAAAATTCAACTACTTGGTTGAAAGTTGAACAACTTGAAGAAATGAATTCTTCTGTTGAAGCTTCATCATTTTAGTTGAAAATTAATCTTTCTTTATTTAAAAATTTAATTATTCTCTTGAAAATTCTTCCTTGTAAATTCATTTGGTTGAATATCTGTCTATTTGGTCGAAAATTCCTGTTTCTCAGTAGAAAATTATTCTTTTTAGTTTAAAATTCATCTTTTGGGATAAAAGTTTATCTATTTTTTGGAAATTGCAGTATTTTTACGTGAAACCTTAGGAATTTGAAACAATTCAATTGGAATTCATTATTTGTACCTGCATTCATTTTATTCAAAAGATTTAATTCCCCTATTATTTCGCTATTTCTGTAAAAACATTACCCTATTTACCACGGTTCGAGAGAATTTTAAGATTTGAAGTCTACAGTAATAAAATTGAAATAATATTAAAGTTTCTGGTTTTCTAGTTCCTGTTGTAAGCTTCGAATTGTTAATGTGGCAGTTGAGTGTCAAAAGTTTATTTAGCTTGTAATAAAATTAATTATAATTTGTCAGATTATTACTTGTGAAGTTTATTCTAGCAATTGTGACCTTGGTTTCACCCCCGAATGCAGCAACAGAATCTCATCTACTCTTGTCACTCTTAGTTACTTTTAAGCCTAAATTACGCATTTCTTCCACTTTCTTAAGTACATTAATCTGTTGCAGCCCTGAAATTGACGAAAAAGAGATTTAAAATTAGACATCTCAGTCACCAAAATACTATTTACATATTTGCGATTCAAAATTTGTAATGACTCCTATCCAGTATTATAGTCGTTAATTTTAGAAATATTATCCTTTTTTACAGGAAATATTTTCAACAAAAGTTGATTGCATGTTATGTAAATTTATATTAATAACTCGCTTATGATATAATATGAATACAGATAATTTTACTAGGCTATAATTAATTCACTTTATAATTCGAAATCTGCATATGACAGTAATAATGCCAAACGAGACAGGCAAAGGGGTTGATCTAAAATAGCTTTCTATGGTTTTATCAGCATTGAAATATTTGGCATACTATTATGATTGTCTATTGAATTTTCTTGATTACGTACTGGATATAGAATATACATAATTCTTGTTCTAGACATGTTAATAGCAACCCGATCAATTATTTAATGATGAGTAAATGCTAGGATGGCTACTACTGCTCCTTAAGGGGCTTAATTGATTTAAGTACTATCAAACCGATATCGGACAAAAAAAATCCAGACATACTTGAAATCTTACTGAATATTTTAATATAATAATATTGTGAAAAAAAATGTTAAAGTATCAAGAAGAATGGTTAAAAAATCAGTTGTTCATGAAAAGACTTCAAATTTTTGCATTTTCAATGTTCACTAGGTGGCCCACTAATCCCCATAGTAAGCCATACCGATCTTATTTTTTTTCAAATGGGCGTAATTTAATAAACTAATAATTTTTTAGTATTTAAGTTTATTACTTCACTGATTGTAAGTAATCCGATTTAATTTTAGGCAGAATCAAAGACACTAAAATGTTCTGTTTCAAACATAATCTTCAAATATATATTTTTTCAAGTTTAATGAAAATGTAAAATTTCATCTTAGTGAAATATTATTAATTACGGCAAGCCAAAAATTTTTTCCTTATGGAATTCTTTCTAACCTAATTTTTTTCGCGGTTTTATTTATTCAATATCATTTCGTAAAACGATTATTACATTGATTATTATAAAGCAAAGCCTAGGTGGAAAGTTACATGTTATACTGTTACAATTATCATTTTAGTGATTCGCAGATTTGAATAATCTTTCGTAAGCAATTTTTATGCACAGTATTAATGATTTATAAATGTGATTCATTATTAATAAAACTCAAAATCAATTATGCTACAAATCACTTTTTTTAAGACTGTGCCAGTATCGTTGCTTACTTTTCAACAATATTTCTGGCAAAAATAAAAGTAAATATAGTGGTTCAGCTATGATTTTTTTCTCGTGCCCGTAGGTACTGTTTCAGGTGGAAAATCGTAAAGAAGAAAAATCATCACCAAATAGGTTTTCGAAAGATATTGAATTATATAAAAATGAAAAATAAAAAATTTCCTGTTTATTTATAATTCGAGAACAATGTCACTTAATTTTTCGACTAAGATGATATGTACTAGAGAAACAGACATCTTGCTATAATTAATAAGATAATAATATTGAAAATATTATAGAGTTTACATAGAAATTTCTTTAAATTTTCAACATCTCAATTTGTAATATCCTTCTTGAAGATTCGTGTATTCTTTTTGTAATGTTCTTTTTCTTATATTTATTTATTTTATTCTTATTTAATTAATACAATTTTTCCAAAAATGATAGGAATTCTATATAGATCACCTTTAATATGAACCCAAGAACTATAAGACAATATTCATTATAAGCAGACAATGCACGCGCGCGAAGCTCGCGTTAGCTTTTCTGAATTTTTATTTCCTAACATTAAAAATCTATTATTGAACAAATTTTTAAATATCAACTTTGAACAAATATGAAACAATAATTATCAATGGATAATTTCGAACTGAAGGCCTTTGAAATTTAAAATAGAAAATATATTGAACGAATTTGAATTGAAAAAGTTCCAAATCAAACAATTTTAAATTATGTGAAATTTCGGAAAAATGAGAATATTCCGGATGGAATAGAAAATAATTAAGCTTATATTATTTCGAAATGAAATCACTTAAAATTGAATAATTTGAAATTTAAAGTGTCTTGAAAATTTGACATTAGGAATTAGAATTTCATTAGAAAGGCGTTGAAATTGTATAATTTCTAATTAGAAGCATTCAGAATTAAATAATCTCGAGATTTATTGATTTAAGAATAAAATTTAGAAAACAGGACTATTTCAAAACTTTAAAAATTGAAATTCAATCATCTCTAATCAAAAGCGTTTAAACTTGAATAATTAAAAATTTTCAGCTCTTAAATTGAAATAATTTTTAATTCGAAGCGACTCAAATTTGACAATTAAGAATTGAAAACTAGATTTAATGTTTCGAAGGCAAAGCTCCTCCAATTCTGGAATTCTAGAGTTTCAACTAGTATTGTATTGTATTGTATTTATTTGTTTATACTCCCTTCCTTTTCCGATTTTGAGAGTCTGTACATACCCAATTCCCTACATTATTCCAGCCTTTCCAAATTTCTTAATGTCTTCTAGAGTTTTGAATTGTTATTACATAAAAAAATTATAATTCAAGATTAAAATTGATCTCGAAAATTTTCCTTAATCACAAGATAAATTCACTGTCTGATTTGTACTGCGGTACGTTCAGCATTAAACGAATCCGAATCTGAAATAAAAATGAAAACATTTGTAATTACCGAGATTTGTTTTATTCAAACTTTCTTATACTCACACCCTTTACAATTTTTAGTATATCAAATAAACCTAAATCATTCAAAAGTTGGAAGTTTTCAAATCGTTCATTGTACATTTCAAAATTTTACCATTTCAATTTTAATTGCTTAATTGAAACTTTTGAAAGGGAAGATTGGAAAATTTAGCCTTTAGCATGTAACTTCAGAACTTTAAAATTACATATAACCTATCAGATTCAAAGAAATTATTCCATTACTGAGGTATCGATTACAAATAAGTCGAATTTCAATTTCAATAATTCGAATTTTCAATTTTTTAATTTTAATTTTGTCATCCTAAATCGCGCCGCGGGGAAATTGTGCCGTTGTCATTCATGCTTGCAGAAAGAGATAAGATTTAGTTCAGAAAAATAAATACATACTTATTTGGATACATATAAAATGAATATCAATTTTTTTCCGCTGAAAATATATCAAGATTTTCTATTTGTTTACTCTAATTATTTATAACAATGCTAAATGTTACGTGTTAGCAATACTTTATAGTTTAGTAAGTCTGATAAGCTGCTTCGATACATATCAGGGAGCAAATAATTTTTTTTCGCCCAAAAATTATGAAAATTCAACTTTCAAAGTTTTATTATTCTAAAAACGTTGAAAATTATATGATTTGTAATCGGAAACTTCTAAAACTAATGAATTCCAACTTTAAGCGTAAAGAATAAGCTTTTCCAGACTTTCAAAAAACGAAGTATTGTTGAATTAGGAGCTTGAAACTAAGCTATGAAGAAAAATGTCCAGTTTTGCTTTATATTTCTTTAATTTGCTTATTTTAATTTCAAAGTAAAAAATGGATAACATAAAAATTAATGAAAAATAGTTTTCATGCAAGAGGAACAACTTCATGTGGAAGACGATTTTGTAAGATGTAAACCAACTGAAACTGACGTAGGAACACCATGCTACATTACATACAAAAAATAAAAATACCATGGTAAATTAAGATTTTTCGTTCTTAAATAAAGCTTACATATGAAATTGAATATTCTTATAGAAAAAATATCACGAAATTAGTCAATAATCTGTATGAAACATTTTTACTAGACCCTGTCAAGGGTACAATTTTTATACCTCTATCCATCAATAGATAATCGTTTCTGTTATTGCTCCTGGACATGACAGAATACTCAATTCTGGATAATTATAATTTTTCATTACTATACTTACAATATGTATGAGTAATACATGTACATGCTTCTGGCAACCCTATTCATGGTAGGTACCATGATGCACAAAATGACACAACAGAAGTCTATTTTTGAGAAATTACATCCCTATCAAAGAAAATTTTTTTAAAACCAGAATTCAATTTTGGGCACAAAAACCATATGTGAAATTAGAGAAAAAGAACAATCGATGTGTCTAGATCAAATATTTGTTAGAGTTGACCAAGAACCGAATTTTTGAGAACGTCAAGAAGAAACCGAACTCTTGAGACGACTATGGTCTATGGCCTAATGTCTCTGTTTATTAAGTTTTGGAAGGAAATAAAAAAAAATCAACTTGTGTAACGAAGGGGCACAAGAAGGCTTAACAAGAAGGATGTTTTTGACAGTTGCCGGATGTGGTGTACTATAAATTTAGGGCAACGAACAGTGTTGGGTAGTAACTTGTTATAAGTAACTAAGTTGCTGAAAAATTATGTTAATTGTGACTTTCAGGGTAACTTCGCTACTATTCTAAAAAGTAACTTGTAACGTAACTTAGTCACGATTTTTGAGTTTTGTCTTTTGTGTTTTAGTATATCACCTATTAGGAGAAGTTTATGGCTCAGTTATGGGTAGAAAATTAATCTTTTTTGGTTAAAGATTCAGATATTCTGTTGAAAACTCGTCATTTTTGATTAAATTCAACTGTGATTGATTTCAAATTCAAATCTTTTTTGGTTGAAATAATATCAACTTTTGTATTTTTTGTTGAGAATTCATTCGCACCCGACTCTCGGTTTAGGAATAGTGTGGGGGGGTTATCTGCAAATAGCCTTGTTTCTGAATCGGGGGTACCGAAACATAAATAGTCAGGGCCACCTGAACCGTTTGCAATTTGAATGCATAATATTGCTCTATATACTCGACTGAGTACTCGCGTATTGTGTCCTTCTGATGCGAGATTCAGAACCGTCTCTCGCCCCTTCAGCTGAAAAACTGCGCGGGCCAGCAATTCTAGGGATTCCTCAACCGCGACTTTCGAAACCGAGAGACGGGTGTGCTTTGATCAAAAAATTTGGTTTGAAAATAAAACTGTTTTGTAAAAAATTCTCTTTCTGGTTTGTAAATTCAACAATTCAAGGGACATTTTATTTCTTTCCCGTTTGGAAATTCGGCTTTTCCGTTTTAAAATTGATCTCTTTTGGTAAAAAAAATCTCATCTTTTTTGGTTGAAATTTCAACTATTTTGATAGAAAATTAATCTGATTTGATTATAGAAAAAAATTTTAATTTGATGTGGATGAGGATTCAGCTATTTTGTTGAAAGTTTTTTTTTTTTTTGGTTGAATTCAACTGTGATTGATTTTAAATTAAACACTTTTTTGGTTGAAATAATTTGGTCTACTATATTTTATGTTGAGAATTCATCTATTTTGGTTGAAAATTCATGTATTTTGTTAAAAATTGAACTATTTTAATAGAAAGTTCAACTAGTTGGTTGAAAAATAACGAACATTTGTGTTGAAAATTCATGATTTTGGTTGGAATGTTCAACTCTTTTGCTAAAAAGTATTGATTTTGGTTTGAAAATTCATGTTTTTTGGTTAATAAATTTTTGTGGAGGGTTCAATTATTTGGTTGAAAAATTCTTCTTTTCTAGTTGAAAATTTAACGACTTGGTTAAAAGTTGAACTACGTTGTTGAAAATTCAGTTTTTTGGTTGAAGGTTCATAATTTTAGTTAAAAATACAACTCTTTTGTTCAAAAATTCAACAAAACTAGGGCCCCGATTCACCGGGTATTTCGGGCTCGGCCTCAATTGCCTTCACGTTAAATCGGGGTTCTCCGATCCGTAAACAACCAGGGCCGTGTGAACCATTCCTGTTGGATTTTTCGCTTTCTTCCGCTTTTTTTCTTTCCTTCCCGCTTGTTTCATACAGTACTGCGCTACTCCGCTGACCTTGCAGCGCCTCTCTCTCGCTTCCTTAAACCCCCTCATGACCGAATGCAACGGTATCTAGGGTTTCAGTAAATCTGGGTCCAAATGTATTTTGTTTCATGTTCTTCTCTTTTGCTAGATGATTCAACTATTTGGTTAAAAATGGACCTTTTTGTTGAAAATTTAACCCATTTGTTGAATATTCGTCTTTTTAGTTTGTAAACTTTAGAAAATTCAACTATTTGGTTGAAGATTAAGTTTTTTATGAGAATTAATATTCTCGGTACGAAAATTCGACTATTCGGTACAAAACTCATGTATTTTTTTTAATGTTAACCATTTTGGTAGGAAGTCCAACTATTTGGTAGAAAAGTAAATTTGTTTGAAAATTCATCCTTTTGGCATTAAAATTCAACTCTTTCGTTCAAAAGTGTTCTTTTGGTTTGAAAATTAATGCAATTCTTCTCTTAAAAATTCATCTTTCTTTCATTTTATTGGAAATGCAATATTTTTACTTATAATGTGAGGAATTTCAAGCGTTTCAAATGGAATAATGCAAAAGTATTTTTAACTATTTCATCAGTCGAAAGTTCGAAAGTTATATGATTTGCAGAGTTCCGTGAAACAGGGGAATAGAATTGCTAGCATTAAATACGTAATACGTAATTTTGACTTGAAATTCAATATCATCCTGCCGAAAAATGTGAAAAAAACCAAACCCATTCAGAATCTGATGTGATGGGCAGGATATTCTGAGAGAAATATCTATTAATCAATTTGAATTCTATTCTGAATATTGTTGTTGACTTGTCAAAATATAATGTGTATCTTTTTATATACTTTAACTAATACCTAATTCTTTTTTAATTAAGTTTTTATGAATTCTCAATTTATTTATTTTGATTTTTAAATTATGAAATTATGGAAGTGAAAAAAGTAACTTTTTAAATTACTTAAAGTTACTTCATCTTGTAACTGTAATTAGTTACTCAGAAAAAAGTAACTTACCCAACACTGGCAACGAATTATAGACAAGGAGTTTCGATAATAAACAAAAGAATATTCAGTAATTTCGTTAGCAAGATTTTTTCAATATCAAGAAATAAAAGTGCAAGAGTCGATAAATTCTTGTCTTGTCGTGCATCACTAGAAACAGATTTATATCATTATAGAGAATATAGGGCTCGATGTAAGTTCATTCCTGTTAATTTTCTAACTCCATGAATCTGGAGATACAGAAAGAAAGGAAAGCAATAACAATCTCGAATAGTCTTCGGCACGGAATAAGAGATTTTCCGATATGCACTAGGACGACGTCGACACCGATGATTTGCGATGCAATTAATGTCACCGTCGGTACATATGGTTGGTAGAAGTGGTAGAAGTGAACTGTAGGAAAGGTCGTGCCTTCCTGCTCTTCTCTGGTCGCATCGCCGTTTCGGTCGTATACGAGGTCGACACGAACCATATATTATATATATAGATATATATGTATATGCATATATATATATATAGATATATATGTATATGCATATATATATATATATATATATATATATCCTTCATATATGTATATATTGGTACTCCAGCCACCGAATCAAAAAACTATGGGAGAAAGTGCCTACCTGTTGGCGGAGGTCGGTCGAAAGGCGATCGTCCCGCGATTCACCTGGTGAACGCAGACAGGAGAATACAGAGTTAAATAGGCCTACCACACAGAGGAACACATATAGAATAATGAATAATTTATGTACCCATCAAAAATCAAAGCTATCTTTCTAAAATGTTGAAGGCAAAACGAAAAATTCGGTTACTAAATTCCTTTCGCTACATCAATTTCAAAATCGGATTCCTTTTCCTTATTGCATTCTACGATTTCGAGTTTCTTCACATTCTGCAATATAAACGGTGTGTTATTAATATTAGGTATATGTCAAATATATGGGTGAAAATAGAAAACTCAACAATATTCTGCCCCAAGAAAACTCACAGAAGAAACTAAGAATAAAATTTGTTGCAGGAAATTTTTTAGAGCGATAAAGTTTTGTTCAGCCAACTTCGCGTCTTTGAAAATACATGTGTTTGGCATGGAATAAAAAAGAAAGTTTAACCGATATTTGTGTAAAGTTTATCCTGTGAAGTTAATTTTTGTTGCAGAGAATTTTTCTATGGAAATCGATGTAAAGTTTATCTTCCGTTTTTTCTGTGCTACTGCCTTCCATTCACCTAAAAAATTTTTTAATTATAGTATCTGATAGTACGTGACTCATTCTATAATACCTTGTACAAGAGAAAAATCATTTAAATATGCTAAAATATCACCCGGTCCCATGTGTCTGACTACATTTTCTCAAAGTAGAATGTGTTTATTTCTTTACTTATTGCACATACAAAATTTTGTAATATGTATATATTTTTCTAATAAGACAAACTAATAGAAATAAAAGTTTATGGTAAGACTGTCACCCGTTCATACGACAGTTTTTAAATATTTCTTTAATGAAAGAGTTGGATTTTCTAATTTAAATTTATTGAAAAATGAACATCCTAGAGAGTACTTCTCAAAATGAAAATTCAATCTTTCAAATATTTACTATAAAGAAAGTAAATGAGGAAATTACGTAGTTCATTATACTGGTAATGTTGTCAGTGTCACCCAGTCACACACATTTTCGCTGCGAAGAAAACCTTTCACCAGGTTAGTTCATCATCAAAATATTGCTTATTATATACCCTTTCTATCGTTAAAATGTTTTATTGATACAAAGTAGTCACCTAATATTAACCTACGTCATTACGTTTTTTTCATTCATTATCTTGTCTCTCGTTACGTAATTATTTTCATGGATGCGTTTAAAGTTATTCACAAAAAAAGTTTCCATTATAATATTTCGATAATTTTTTAACTTGACGTTCCTATATTTATTTATATTTCGTTTATTATGCTATAAAAAATAACTAAAATTAGTCCTAACGTATATTCTAAATACCTACGAATATTTATACAAATAATAATGACCCTTACTTAGTTTGTATACATGCATTGGAATAAAAATATTAATAAATTTTAAGGAAATTAGGTTGATTTTTGAATTCTCACCCAAATAATATAGGTCTAAGATATCTGCCCTCCTGATCAAGAAACTATAAAACTGCATTTTTAACAAAAATAAGTTTTTTGTATCCTCAGATTTGTTATAAAAAGGTGAATTAGACTACTTCCATCGTTAATACAAATTTTAATTAAACCTCCCGATAATTAGGTCTTTTTTTAGATCCATTTTCGAGAATTCCTGATGCAGAAGCAATTATTACATGTGCACAAAATTGTAGCATATCTACACCCTAATTTTATTCTGAATACTACCCTTACAAGTAAAAAAACATCCTGTATAGATGGTTGCAAAATTATATATCTCTTTATACATCTTACATATTTTTGGACTTGAATGATTGTCAGATATCTTCTAACAGAATGTATGTCAGTAATATAAAAATACCCTTAAACTTTTACAAACTACCCCCTATAACGATATTTTACTTCTTTGACACTTCTTCACATAATTTCTAACGAGAAAAAAGTTCTAGGATTACTTCAGAAATATTACTTGAATTTTTTATAGTTTTTTTTTTTAATAATTAAAAGTCAATTTGAGAACCGATTTTGATCTCTTAAATCACCCTTGATAAAAAATGATGAAACAATATCATCTTGTACAAACCAATACAAACTAGAATACTATTCTTAGAAGGTGAAAAACGCTCTGTACAGGCTAGAAAGTTTTATTTTGCTAATTTTTTATTTTCAAACGTAACTCTCAAGCTATGCAGGTTTTTATATGAATCTACAAGAAATCTTCAAATTTAACAAAAAAATCAATAAAATCATGCTGATTTAACATTTGTACAAAAGAAACACATATTTCACACAGTAAAATGTGCTATCCATTTGTTTATACATTCAAGATAATCATTTTAGTTTAGTCAGGAAGTTCGTTAAATGTGACTTCAAACTGAAGTGTAAAGGATCCTGCAAATAATTTTCGCCTTATGTGAAAAAAAATATTTGTAAATTATTTATAAATATAGTAGAAAAAGTGAAACATTTGTGTGAATCCTCTTGCAGGATTACTTTTTAAACTTCAGACGTGATTCTTTTAAAATAAACGTTTTTTAATTTTAGGTTGTGCAGCAGATTTATTCCAAAATCTAAGTACCTATCCTAAGAGTTGCGTCAAAAGTAAAAAATGAACAAACAAACAAACAAACAAAATATATATATATATATATATATATATATATAT
The DNA here is from genome assembly GCA_932178445.1 of Andricus quercusramuli. NCBI lineage: Eukaryota > Metazoa > Arthropoda > Insecta > Hymenoptera > Cynipidae > Andricus > Andricus quercusramuli. Next base: position 483,249 of record CAKNXH010002454.1, read on the forward strand.
ATATAAAGGTTGCTTAAAGATTAAAAGCCGGAACTCAAATTGTCTTTAAATTATTTGTGAAAAACTATAAAATATTTTAGTAATATATTTGTGAAGTAATTCTAGAACTTTTCTTATATGAAATCATGTAAAGAACTGTGAATGATTATTAAAAACTTATCATTACTTTCTTGATTTTTATAGCCTGACAAATTAAGAGATAACTATTGATGCGTAAAGGATATTTATAATAATAAAAATGTTGTCCAAGGGTGAAAATAAATACCATTATTTATGTACGTGATTAATAATATTTTTTGTAGAAATCTCATTACATGCATTGTTGCATAAAGGCAAGAATTAAAATTTATTTAATGGGTTTTCATAAAACAACAAAGTTAACATTTTTAACACGTGTCAATATTTCTAATAGTTAATTGACTGTTTATAAAGAAGCTTGAGTGGAAAAATAGTTTCTTATGGTAATTATCTACAGCCTAAAATTAAAATCATGAAGATGAGCACACCTATGTTATAAACTACGTAGCCAATTACAATTTCATACCATCGCAGATTTAAAAAAAATTGAATACAATATTGGATACAAAAGCTTCAATTATGAACAAAATTATCGACAAGTTTAATGCACCATTACAATGAAATATATATTAAACAATGTTATGTTATGTAATTTTTCCAAATATGTTTACTCTTATATTATTAAATAAAATTTAGTTGCCTCAGGCACCCCAGACACCCGAGTTACGATACAATTAAAAGTTATTAAAATGAAAAGAAAGAAAATTGAAACAATATGGAACATACTAGAATTTTAAAGAACGATTGCGATGATAACAAACATGATTGAAATGTAATATAAAACAAGAATAAACAATTTCCCTCAAATCTTTTTCTCAAATCACTGAAATTTTTATTTTTAACAACAACGTAGAAGATCGAAACTCTTTACTAAAGGTTTTAGATACTTTTACTTCCTATTTAATCTGTTTTTTAAATCTAGAAAAACAGATCATCACATCTAAGGGTGTAGTTAGTAAATAGTATAAAGCCCGATGAACTCAACAAAGTTTGAATACTTTTGTGGGTAGTAGTTACATCAAAACTTGTGGAAATTTCTTTTGCAGATTTTTTTTAAATACTCTACAATCTTCTTCATTCTTCAAAACCTTCGAAAATATTCTGATGCTATTCCTTGAAATTCTTGAAAGTTTTTTTAATCTCTTCAAACTTTCTAGGAATATTTTAAAATACTATAAAATCTTAAAAATCCTTGGAAAGTTCTTGTAATCTATTAAAATTCCTTGCAATCTTTTAAAACATCCTAAAATCTTTCAAATTCATTAAAATGTTATAAAATCCCTTGACATCCTATGAAATTACATAAAATCTGATATTTCTTGAAATACCTTGAAATATTGTAACTTCTATGAAATCCTTTAAGATTCGGCTATAAATTTGATCGAATCCCTTGAAATCATTCAAATCTTTGGAAATTCCTTGAAATATGTTGAACCTTTTAAAATCTACTGAAATCCCTTGAAGTTTTTTTAAAGCTCTTGAAAATTTTTTCTTAAGTCTTTTTAATCACTATAAAATTATAAGTTTGAAATTCCTTGAAATTATATTGAATCTTATGATATTTCTTGAGATCCCACAAAATATTTTAAGTTTTATGAATTCCTTTGAGATCCGAGAAATACCTTATTGAAGGTCTTTAAAATCGTTAAAATTGCTGAAATGGGAGTCCTCTTAAATCCCTTGGTGAATGATTTTGCGGGTAGTAAAAATTTCACAAATTGTGACCAGAATTCCTTTTTATGGATTTTGTTACAGAAAGATGGAAAAAATCAAAATGTTAATTAAAGCATACCGATATGAAGTCTTCATAACATTATTACAATCTTTTATTATAAAATTATTCAACTTTAACGTTATATACTATAATTTTGGAAAGATGAATTTTCTATAAGGTTTATTTGTTCAAAATATTACGTAACAGTATCGCCGCTCCCCCTCCCCCACTTATAATAGATCGAAACATTACGCTGTTACGCTAATACACGTAATTTATGGATGGCACCTTATTAAAACTTTTGAAACTCTAATGGGAGGAATTTTCTAACGGAGGGTCCTAAGTGGAACTCAAGATTTCGCAAAAATATTTTTACTGTATTTAAGAAAATCACACGAAGTGAGTATAATTCATCACTCACGAGCGTAAGTTCTTCGCTTGGATTTTCTCAAGCTCTTCGATTCTCGCGGTTCGGTCCCTTCAGCGCGCGAGGTATATTATTATTTATTACATACATTACAGCCAATTTGCAAACAGTCGGTTGCAGTGTTTCAAAAGAGAAGTGCCCATGAGTTAAACGGTTATGCAAGCAAACATATCAAATTTTCATATCGACGAGTCGGGAAACAGATAATTAAATAGTAGGGAAAACAAGGGTGATGGAATCAACTTTGACCTATATAAAAAATGCATACAAACCTAGATATATGTACTAAAAGAACAAAAAATATATCTATTTTAAGACTAATTTTGTTAGATCAGATGATGACGTATTTCAGAATCATAGAAATTATCACGGGAAAAAATAATATAAGCTGTCTATCGATACCAGAATAATACTTCACTTATTGACAAAACATAACGAAAATAAAGAATTGTTTTTTTATTTAAGAAAGATTCACACCTTATGGACATTCCGCTTTCTTAAATTTATGAAAATTATGTTTCTATAAATTGAGAAACCATTTCACGGCTAGTCTCGATTAATTTCAACCCAAAAGTTGTTACGCTTTAAACTAAGAAAGAAAACAATCATACAAAGCAATTTTAACAAATACGATTTTTTCTTCTTTAACGATCAAAAATCTCATTTTTCTCGAAAACCGCCTAAAATATGAATAGTAGCTCATGGTTTAAAACTGTTCTTCTTTCTGAAATCTATAAAAATATACTCTCGCTAGATTTTTATTTTGTGTATTTTCACCAATTTTCCAAAAAAAATCGACTAAAATGTAAAGAACATGTTACATGAGATTATTAAGGTTCCTGACCTTCAGAGTAAAGTAAAATTGGTCTTTGTCTCTAAAATTGAAGAAACATCATTATCAACGATTAAAACTCTCATTTTTTGGAAAACGATGCCAAAAATGAAAAGTAATTTAGCTGATTTTTTTTTCTTTTATGACTGAAAAATTTTTATCTGTGGAAAATTCTTCTTTTTGATTCAAAAATTCATTTCCCGAAATGAAATTTTATCTTTTTAGGTTGAAATATCAATTATTACACTTTTTTTGTTGAGAATTTATCTTTTTAGTTTGAAAATTTAATTATTTTGTGGAAAGTTCAAGTATTTCATTAAGAAGTCACCTTTTATGGTAGAAAAGCCTTTTTTGTTTAAAATAAACGAATAAAATTAAAAATTTCAAATTTGTATCTTAAATAACGTTTTATGCCGCTTATAAAAGATTCTATTTAAATAAGATTTATATAAGATCATATGTTTCGTTGCGAATGAATATTTTTCTATTGAAAATTCAACTAATGGTCAGGGAAAATAAGAAAAGGTCAAAGAAAAGTTACGGTTTTTTGAAAATAATGTTTTCATCTTGAAAAGCATGTATTATCTTAAATACAACAAATTTCCAATAGTTTCAAGTGCCATATATTATTTCTGTAAACCATACATTATGTATAGTAATAGGAAGGGGGTGGTATAAATATTTTGTTATGATTCGTTACAGGCGGAATTGAGGTCTTAGATAGGGCCTATTAGCCGTTGCTTCTTCCCCTATTCTCCTCTTCATTTCTTTTTTAATGAATTCCTCTTTTTCCTCCTGTTTTTAAGAAAATTTCCGTTTTTCTCATTTTTTGCTTAAATGTGAACAGAATTAATAGAACCCAACAAGAAATTCCAACTATTTTCAGTTGAAATTTAACTTCTTTTAATTCAAAAGTCAACTGTCCGATTTGCAAAAAAAAATGTTCTACAAAGTTATATGTATTTAAATAATGCGCTTCGTTTGTCAAAAAACCCCGAATTTGTTCTTCAATCCTGTATAAATTCTGATATAATATTGAGATATTTATTGCTTTCTTACTGACCTTGATAGTGTTTATTGCCTTATTTTGAAATCCACCGGAAATTTGAAAAAAGTTGAAAATTAACAAAATGACGTCAGTTTTTCTGAAAATATTGAAAGTAGATTTCCTGCAAAATCCCACACACATATTTTTTGCCAATTTTTTTTTTCAATTTGCACTTCCATAAGGAAGAAATCTTTTGATTCTTATTCGGGCTAAATAACTTTTGTATCAAGATAAAAGCTTGCGCGTCTGGAGAAGTTCTATGAAAAGTACCTGCTGCTTCTTCGTGATATCTTACATAGTTTACGAGAAAAATTCTAATATTATATTGTTAGGAAAAAAATTCCCCCGGCCTCAAAAATTTCCTGGAAAACTCCACCTTTTTTATTTTTACCTATATATTTCTTTACAAGTTCTGCTTATATGAGGAAGATATCGTATCATCTTTGTGCCCTCCAGACGATTTTTGAGGCCGGGAGAATTTTTTTCCTAAAAATACATTTTTTTATTTTTTCTAATAAACGATGTAAGAAATCGCAAAAGAGCAAACTATATCTCTCATAGAAACTTTAAAATGTGCAAAGGTTCATTTTAAAGTTTTCTCACATTTGTTGTTTGCGAGAAAAATTAGAAAATTTCATTTTATGAAAAAAAATTCTCCTGACCCCAAATTCTGTCCGGCCATTCTGTTAATTTTAAACCTTTTTAAATTTTCCGGTCTACTATTATATTTTTGGTTCAGAATTTATAAATTTTGGTTTCAAATTCTACTATTTGGTTCAAGGAAAAAATATTTTTTTGAAAATTCGTTTTCGTTTTAGGTTGAAAATTAATTTTTTCAACTGAAAATTTAAGAAATATATTTTTGGCTGAAAATTGATAGTGCACATTTGAAAAATCAATTACTAAGTTTTCATTACGAATTCATCTTTTTTTGGTTGAAAATTCAACTGCCTAGTTGAAAGTTGATCTGTTTGTTAAACATTAATTTTATCAATTGAAGATTGAACTTTTTGTTGAAAATTTGTTCTTTTTTGCAGTTAATAACTAATTTTTTAACTGAAAATTTAACTGTTCCACTAATGTTTGAAAATTCGCCGTTTTCAGTTGTAAATTCACTATTCGGTTGAGAAATTAACTTTTGTTGTAAAAAATTAATATTTAAGGATTGTAAATTCAATTTTTCTAGAAAATTCGTCTTTTTGGGTTATGAAATCAACTGTTTTGTTGGAAAATAATCTTATTTGGTTGAATTTTAGGTATTTTTCGAATGAAATCGCAGAAAAGGGGGTTTTCGTATTTGTGAAGCGATGATTGCAAATTTTAAGTAGTTTTTCAATGTTAAGAGGTGGGATATTAGAAATTATCACCTGATTTTCGAGGAGTAGTCTAATAAATATCACAGCCTGTCATCATAGAGCGGAGGGTTATAAAAATATCAAAAAAAAGTATCACCTGTTTTGTGAGCGACGGATGATCTTATGGTAAGTTCTGTAACACTCCTTCGTTATGGGAATAAATTTTATATGAAAGCGGTGGAAAAGTGCATAAGCGAAAAATTGGTCAAGTTTAATAAAATAGACGCTTTATATTCTCTAATTTTTAGGCTTTCTTATAGTTTCGGTAGTTTGTCCGTCAGTCCATACGTCGTATTTTTTTCAAAGGCGGGGAAGTGAGGGGAGGGGAATCATGGGGACTCAATTAAGTTAAAAAAAAAATAATAATTTCAAAGCATTACTTCAGAGATAAAAAAAATATTTTTTCTGAAGATTCTATTAAGACTTAATTAACGTCTTTAACCCTTATACATGCACGGTGGGATATTTAATATCCCACCTAGATTATCATCATATTTATAATATTCCAAGTTGTTTTTCCTCGATTTTGGTGATTCTTTTTGTGAATTTACAATAACAAAATGTTGGAGAATTGAAAATTACACTCCATTATCTGAAATTTCTGGTGTATTTGTTAATATCAATAAACAAATACCAAAGAAAGTCACTTTTGCAAGAAAAATTCATTATTTCCACAAGTTTTTGTTGTATTTACATAAAACTTGGTATATTCAGAGTTTTGAGGGTCGCCGTTTTGAAATCTGTTATCATATTTATAAAATTCAATATGGCGGATCTAATATGGTGGATCAAATTTGTGAAATTAACTCTTATTGTAACTGTAGATTTCGTATTTTAATAATTGGTATATAGAGTTTTTGGGGTTACTGATTACAAATGTGCTATCAAGCTTCTGAAATTCAAGATGGCTGATTCAATATTGCGGAAGAGTTTTCCCAAAATTAATGGATTTTCATTAAACATGGCATCTATGGGTTTTTGGGGTTTCTGATTACAAATCTGAAGTCGGTTTTCAGAAATTCATAATGGAGGATCCAATATGGCGAATGAAACTGGTGATTCATCAAAGATGCTACTTTTATACTAAACTGCATTTTGCGCAGCCAAATTGAAATCGAAATTTCTTATTTTAACCTAACCTCCAAAATTAAAAAAACTCGAAAACTACTAGATGCCAAGTTTCATGAAAATCCAACAATTTTTTGAAAACTTGTCCACCATATTGGATCGGCAATTCCGAATTTTGCAAATCTGCCTCCAGATTCGTCAGCAGAGTCCCCAAAACCCCCAGATGCAATGTTTAATGAAAACATATTAATTTTTTGAAAATTATTCCGCCATATTGGATCCGCCATTTTCAATCTTTAACAACTGACTTCATATTCGTGATTTGAGACCCCACATACCCCCAGATGCCAAGTTTAATGAAAATCCATCATTTTTTTTAAAACTCGTCCGCCATATTGGATCCGCCATTTTGAACTTTGCAAATCGGGCTGCGGATTCGTAATCAGCGACCCCGAAAAACCCCTACCTTGACTAATTTTTATATTATAGGAGCGACGATTAAAAGCTGATTTGCATTACCCTTTCCATGGAACGCCCAAGGATATCATACGACGTTTTCGCATTAGCATAACAACGCGGAAATACGTAGCTTACATTGCGCTAAAATGTATCTAGCATTTTATGTTCACTTAATACTGACGCTCTCATCCCTGGTTTCTTCAATTTGCGAAGTCACGTATATCTGGCAAAAATCGTGCCAATGCGCGGTGTGAGAAAGAATCGACGCTTTCCACTTTTGATTCTACTCTGTAGCTGAGAATGTTATTGGGAAATTTAAATTCTATTAATATAAATTACGGAAATTATGTGAAGATTATTATAAAAAATTACAACATTGAAACTTTCCACTAGAATATACCTTTATTTTCATCTTCGTCTTTTATTCTTCAACTAGAACATAGTTGCTCTATGAGCGCACCATTTACCCTTTCAGTCAGTAAATTCAATACGAATGACTCAATTATTTTTTTTTTTTCTATACAGTTCTTTGAAATTAGCAGGCTAGTTATATTGTTCACAAAATGTGACTTGCCGCGCATGGCATAATCCGACACCATACTTTAATTCTAAATATGTAAAGAACATAAAAAATACATTTTTATAGTCTTCTCGAAAGAATTACATTCTACTATTTGAAGTTGATTTAAATCTTCCAGAAGATTTCATTTACCACGTTTTAAAAGTGGGGATTTGGAAAAAAGTGTTGCCTTTTTCAAATCATAACCCAGGCTGTTTTCATTAAGTTTATTTTTTAATTTTATTACATTTCTGAGAAAAAATGATGAATTTCAGTACTAAAATTAAAAATGTATCATTTTTTAGAATCATTCACAGTTTCCAATTTCAATTAAAATACTTTTAATTATCATCAACTTAAGTTACATTTTAAATTCAGTTGGTGAAACCTCATTTTTCACTGCAAGCAAGTACACGTATGCAAATTTTAAAACTCAACATTTTTTTAACAAAGGTTGACATCTCACAAACACGACTCAAATTTCAAAATTTTTGCTGAACTACGTTGAACCCCAATTCACCTGAAAATCCTATAAGAAAAAATCTTTTATTTGAAGTTGGTTCAGATCGGCTCCGTGGATTGTGATTTTTTTCTGAATATTGATACTTATACATAAGTATTGTAATATTAGAAAGGTTTTTTCGACCATTTTTCTATATTTGCAATGCATTATTTATATCATGATAATATTTTCTGTTTTGAAATTGAAGCTTACCACAAACGATTAGTTTTTGCTTGTTCAATTGAAAATTTGAACTCCTTTTCACATTTTGATCCTGTAATGTGAAAAATTAAACTTCAGAGCTCAAAACTTTGAAGGGTTTTTATATTTTTCGAGATGAAAATTGAATACCTCTTAGGAAGGAAAATAGAAAAATCTTGGATTTACAGCGTATTTAAAAGAGTTCTTAATCTAATCACCTACGTACATTGTACTGAAATCGCATAATCTACTTTCAATAAATCTTCTCCTACTATGCAATAAATTTATTTTCTACAAGCTTCCAAGATGTCAAAATAACTAAAGTTTACAAATGTTTAGTTGTCATAAGCCAGTTCATTAAATGAACTTCTCTAAATTTTAGAGAACTCATTAATTAAACACCATAAACAGTACGTTTAAAATTAACTTCAACTCGGCCGTACCAAATGTTCCAGCCTCCAAATAGCAATTATCACCTATTTTTCAAATCGTTATTTTCGGTCTTTCAAGATACTAAAAAAACCCGGACCAATGAAAAATTGATAGGGTTATTCGATTAAGAACTGATTAAAATACCATTTAAATCTTTCATTATTTCGCTTATCTTCCTAAAAGGTCAATTTATTATAGAACACATTAGTTGAAAATTTCAACACGGAAATTTGCATGTGTTCACATTTTTAAAAGGAAAATTAACAATAAAGTTAACTTTGGTCCTGTCAAATACAATCGTCATTGCGGAAAAGCGACACTCATGCTTTCGAGATTTTTGTGACACACCTATTATTTAGAGAGGGATTGAACGAGACTTTTGATAACTAGAATTACTAGAGAAAGGAGGAATATTATTTCAGTTGAATTTCTTATTTCTTGGTTGATTAAATTTTTACATATTTGATATAAATATATTATTTTTTATTGTAATTTTTTGTTTATTAGGAAAGGTGAATCATCAAAGCAGTGGGCAGGAACTAAATAGTCATTGGTCTCGCGCGATACAGTCGGTAAGTCAATTCAGTTATAATTTTTTAAATGTTTTTTTTTTTGGTTTTTATATTAATAGAGACTGAATTAATATCTAACCATACGGAGAGGACAATTTAATGATTTGATATAGGCATTGTAGCTCAAATGGTAGCCTTTATGATTTATTTTGTTTGAAAAAACAACAGTCGTAGGATTCAAGACCCGACCGAAACTTTCATTCTATTTCATTATTGATGGAAAAAAAATTGTTTACCAAAATCTGAACTGCTATCTCTATATTTTCACGCAATTAGATAATATCTTCTACATGAATGATTGAATAAAAATTATTTTGTTTAACTGGCAGTCAGGTAATGAATCAAAGCTTCGGTCGAGTCGTAGCTGAGGATATACGGGAAAGGAACTATTGGATTAAATATACGATCAATATAGGATAAATAAATAAATAATAAAGTTATAAAAATAATAATTCGTTGAAACAATTTGGCTTCTCCTAGCATTAGTCTAAAAGACAATTATTTATGTTAAATTAATTCAATTATTGTTTTATTCTAACTAAAAAGTTGAAAATAAGTTGAAAAAATCTGAAAAAAACGGGATTTAATAACTCTGTCGTAAGAGAAAATTGCTGAAAACAATAGTATAGTAGAAAGTAGTATTTTGTATATAATAAACAATTTGTATTGAAAATACCGCAAAAAGATCATAATTAGCACCAAAAACTCGCATAACCCAATTTTTCACTTATGTGGTTTATTTGAGACCCTATAAAACATACTTATGGGGGTGATATTCAGAAAATAAGTTTTGATTCGTATTCCATGACTTGCGGAACCTCTAAATATCATTTTTTCAAATGCATTTATCTTTTTGTCGATTCAAAAAAATTTGGGGGCGATATGCATGAAAATTTACAAAAAAAAATTGTACCATCCTACTGTCTAACCTACCGTTAATGCTACAAAAGAAAGGTGAGCAACAGGTGTACACTTAATGCGTTCTGTCTTCTTACTACAGTTTCAAAATGCTCACACATTTTTTTGAATCTTAGAATATTTTAATGAAAAACATTAATACACTCATACCTCGCTATAAGGCCAGCCTCGGGTCTGGTTGGACAAGTACCGAGGCAGTTTTTTTATATGAACATTCAGGGCCGCATATTTAGTTTCTGAGTCCGGCACAGTATGGCACAGCAACCCCGAGGCAAGCGCGATGTAAATAACTTCTGATACAGCACTGATTATTCGAGCGTGTAGGCTGTCAAGGGATGCTCAGGGTGGGGGGAGACAGCAGCAGTCAAGCGTGAAGATGGTCATATAGCGAGGTATGAGTGTATAAGAAATATCACTGTGTACAAGTATTATTTATGTTAAATGACCCCGGCTTAACTGAATTTTGAAAAAATGGTGCTTACTGCTTTTCGATCGCACACAGCCGTCAAATCTCTGAGGTACATGGAATTATTCTGTAATCCTAAAACGCAAAGTCGCTCACGTATTTTTTTTACTTTGAACGGCAGTATTTTTGTTCAACTGAACTTTGAAGTCGACAATGGCCTCAGGCGCGGATCCAAAGAATGAACCTGGAGGTGAGGCGGCGCATCGTCGAAAAACTTTACACACATAAATAGCTGTGACTAATTAAATTGACCAATATGCTAACCAATTTTATATTACTAACCATGATTTGCGCTCTATGCACGCGATACGTGACTTGTTACCAGTCATATTCTCAATATAAATGTTTCAGAGTGATCTGTAAAAACAAAAACAAGTTTCTGGTCATTTCCCGGTTACCAAACATTTTTCCAAGTCATAAACATTTAATACTTACATACCTGAAAAAGTATTCAATTTAAATATTGAATACTTAACTACAAAATAAAAACATTTAAAACATTAGAACTCTTGTAAATTCAAGGTATTTAAAATTAAAATGCCGCTGCGAAGTACTATGGATGTATTTACTACGGGTGTTTTTTTCTGCTTATTTCATGGGCATTTTGCTTCCTCTTAGAGGGAGATTTTGCTCCAGCAAAAGAAACAAAATGTATGCTTCCAATATTTTTCGAAGCTAATGTTTCTGTCTTACCGAAAATCTTATTTTCAGAAAATCAGAGAGCCCATCAAATGTCAATCGATGTCAGAATATATTCTGTTCCAATGAACAGCTTTTTAACTTACGGTAGTGTTATATTCCAAAGTAAAACAAAAGTTTTCTTCAGAGAAACAATGACACTTTTTTTCTCAAATTTCTATGTCGCTATTAATTATTCAAGAATGATCGTAGAAAGTTCGTCAAAAGATCAAAGCATGCGTCTCGAAGAAGCGAGCAATTACATCATATATAGTAGTGTTATATTTCCAATACAAAAATCCTGTTATAAGCTAAGTGAATAATTTTATTCAAATATAAAAACGATATTGGAAGGTTATGGTAAGTCATAAAAGGTTCTGTAATTGGGCAGTCGATACGCCTCGAAGACGCAAACAGACACATCATATACATTACGCTTGTATTTTCATTAATAAAAAGGTTTTCCTCATATCAAGAAAAAAAAAACAAACATATTTTTTAGATTTATAATTCGGTATTGCTACGTCATAAGAGGTCATGGAACAATAGCTCATGCGAAGTGTCTCGAAGACGCAAACAAAAGACATGTCAGATACTGTACTGTAGTATTCCTCATATGAAGAAAGTTTTGCTAATATAAACAGGACACCAGTTTTTTCGAAACTTCGTAAATCGATACTGATGGGTCATCAGAGCTTCAAAAATAGGTCGATCGATACGTCTCGAAGACGCGAACAAAAAAGCTAGATATAGTATTGTTTGAATTTGAATATCAAAAAAGTTTTTCTCATATTAACAGAATAAACGATTTTTCTGAAAATTCATAAATCGGTACTGGTGGGTCATAAAAGATTCAACAATAGGTCTTTCGATGCATCTCGGAGACGTGAACAAATACACTACTTATATAGTATTGTTGAATTTTGAATATCCAAAATAAATTTCCGATATAAACGAAATAAACCATTTTTTCGAAACTTCATAAATTTGTACTGTTAGGTCATAGAAGTTTGAACAATAAATCGATTGATGCATCTCGAAGACGCGAACAATCAATATTTCCAAATGGCCAATCTAGCTCAAAATCCTATTAGACCTGGATATCAATCAGAACTACAATTATTTCAAATTTCATGATCATAGCTCTTTTACTCTTCGAGATATCGTGAACAGAAAAAAAAGACATACACACACACATTTTTAAAATTTTTATTCTCGAGATTCTGGGCAATTATATCATTTTCAATTCATTAATTCATCAAACAATTTTATCATACTTTTTTCGAGTTCGGGTTCTTTTTACTTGTCTAGAAAAGCCTAGTTTCTTTCCTCTAAATATCAATTTAGGTTAAAAAATTGACATATTATTTATTCGTTAAAATTACCTTTCAGAAGCGAATTGAGACTCACCTGCCGACTCGATAAAAGTCCTGCAGATCGGTCCTAATAGGCATTTTACCCAATTTTTTTGAAAAAGTTCAAAAGATTCAAAAGATTTAGCAGGATCCAACGGATTTAATATTATTTCAAAGTTTTTATGGCTTTTCAGATATTAAAGCAAAATTTATGGGATTGCCAAGATTTTCCTAAACTTCATAAGGATTTAGAAAAATTGCATAGAATTTAAAATTTTTAGGGTATTTTTAATTATTTCAAAGGATTTGAGAGAATCTTAAAGATTTCGGAGGATTTTTATGAGATGATTTTAAGTGATTTTTATCGGATTTCAATAGCTATAAGGATTTTAAAATAATTTATAATATTTCTGTTAATATGCGGTTTGAAAGAATTTCATTCAATTGCGAAAGATTTAAGAGGATTTTATATGACTTATAAAATTGTAGGATATTGAGAAAGAGTTCAAGAGATTTCAGAGGGTTTCCAAGATTTCAAAATATTTCAAAGAATGTTTAAAGGATTTTATCAAATTTTCAAGAATTTCAATAATTCTGAAGATTTTAAAGGCTCTTAATAAGGTATTCTAATAAATTTCCCAGGATCTCAAAGGCTTTCATGGAACTTCCAATATTTCAAGATAATTCAAGGAATATCATCAGATTTCATGTAATTTCACGGAATTTTGACGCATTTCATAATTTTTCAATGGATTCAAAAATTTTGAAAAGATTTTTAAACATTTTGAATAGATTTCAAGAACTTCAAAGGTTTTTAAGGAATTTTAAAGATATAAGGGCATTTAAAAAAAATCCCAGAAATTTTCAAGCACCTGAAAAAATGTCCATGTATTTCAAAAGATTTTAAAGGATGTCAAATATTTTAGGGTAGGGGAGACCACTCTACAGCACATAATGATTCAACAGTAGATATTCATGAATTATAACAACAAATAAAAGTGAAATAATTAATTCTAAGTCTAATACATTAACAAGTATCGTGTCTCAACTATTAATTGCATTAAACTAATTATTTTACATTATATATGTTTTAAATTAATGATTATCTACTATAGGATTATCATCCACTGTAGGGTGGTCTCTTCTATTTACAAGGAGTCTATAATCATTTTAAGGACTTCAAAAAAATTGTATGCAGTTTTAAAGAATTTCCTAGCATTTCGAAAGATTTAGAAGGATTTCATTGGACCTATAAGATTTTAGGATATTTTAAAAGATTTCATGGGATTTTAAAAAAATTTTAACGGATTCACTGATGTTTTCAAATATTTCTATGATTTTAAGGGATTATAAAAGCTCTCAAGCTATTTTAATATAATTTCTAGGATTTCAGGAAATACCATCAGATTTCATTGAATTCGCGGATTTTCTAAGATATTAAATCGGATTTCAACGGATTGCAAATATTTTAAGTGATTCTATGATATTTTAAAGGATATCAATAGTCTATCTACCAAATTCTTGTTTTTACATAGTGAAATTAAAAACTGATAACCTTTAAAACTGATTAAGTTCAAATTTGTCGTGAAAATTCAATAATTTTAAGAAAGCATCAAGAACTATACATTTGAAATTAGTTTTATCTAGTTAAGAAACCTAATATAGCAAACTGGGCATTAAAAAATTAGTAACGTTCCTGATTTCATATCTAAAAGTTGATAGATTTTAAGATTAAAGAAATGAGATTTCTGTTAAAAAAAAAACATTCGCGGTCATTTTCACGATTTAAAATTGACAATTTTTTAATATTGTAAACACACAAAGTTTAATAATTTCAAAAAAATTTAAAATTATATTATTTCTATGTATAAGCTTTAAAAATAATGAATCCAAGCCTAACTGAACCGTTAAAAATTAAAAAATTCCAAACTTCGTTCAAAATTAAAGTTTTTTAAAATTAGGATCGTAAAACTAAATCGTTTGAAATTATTATATACAAATTATGTATCACGCTTTTTAAAATTCATCATTTCCGTCTTAAGCACAAGAGTAATAACTTGAAAAACAAGAAGGGTTGCAGTACAGAACTAGATAACCAATATTTTTGCCAAAAATTCACTTTTTGCATAAAAAATTCTTTAAAACGAAATATAAAATATAAACATATTGTGTCTAAAGGATTTGTTCGAAATCTCATTTTTAATATAGTAGGGGAGAGTCACAAGTTGCGGGCACTCTCCGGTTGTGTGCACCTCTGCGTAACAACTGCGGATCTAACTGGTGGTGTACTTGTATTCTGACAGTAGTACGCAATTTTCGAGGTGATGTCAACGTAAATAGACGACTTGTTCATTAGCTGCTATCATATTGAAAAAAATAAGTAAAAATTAACGCATTTATAATTTTTCCAATGTTCAAAAACTTTTTTAAATCAAAATTAATAATCTCAAACAGGTGAGTGTTATCGATATTTCTACAGTATTTTCGTTGTGATTTAAGATGTCTCACCGATTTATATGCAAGTTATGAAACATCACATTTTCTTGATGCACCGATAATGGTCGTGAATTCCGGTTGTGGGCACCTAATTGTAACCGTTGTGAGCACATTTTTTTCATTTAAAGCGTCTGTTCGACTTGAAAACTGTCAGACATCATAATTTGTGCCGACGTAACATATTCCATCAACGTGTTCACGTATTTTAGTTATTATTTTAGTTCACGTATTTCAGCCATGACAACCCCGAAGAAGTCAACTACCGAAGTCAAATACGTTTTTTCATATTTTTGCCACTAAAGGCCTTTAAAATTAATAAACCTTAAAATTCATTAGAATAAGGTGCGTTTTCCTTTAACTATCTCCATTTTCAGCGAATTTGCTAAGGGTGCCCACAACCGTTTACGATTTTTTTCGCCAAAAATGACGATTCCACAAAATTGGTCGTAAAATTTTTCTAGTTGACGGAATCAATGTACTTACTTTAGCAAAACGTCAGCTAAGGCCTCTAGCTTTCCAATAAGATCCATATCCTCGCATAATATGGTCTCAAACGAAATTATTGGTCAAAAACAAAACTGTGCCCACAACCGGATACTCTCCCCTAATAAAATATTTGTAATTCAAAACCGGATAACTGACTCCCTGTACTAGTCTCCCATCTTCTTCTTTTTTCTTAATTGCCTGACCTAATTCTTCTTTTTATTGACCTTTAAGCGAAAAATCGTCTGGTACAGAGCGATGCCATGACACTAAATCTTTCTTTTCCCAGAACAGAATATTTGAGTCGCTATCCAAGGACGATTTTCAAAACTCATGAAATTTGAAACTCAAAATTCTCGAGGGATTACTTAGCAACTTAATATCTCGGGGGTGAGTTCTTCTTTTTTGTTTAAACTGAAAATTGCACTTGTTATCCTGATCTGCAACCGAGCCTGTTCTCATTTTAGATTCCTCTATCACTTTGAGTTTGTAAAGTTCCACGTTCTATTTTTGGGGACTGGATAATTTTTTTTAATCATACTTTTTTGGTCTCAATACAAAAGCGGTGATTTTGATTTCACATAATGTTATTTCGCTGTCCTGAGAAATTCCGATTTTATTGGTTATTCAGTCCTGTACTCCAACCATTTCCATGCATACGGAAAAGCTTCATGATACTTAAAGTTAAAGAATGATGTCAAAACTGACTTATGCTATAATAGACTCAATGAATTAATTCTAAATTATTATAAGTAATATTTTGTAATCTTCTAAATATTATTATTTTTTTTCATTTTTCTCAATTTTTCAGTGAAACGGAAAGAAGTGAAAGTAAAGGATCATCCATAAACTACGTTAACAATTTTGGGATGGTCGCCACCCCCCCCCCCCCCTTCTCTCTTTGACTGAATTTTTAACAAAATACATGTATTTTCCACAAAACAGTTGAATTTTCAATAATAATAGAATAATTAAATCTCCAGTATAATACATTAATTTTTGACTAAAAAAAGCGAATTTTCTATTGGTTAAAGTTGATTGAAAAAAAATGATTTTCTACCATGTATACGAATTGTCTACAAAACAGTTCGATTTTCCATCCCACACTATGAAATTTCAATAAAAAAGTAACTTTCTACCAAGTAGTTAATTCTTAAAATAAATAGTTTAATTTTTGACAAAACAATTTAATTTTTAACTGGGAAAGAAAAGTTTTAAACTAAAAAAGAAAAGTTTTCAACTAAAAAAGATAAGTTTTCATCCAAAAATGGAATAGTTACATTTCCAGTTTAGAAAATCAATTTTCAACCAAAAAAAAACTAATTTTCGACCAGTTAAATTGAACCGAAAAAGAAGAATTTTTAACAAAATAATTGAATCCACAGACAAAAAGATGAATTTTCAAAAAATAAGATTAATTTTCTGCCAAAAGAGACAAATTTTCAATAAAATACAATAATTTTCCACAAAAAAGTTGAATTTTCCACCCGGTACTATGAATTAGACATGCATTCGGGCGAAACGAGGCAAGAAAACAATGATTTCGGCTTTTCAGGGAACCATCCCGACTGACGACAGCGAGAAGTTGTCCCGTCTCGTGATTTTGGTCGAGAATCTCGGAAAACGAGCAAGATCCGGTTAAAATTCTCGATCAAGTTTACGATTTGACATCTTGCGTAAATATAAAAAATAATGCATCAGAATTTGGAAGATATGATAGTGGAATCACAAGAAAAAAAAGCAAGAAGGCAACAAAAGACTATTGAAAGCTTTCTGGTCATCAAAATAATAATTCAATATTAACTGAAGTAAAATAATGTTACAAAAACTAAATATTACATTCATAACACCATAAGGTTAAAAAATTGTAAACAAAATTAAGATTTGTGGGACAAAAAATGTAAAAAATGTATTTGAATATAAATCAAATTTATACGAAAAATATAACGAATTTTTGGAAAAATAATAAGGTAAACGTGCCAGTGATCGTGACGCCAAGTTTTCTTGCTTTGTAATCAATTTAGATTCGTCGAAGTGTTATTAGCTACTATTATATGCTAAAAATAAGTGGTTTTTATTATTTAATGTTACTTTTAGCCTAGTTTTTAACAATATATTTAAATTATAACTAAGTTTCACGGTTATTGGGATCATCACGATTACTGGGACAATTACCATACATTTTAATTTACATTATTATGCTGTAAAAAATTTTCTTACTAGAATAGATTTCATTTCTATCTAAAAAGTTTTTTTCTCTTGTTTTAGTGATTATGAGAAACTGAAGTAGATTTTTTTATATTTTCTACCCTTTTGAGTTTTAAGATTGTTTAAAATTTTCTTACCTAATGTTTTATCAATTAATTGGTTAGATTTTGTAAAATTAAAATTAATTGATTCAGTATCAACTCATATCTTTGATGAGCTCGAAATTGTCGATGGTTCTTTTCGGCGTGCACCTCTACTATGAATTTTCAACAAAAAAATGATTTTCTACCAAGCGGTTAATTTTTCAAATAAATAGTTTAATTTTCAACTAAAAAGTGTAATTTTATATCAAATTCTTGAATCTTCAAGCCAAAACGATTAATTTTCTAAAAAAATAGTTGAATTCTCAACAAAATACATACATTTTCAACGAAATATTTGAATTTTCAAATAGGTAAGATCAATTTTCAATTCAAAGTATAAATTTTCAATCAAAAATGGAATAGTTAGCTTTTGAAAGACTGGTTAAATTGTTCATTCTAAAGATGAATTTTTAACTAAAATGACGAATCTTCACAAAAAATTGATTTTTAACACAGTAGTTCAACTTTCGACCAGGTAATCGAATTTTCAAACAAAAAAGATGAATTCTTAACGAAAAGTGTAATTGATGATATTTGAACCAAAAAATATTTTGATTTAAGCCAAAAACAATTGAGTGCAATCAAAAAAAAATTTTTAACAGAGTAATTAAATTTCGAACCTAAGAGTTGGATTTTCAACGAAAGCATGAATTTTTAACTAACAAGATTACATTTATACCAAAAAACATAAACTTTCAACATAATACATAGATTTCAAACTAAAAAAGATACATTTCCAACTAGAAATGTGATAATTAAATTTTCAGTTTAATAAAAGTTAACTTTTAACCAAGCAAGAGACGAGTTTTCAACGAAATAGTTACATTTTCAACCAAAGGGATGAATCTTCAACCAAAAAGATAAATTTCCAAAAAAGTATTTCAACTTTCAACCAAGTTGAATATTTTACAAAAAAAAGATTTTTTTTCAACAAAATAGTTGTATTATTAACAAAGTAATTAAATTTTCAACCCAATAGTGGAATTTTAAACCAAAACAAAAATTTTAACGAAAAATCGAGAAACAGTGGAAATTAATCATTTTTTATTTTGAAGGGGAAAAGAGGAGATTATGGGAAAGTTGAAGTCGAAAATATGACAGTGATTCTCAAACTTATTAGGTTATTGTTGAACTGTATCGTTGAAGGGACATCTTTCGCAAAAGTCTCAAACTTTTTAAAAATTTATCATCAGTTCATCATCTAAGTTCGTAACGTTACTTTCACTGGAGCCCCCCTCCCCCAAACTGCTACCAACCGTATTTGTTGGCGTGACCCTCTTCAAATTGATAACGTAATTTATGAGCGATCCCCAAGTTAAAAAATCCTGCGGGGGGTGAAATAGGGAAAACCACCCTACAGTAGATAATGATTTACAGCAGATAATCTTAATTAACTGGAAAACTGAGAAAAAATGTTCAATACTTTTGTTAGTATAACGTTTCAGCAAGGATGCTATACCTTCTGGTGAAGTTTTATTGAAATTTTATCATTATTTAATGAGTGAGAGCAAAAAATTTATTTTTAACCTGAAAAAAAATTTCACCTCTTCTTTATTCACACTTTTTAACTTAATGAAACATTTCTATGCCATTTTTATATATTAGAATTAAAGTTTGAAGTTTATTGAACAATATTTATTAATACAAAGTGTTCTTTCTTTAATATTTATGAATATTTAAGGACTTTCTATTTGATGTTACATTTTCCAACTGTAGATATCCAAAAGTAGATAATTGGAAAATTTCAAAAAATGTCTCTGTCAAAATTGGCAGCTCGGCAACTGTCTCGCAATTGTTTTAAGCTAAGGGTTGTATTTGTTTATTTTGATTCATGAAGTTTTTAAATTCAAATTATTGTGAATAATAAACTAAGAAAATGGTGTAAATTTTTAGTTATTAGAAGCTTATAAATTTTAGTCGTGTTTTAAGGAGCCTTTTGGGAAAGATGTAATTTTTAGGATTAAGGTATGTGAAAAAGCTGCACTTTTCTGTCATCGCAAGTTAGGTCAAATTGTGTGAAGATTAAACATCTAGTATCAATTGTACCAATCTTACGAAATATCAGAGATAACAAAAAATGTCAATAATTTAAACTTTTGCGTTTTTTGTGAAATAATCATAGTTTCAACTATTATTTACTCTATAAATTGATTTTAGTTGTAAGTATACTAATGATAAATTATAATTATCCAGAATTGAGTATTCTGACTTGCCCAGGAGCAATACCAGAAACGATTATCTATTGGTGGACAAAGGTGTCAAAATCATTCCCTTGACCAGGTCTCATAAAAATGTTATAACAGCTAATTAATTAATTTCGTGATATTTTTTAGAATAAGAATACTAAATTGAATATTTAAGCTTTATTTAACAATGATCATCTTCATTTATTTTTGGAAACTGATGCAGTTAAATGCTGTTGAATTTTTTCCTATCTACTGTAGGGTGGTTTCCCCTAACCGATATCGCCACTTTGTAGATCAGCGCCTGAATGGCCTTGATATTAGCATCCCATTAGGAAACTCGGAGAGTACCAGTACTTTTTATTGACGGAAGTTAAGGAACTTTATTAGCCCGATTTCCGCAAACAATGTATGGACAAAGATCAGGTCGATCGTACGAGTGGGCGATGCGATGGGGTATGGGGATACCGAATACGTTACGTTGATGCGGAGAGAGAGTAGATTCGAGCTGAGTCAAGTAGAGTCGACTTGAGTCAGGCAAGCCAGGTCGATTCGTCCTCCTCCAGTCCTCCACGGAGTAGACCGCTCGCTCGCTTTCCCTTTCACACGCGGCGCTAATCGCCCATCGTTCTCTGATCTATCGGCAAACCAAGAGAGGCGTGGAGAGAAATAAAGAAAGAGAGAGAGAGAGAGAGAGAAAGAGAAAGAGAAAGAGAAATCAAGAAAAGAGAGAGAGAGAGGAAGAATTTAGAGAGAATTAACGTGCGGTGGGTCCGGTTTCGACCGACGTCCCAGGTTATGCAGGCAAGTAGTGTCGATAAAGTGGATATCACGCAGAGAAACAAAGTTTAACCGTCTGCTAGGTGTCTTGCAAAGTTTTCTTATCGCCACTTCTCATCGATACGTGCGCTAAGAAAATCCTCATTTTCTAGAAAGATACACGATACCTCTTTCATATTTTATAACCGCTGTACATCAAATCATTTTTATGAGCAATTTACACATTTTTAGCATTATTGTTAAATCATAGGTTTCAGCAAACCACCAACGGTTAGAGGGGAATGAAAGTACTTTATTTTCGTAATTAGAGGGAAGTCGGGGAATCATGAGAAGAGTGGGAATGTTCCAAGTCCTTCAGTTTTTTTTTTAAATTCAAGACTTTTTCAGAAATTAGTATCTTTTTCCATTTTTCATTTTCCCTCTTTTCTCTTCATTATTTTTATTATGGAGCTTAATGCTTGTCATTAATATTTTTAAATAAAGGGGGTTACAAATTGTGTCATTTTTATTGAAAGGTCTTCAAATTGAAGAAGAATTCTAAATTTAAAATATCAATATTCCAAGTAGATTTGATTAGAAATTATTTATTTGGAAATTACAACGTTAGAATTTGTACAATTTTAAATTTGAACCGTAAAAATTGTTCAATTTCAAATCTGAATCGTTCAACATAGTCCAATTTCCATTTTAATTTGTTCAAAAATATACGACTTCAAATTCGAATGTTTCAACATTGTACAAAATCAAATTGGAACCGTTCAGAATTGCACAATTTCAGATTTCAAATTCGAATCGTTCAAAATTGGCTAATTTCAAATTTAAGTCGTTAAAAATTGTATAATTTCAAATTTGAATGGTTCAAAATTGCACAATTTCGAATTTGAACGGTTCAGAATTGTACAATTTCAATTTTTAATCGTTTAAAATGGTAAAATTTTAAATTTGAATCTTTCAAAATTGTACAATTTCAAATTGGAATCGTTCAGGAGTGTAAAATTTCAAATTTTGCTTGTTGAGAATTGTAGTACTCAGAATTCAAATCACTCAAAATTGTACAATTTCAAATTTGAATCCTTAAAAATTGTACAATTTCGAAGTTGAATGGTTCAAAATAGTACAATTTCGAATATGTATGGCTCAAAATATCAAAAGCGTACAATTTCAATTTTGAATCTTTAAATTGTACAATGTCAAATTTGAATATTTCAAAATATTAAAGAATTGGAATCATTCAAAATGGTTCATTTCCAAATTTAAATTGTTAAATATGAACAATTTCAAAATCGATTAGTACAAAAATGAACAATTTTGAATTCGACTGTTTCATAATGGTACAATTTCCAATTGGAATCGTTCAAAAGTGTACAATGAAAAATTTTATTCCTTCGAAATTGTACTATTTTTATTTTAAATCTTTCAAAATGGTACAGTTTCAAATGAGAATCGTTCAAAATTTAAAAATTCGGAGTTTTTGTCATTCAAAAGTGTGCAATTCCAAATTTATTTCGTTCAAAATCTTTAAATTTCAAATTTTAATTTTTCAAAACTGTACGATTTCAAATTATATTCCTTCAAAGGTGTGCAATTTCAAATCATCTCAGGTGAATTAAAAAACTTCAAGAAAATTAAAAAGAATCGCAGGTGAAATTAAAGAATTCAAGATGATTAAATTCATTCCGTTAATCATTGAATTTCAATAAATCAATTAAATTAATTGTTTTAAAGTTGTACTATTTTAGATTTGAATGATTCAAAATTGTACAGTTTCAACTTCAAATGGTTTGAAATTATTCAATTTTTAATTCGAATCATTACAAAAAGTACAATTTCAAATTTGAACCGCTAAAAATTGTTCAATTTATACCATACATTTCAAATTTCAAATTTGAATATTCATAATTGTACAACTTCAAATGGGAATCGTGCAACAGTTTACAATTTCAAATTTTCTTCTTTCAAAACTGCACTATTTCAAATTCGGATCATTCAAAAATGTCCAATTTCATATTCTATTCATTTAAAAAGTTTTTATTTCAAAATTTTAATGGTTTAAAATTGTACAATTTCAAATCTTCCTATGGAAACATTCTAAGTAAAACTCCTTTTAATCAATCAGGACATATGTTTTATGTTTTTAATTCTACATGATATTTTCTTCCCCTTCTCTACATATGATGGTGGAATTAAGTATTTAAAAATTTTCAATTACTTCTTACGATATTTTAATCTGGTATTCAGGAAATATTACTTCAAACGAGGAGTTAACGACTTGCAATTTTGACGTGCACTTAAATTCTAGAATTGGATGAAGAAATTCAAGAAGAATTCAAAAAACTTCAAGGGAGTTCCAAAGAATCCAATGTAAATTTCAAGAATTTGATTCATCCGTTCAATCAATCAATTTAATTAATTCGTTCAAAGTTGTAGTATTTTAAATTAGAATCTTTCAAAACTGTCCCATTTAAAATTTGAATGGTTAAAAATCGTACAATTTTAATTTTTGACTTCACGCATATTTTTAATTAAACATTTTCAAGGGACAAGAGATTACCATTTTTCTAGCAGAAAAACTTACTGTTCAAAATCCTTTTTTACTTCCAATATTGCTCGAGCAATATGATAATGTGCACCTGGTTTCTATGTTTCGATATATTCATAAAAATATTTATAAAAAAGTCGAATTTTCGTTCAATACACTAAATAAGTAATACTTCCACAAAAGTGTTGAATTGAATTTCTGAAATATTAATTGAACTTAGAAAGAAATCTATCATCGAGCAATGAAATATCATATGAAGGAATATTAATAAAAACCCAATAAACAAACGAATGATGCAGTAGAAACTTGAAATATAGAACATTAATCAATTTCCATGTAAGATGTATGCACGAAATTTTGTAAAGATTGAAAGTGGCAAATTAATTTAAGACCACACAGGAGTGTAGATTTACGTACATACAAACTCGTACATCGCGTGAAACTTGTGATAATTAATATGAGCGTTAAAACAGTATACGTTCATTAACCATAATTCACGATTGGGGATTTAAAAAAGAAAATATTATTATTCATTAAAATGACGGTCCGACGGTTATTGTAATTTAGTGCAGTCACGCCTGACGCCTACGGCCTCTTGCCAATTTGCGTGAAACTCGAAAGGGGAATGTATTTTTGTGCAATCAATAAGTGTTCTTATCCTATACCAATTTAATGTGTACATCGGTATTCCGTTTCAGTCAAGATTAAATATCTTTTTTCGTTTATACTATAGCAATACGAACTTAATAAATGAAATGACTCTAATGGAAATAAAGGTAAAATTATGCACTCTTTACTTTGCTATAGTACTAAGAATTCGAAATTATCAGTTTCATGGCGACTCAAAGAGCAATTTGAAAACTACGAGAATATCCACATGATTTATGCCCTTGATAACTTTGAGAAGTCGGAAATATTACTCAGTCGTAGAATGGGAAATAAATGTAAAATAAGCTCTATTATAAATTATTTAGCATCTCTTAAAAGCTTAAGAATAGTCTCACTGTCATCTAATGCGTTCTTGCTCTCATAGTAGCAATATGAATAGTTTAATATTGTGTTTATTTTAAAGTTGAAAATATATTCTACACCTTTGCTTTAAAAACTTGGCTGTGAATCGAAGTCGTGAATCATATCACATCAGGCAGACTTGAGAGTGCAACTAAGTATCTATTGCTCTTAGAAATGTATCATAACGATAGCAACATGTGGCGAAACACACGTTCATAAACTCAAGCTGACAGCTTAAAAAAGGAAGCACGATATCTGTCCGGAAAGTATCTGACCTTGTGCTTTAACTTTGTACCTAGTTGCGCTATTGTTACCAACAGGTATTGACAATTTAGGGGGGACCTCTGTGAGGCCCCATGCTTAGTGAAATGGCCCTGTGAATCTTTAGAAGACTATAGTGTATGCAGTTGCGTAAAAGTCTTACCAGGTACGCTTCCCATTTCATGGTGACGAAACGCACCGAACAAACTGTGTGCATTAAATTTCGCCAAAACCTTGGACACACATGTTTGCAGATCATCGTTATGATTCGGAAAGTGCGAGCATGTGCGAGTGTTAATTTATGAAAATCGTCGTTCACCTGTGAGAGAGATAACAGAAGTGCGCGCACAGAAAAAACTAAGTGTAAACTTTACCCGGAATTCGGGGTAAAGATTACCTGCAACGAAAATTACCCCATGTGGGTAAACTTTACCCGCACACCTGGGGTATTATTCTGCGTTTACTTACGTTCGGGAGTAATTCTCAGTGTTTACCTTGAAGGCTTGGTAAATGTCATATTGAACTATTGACAGTTCTAACGATTCGGCAAAACAGCCTTTATGAAGCCGCACTTATCCGATTTGCCTGTTATACCAACCATCAGCTAACTTCACTTCAGCAATTCAAAGCTAGTGGCTTCCAATTTTCAAAACTTTGGTGACAACTTTCGTCAGAACAAAAGACAGTTTCTGCCCATCGAGGGTAATATTTGTGTTTTACCAATACGAACAGGTAAAAATACGAAATTACCCGTAACACTATTTACCCTAAGTTTTTTCTGTGCGGAATTCCAAAAAACTATTGGTTGGATAATTTCAGCCGAGATTTGAGGATGAACCCAAAAAGTAGCGACTGGGTCCTTTACCACGACAACGCACCTGCCCGTTCATAGTAGCTTATTCAGCAATTTCTGGTGAAACGTGGCATTGAACAACTTCGACAGTCCCCATACATTTTTTATCAAATACGTATCTATATTAGTTAGAAATTCAACTATTTGGTCAAACATTCATATAGTTTGTTGAAAAGTCGTCTTTTTGGTAGAAAACCTATTTTAGTTTATTTTTAGTTAAAATTATAAATAATTGAAGATATATTTGTTTTAGTTAAGGATTCAAGTATTTTGTTGAAAATTAGCCTATTTTGGTAAAATTAAACTATTTTTTTTTTAATTAAAATCTGTTTTGGTAATAATATCTACTATTACTTTTATTGTTGAAATTTCAACTTTTTTGTAGAAAACTCGCCTTCCTGGCTTATAAATTAAAACATTTTGTAGAAAGTTCAACTATTTTTTAAAAAAATGAACATTTTTGTAGAAAATACGTTTTTTCAAATAAAAATTAATCTTCTTGGTGGAAAATTCAACTATTCGCTTAAAAGGTTATGTATTTGGTTGAGTATTCATCTTTTTCAATCATAAATTAATCTTATTGGTTGAAAACTCATCTTTTTGGTTTAAAATTTAATTACTTGGTCAGCAAAAATTACGTAATATTGGGGGTGAGGGGGAGGAGTTAGAACTTGCGGACCCTACCAAAGGAGGTTACGTGGTTCAAAATTTCAGAAAAAAGACTTCACCTTAATTATGCACGGCCCCTAACAATCCAGTCATTTTATTTTCACCTAATTGTAGGATCTTTTCAATTAATCAATGATAATTTATTTGTTTATTTTTTGTGCCTGCAATTTTAATAGACTCCTACATCTCATTATAACATTTTAGAACTCGAAACTGTTCATTTGCATATTTATATCTATTGCATTAGGCAATACATTTATTTGTGTGTGTAATTAATTTTCCTCGCCCCAAAGAAGTAAGTGCTAAGTGACAAGGTACGACCTCTGAAGCCCCACTCTTAATAACATCCGTATTGTATTTGTTTTAATGATGTATTGTTCCAACGTAGCGTGTGGGCAATGTTCGACTTTTATATGAGAGTTGTAAATCATCAATAACTATTTTCTTGTTGAACTGGTCCATAAAAATGAGACTAACAAGATGACTGACAGGAAAAATCACTAATTCGCGAAGCATTGTGTTTGGGAAAAAAGCCGAACATCAGATGATCAGTTGGCAGTAATCAAAATGTGACTTATGAATTTACAGCGTTTGGCAACAAAGCTTTACTTGAAAATCTCCTGTTTCCTAGTAACGTCAACATGTGAACTTTTGTCATTGGTAACCATGTAATGGTAAAGTTCCTTTATCAAATTTTTTAATGTTACTTTAGTATCACTAAAGATTTTTTGAGGTCAAAGAATTCTCTGTCATTTGTAATCAAAATTTTATTGGAACAATAAAAAAGTTTCGTTAGTCCTATAGTAACGAAATTATTTGGCTTTACGAAAACAAATATTTTCAGTATTGTATTTGCGTAACTGGTTCATGGCGAAAAATGTTTTGCGTTATCAATAAAAAAATATAAGATTAGTTTTATTCCACGTAACTTCAGTTAATTTTATTAATTCAATTTACCTCACTTGAATTCAATTAAAATTATTTTAACTTAGTTGAATTTATTTAAATTTGTATTTAATTCTCTTGTATTCAGTGAAATTTAATCAAAATGAATTTCATTTTGTTTTATTCCTTGTAATTCTGTTGAGATAATTGAAAGTAATTTAAAATGCGCTTAACATAAGTTCACCTGAAAACAATAAATTTCAACTAGAATCCGCTTGAAATTAATGCAATTCACTTGAAATCAATAGAATTATTTGCAATCAATGGAATTTGCTGAAAGTCAATAGAATTTATTTGGAATGAATTGAATTCACTGGAATCCAATTTGAAATTAATTTAAGTCAATTGAATGTACATAATTCAGTTAAATTCAGTCAAATTCTGTTGAAATTGTTTGCATTTAAGTTAATTCATTCAATTTGTTGAGATTCCGTTTAATTCAGTTAACTGACTTTAATTCAGTTGCATTCAGTTCACTAAAATTGTCTTTGACATTTGTGTAATTCATTTGTCATTTAAATAAATTCAACTAAATTCCCGCTGCATTCAGTTGAATCTGAATTTAACTTAAATTAATGTTATTTATTTGAATTCACTCAATTTTAAAATCAGTTGAATTAAAAAAATTTCTGCAGAATTTTTTTGAGTTCAATCCACTAGAAATAAAATCAATAGAATTCACTTAAATTCAATGTAACTCATTTAAATATAATGTAATTAACTATCATTCTGTGGAAATCAGTTAAATTGATTTTGGATTCACTTACAGAAGAATCTAATGTATGTATGGTACATTTTTTCAGCCACAGAAGGAATTTTTCGCGCAAAATCTTATTTGTGAAATTTGGTTTTAATTTCTTATTTAAAAATGCGTTTATTTCTTTCAAACAATTGCTACATGTTCTTATAAAATGTTTAGAGTATTCCCTCAAACCCAGGCGGAAAATTTATATATGGTGTCCAATTTCTTTTTTTTATACAACAAATTTATAAAACAAGTGAAAATTATATATAATATTTCCGATTATGTATAATTTTTTCGCCTGGGAATTTAACAAGACCCTTGGGGCAAATAAAAAAATTACAGGAAATGTTTACAAAGCGGCTCAGGTCACTTTGTTACTGCGACCATCGTATAATTATTAATTTATTAAGAAAATTTTGGTTAAATTCTATGAAATTTAAATAATTTAGTATTAATTACTGCATTGAATTCACTTCAAATTCCGTTAAATTCATTCAGATTTATTTCAATTTGTTTAAATTTATTCTAATTTAGTAAAATTTACGTCACGATAACGTGCTACACATTTTCTAAAAGTATTATTATAACTCTAATGCGTTACTTTCGAGCTCTCTTTTGAGTAGTGTAGTGTTGAATACGAGCTGTTTCCATGTTATCAGAAGACACTTGAATTATTATTATTAATATTATTATTATACCAGTAAGCCAAATCCCTTTCAGGGTAAGGGTAATTCCGAGGGTAATTCACTCGATTATAGTCTTGTTATACTGCTAGTGATCAAGCAATTTATATGAGAAAAGTGAGAAAGAACAGTATAGGAGGTCGCTGATAAGTATTTCTAGCAATCATCCCAGGCGAAGAGCTTCACAAATTCATCATATGTCATAGATCACAGTAAAAATATGTAAGTTGACAAATTACTGCATAGTGAGATCCATATTCTTTACTATAATCACATCCACTATATAAAGCTCTCCACAAGGGACCATTAATATCCAAGATCGTTCGTTTCAGGCGTCTCTCACTTCGCTGATACTCTTTATCACACATTTCTTATAAACTATTGTCCATCACACATTCCTGCCCTGGCATAAAACTTTAGCTTCCTTTACGTCCATTCAATTTTTAATAAACTAAGTTGAATTATTATTTCATTCATTTGTGATTATATATTTTGAACTCACAATCAATGACGTTTTTTTTCAATGTGTGGATGCCAAAGGTGACGTTGATACAAAGTATTTGGCCTAGTATGAGTACCTATCTAGCTATAAATAGGCAGGTGTAGTATGTGCATCAAAGAACACAAGTATATGCACCAGCAAAAGTCTACGAGCGAAAACTCGGCGCTGAATTTGCTTTGCGTTTTACTATAGTCTCTTGCGTAAGAGTATCTTACCCTCGCACTCGCCATCTTCTGAGCGGGAACCGGTATTTTCATTTTTCAAAACTTGAGAACGGAATTTGAATAATTTTAAAAACTTTTCCTGCTTTCGTGAGTTTCTAAAGTTAAAACTTGTCATGGTAATATCGGTGAAAACCATAAACTACAATATTTTAAAATTTATCTAAAACTGGAAAATTAATAATGTGGGCAACTAAATAAACTGGATTATTTTATCATTTTAAAAAATTTGGCCTACCTGCCATCTTCGAATAATAATTATTATGAACACTAGGGCGTATGGAAAAAAATGTTGATATTTCCTTTTCCAGGGGGCCCGAAAAGTTTATAGTTACTGTCAAAATGGCTTCCTAAAATTTTAAGAAAAAGAAATCTCTTGGTTCGCACAACGCAGTCATAGTTCAAAATCACGAAAAAATATATTTTTCTCGTGACTTTGAAACAACAAATTTTTTTGTGATCCGGGTGAACGGTAAAAGTTATGTACTATAATGATCTAAGTGCTCATGCAGTATCTCATAAAAGATTATCTTACGTTCGCACGCTCAAGTTACAGTACTGAAAATTTGAAAAATCACGAAAAATGTAATTTTCCTCCTTATTTTTAAGCCAATAAATTTTTTCGGATTTAGGTGAACAGTAAAAATTGTATCCTATACTAGTTAAGTGCCGATGCACCTCACCAAAAATAATCTTATATTCGCACACTTCACTTAAGGTACCAAACATAAGATAATCATTAACGAGGTATATACTGCATAGGCAATTATATCATCAGTTCATAACTTCTACTGTTCACCTTAATAAAAGAAAATTATTAGCTTGCAAATAACGAGGAAAATAAATTTTTTGGTGATTTTGACTATTTTCGGTACTTTGACTTGAATTTGCGAACATAATACCATTTTTGATGAAATTTATGCTACGTAGGAACTTGTATTATCATAGTTTACAACTTTAACTGTTTACCCGAACAAGAAAAAAGCTATTCTCTTGAAAATAATAATCAACATGAAATTTGCTGTACTTTTGAACTTTGACCGCTTTGTGAGAACTGATAAATTTTTTTTTCTCAAACTTTCAGGTAGGCTTTTTGGCAGCTACTATAAACTCAATTAAATAATCTAAGCTTTTTATTTTAATGTACAATTGTGGCATTTGTTTTAGAAATTAGGTGAGAGTGGGGCATGGTTCCGGTGTTTGGGCACAGTGTCAATTACAAATAACTTTTTTGTTTTTATATTAATTGTTTGCATGAAATGGCTTTTTTTAGTCGGAGAAATAGTACTGTAATGCGGTTTCTGTTTTAAAACACATGCCAACAGAGTATTTATGGAAATTCGGTTTGATGGAAGCATGAAACTTATTTTACAGAAATTAAGCACTCACAGCATATTTTGAAAGACTTAAAATATAACAAAGTTATCGTTTGATAGGTGAAGTATTTTATTTTACTTTTGATATCATAAGTTGAATCTGCAGACGTTCTAAATATACTAAAATTATTTAATTCTTACAACATTAGAGGCCATTCAAGTATTACAAAACGCGCTTTTCTTTCATTCATATCGATTTGTCCTACTCAACATCACGCC
This sequence comes from Andricus quercusramuli, assembly GCA_932178445.1. Taxonomy (NCBI): domain Eukaryota; kingdom Metazoa; phylum Arthropoda; class Insecta; order Hymenoptera; family Cynipidae; genus Andricus; species Andricus quercusramuli. The sequence continues at coordinate 514,230 of CAKNXH010002454.1, forward strand.
AATTTCATTCTTGTCTTAATTTGTAAAAAATGTGTTACGTAATGTTTGAACGATCCCTTACATACGGGGTATAAAGGCCGAAAAATTTGGACGAGATGGTAATAGTGTTGGATAATTGTCGGGTGCTTGATCGGTGATGTAGAGAAACTCAGTGATCTAGTTACCATATCTTGTGAATCTCGTAATTTTAATATTGTTCAATTTTTTCATAAACATACAATCCTGCGTATTTTTGTAGTTTACTCCCACAATTTCATATCCTGGATTCTACAGTGAGTATTCCTTTCAGGAAGGAAAACCTTGTTTTATTAACAACTAAATATTATATTTACATTTACATTACTTTATATATATGATTTACCAAGATTTATCTTTCACTATGAATAAACTGAGAATTAAAGAAAACATTTTCAACTCGGTTGCCTTTTCATGAAGCACAAATTTTAGAGTTCAATAAGCAACTTCTATTTATTTCACTTTTCCTGAAAATTTTGTTTTACTCCAAGTAACTAAATATTTTTATTTGCACTATTCGACGCCTTTTTTCTTAAGTTTCGTTATTGCCGAAAATTAACTTGGAGTATAAAATAATGTTGAGGCAAGAAACGACATCAATAGGTGTTTTAATTACTTGGAAATCATTTTTTGAACTCCGAAAATTTGCTCCATGGGAAGGTATCCTTTGCTATTGGAAAACCCTAAGTCCTTACATATTTTGCACTCACTGAGAACGCGAATAAAAAAAAATTTCCCTATACTTTTTTATAGTTTATTTCCTTGTTAAATTCAATTTTAATATTTCTTAGTTTACGATAAAAAAGAAAATATGGAATAAACTCAATCAATATGATTTCGAATATTATTTATCAATGTCTGTTTTGAATTTTCACGCCTTTGGTACCTGTCGGTGAACAAGATATCTAATAAAGGCAATTGCAGATAGATTCAAGCTGAATAGAATTGTCAGGGAGCAAGAGGTTGTAATTGTTTTTTGGCACATACTTTACTCAGAGTGATAAGAAAACATTTATTTAGTGTTGATCATGTCTCGAGTAATTTTTTTTTCGCAAAATTTCACTCTCAAGGATTATTATATTGAACACTTCTTATCCAGCAAGGTTCATATTGTTGAAATAAACCGGCAGTAATATGGCAGTCACCGTGCTCTATGGTATGGGACATACTGCCCGAAATGCATAAACCTCGAATTAATTAAATGCCAAATAATGATGTACTTAAAAACAGGTTTCAAGTAATGATATATGTTATCTGATGATGTGAGCCTCACACTAAAAAATACAGACCTCAAAATCGCATTTCATTAATAACTTATAAGACATTCCATTCAAAGCCCGGCGACATACTCTTTTTAATATTTATAGTATTTGAGTTACTACTTGGCTTTTCATGTGAATCATTCAGCTTCCTGTGATGTGAACATTCATCGTAATGAACGCAAAAACGTGTGAGAAAAGAAGTTTTGAAAATGAAACATTAACACGACTGTTGATTTTATTTCAGATTTCTGTGAATTTCTGATTTTCTATATAATAAATAACCTACGCCGCTCGATATTTTTGTTATTTGAAACATGGGTGCTGGTATCAAATTCTTACATAAAATGGTGATAAATATATAAAAACAATAACGCAGCATTTCAAAAGTGAAGTCAAATGACTCTCCAAAAGGACTTAAATTATAAAGCTTGAATAAAAAATGACATTACTGTGTTTCAAATATTGATTTTGATCAGTATAGACAAAACGTTCATCAATGCCGCTGCCGAATACAAATTCTGGATTTTTCGTATGGAAAGAGTTAAGCAGAATCTATATGAAAGAGGATTCCTGTTAAAGGTATAGCTGAAAGTATCAAATCGTTAAATTATATATGTTAGTGTTAGAAATAATAATTAAAGAGTATGTCTTTCCTCCAGACAACCTACATAATCCAATTGATAATACATCATTTGAATCCCATAAATCCAAAACGAGAGCAAACTGTCTCGTCTAACTAAAACGTCAAACCGGCGTTAACTAGAACAACCTGCCAGTATAAACACCGTCCGTTACTACTGACAATGATACGTCGCTGCTTCACACATAATCAGTAGAAACAGTCCGCTCGACGACAGACACTTTCATCGTCACTCCCCATTTCTCATCCCTCTCTTCTCTCATCTACTCCTATTATTCCTTCTCTTTTTCTTTCAACCAAAAAAAAATCCGACCAATCACTCAAGACCTAACCACATCCAATCGATTAAAAAGAATTAAGTTAGAAAAAAATCCCTCATCACCTTTCAAGGGCTCCATTAAACCCTGGCCCTGGTTCTCCATCATCTAAAGCACCGCATCAGCGTTGACATGCGTACAACCGATGGTCAGTCAACTTTACAACCAGACCAATGACTCGGAAAAGGTATAGGTCGCGCGTAAATCGTAGGAGTAGGCTACTCAAAGGGCTTCCGGTTCGGAGGGTTGCTACTCTATGAATGGAAGTTGCATCAACGTCACCACAAGCAGGGACTCAACGATCCTCTTCCTCCCGAAGAGCGTCCTCTTCCTAATCGTGAGAATCTCCATGAGTCGCTCTTACTTCCTCCTTCTCTGATACAGAATGACTCAAGGGTATCTCAGAGGCAGGTGAGACGGAGGAAGCCACCTGCAACTCTCCCTCTTCGCGATGCCGCGGTTGCTCCTCCACCACCGTTAGAAACACGCTTGCGGGGTGGCTGGTGGCTGCTAGGCTCTAAAGCTGAATGACGTCATCTCGTGGCATCATCGAGCAGCAAGCCAATGGGGGCGCGTGCCTCGTCCATCGATCCGCCGCGTGCGTCCCAGGGTATATGACGTCACGACGACGTCATGGAAGCGCCGTTCGCCACTCTACACACAGTACGGTTTTAATATAGCGGCGCGCCAAGCGCGATCGAGACTCAGTTACGCGGAGGCCGGCCTTTCGTGCGAGCCCTCTGAACCCTCTCGCTCTCAATCTCCTCGAACAGCGAACGTGCTTACCTCGTGTCGAGTGTCCAAAATGTCACGAATCATCACTTCATGAGAGAGTCTGCCTCTGAATTTCCAAGCAAAATCCTTCTTTATCGGTCAAACTCAAATTCACTAGGTCAAACACAAATTCACTAGGTCAAACGCAAATATAAACGGTGAAGATCAGTGTCTTCGAATCAGTGATAAGTTACCCCAAGAGGACCACCAGTGTTACGGAATTCCGCAGATGCAAAATCGGGCAAAAATCGGTGAGACTGCGCCCGGAAAGGCGAAGAGTGAAACCTTCCCGTAGAAGGTGGTCGTGAGAGAGGATAATCACCTGGAAGCTGTCTGCATGCGCGTGCCTAGGACTGAGATCCTCGGGCTCCGCAACGGAGCTTTTTCCATCGAGAGGATTCCCTTCGGTCAGAAGGATCCTTGCTCAACAACGGACGCAGGTCGGTTTCACCTAATGTGATCTCGGTGTTGTCCAAGTGTCATTCATAAATACCAAGGATTTCCTTAATTGTTCTCCTGGACCTTCAATCATACAAGTTTTCCTAGAACCTTCACTCAAATTTACCGTAAGGATTGCAATAGTGCATTAGTAGTCTTCCCCAATAATCATCCAACACCTTAGTTGAAATCCACTCAAAAGTCCTTTCAGTTCTCTTAAACGTCAGGAAGGAAATTTTAGTTGCGAATCGAGCCACCCAGTTTGCCGAGCACGTGACTTGAGCTTTAAGGGATAGATCCATATTACACAGTAGCGTTGTGACGTCGGACTCTACGTCAGCAGCCCCTTTTATTTTTCTCTTTCACTTTCGCTCCCTTTTGCTTATGACTGGGGAAGGATCGAGCTCTGAAAACTGGCGATGGACCCTCGAATCGGGAGGACCTACTTCTGGTGATCTCTGGTCATTCCTCTGGTGATATTCCTCTGGTGATCTTTCTTTAACTTATCAAAAGAAGAACATTCTAACCGAACAAGGATGATCTCGAGCGGAAGGTAAACCGGTACCGGATGTGCGATGCGTACCGTCGAGGACACTGGAACGGAGTCTACGGTGCCCGTGGCAGCGACGCACCGGACCATCGCCAGGAATCACCCCGATCATCAAGATCAGAACAATAGTAACTTGCACCACGTGCAGCCCTACCATCATCACCCGACTGTCCTAGCAGCCGATAGTAACAACAATCACGATCACCATCAGGATCTCGAGTCAACTGATCACCTCGGGGGCCAGCCCCACGATCACTGGAACAAGTGTAAGTCTCGTTAGAGTGTCAAAGGTCCGGAGTAACATGGTGCTTTTGCGGATAGTGATTTGTCAAGCAGTACGGGTGATGGTGCAGATGGTGGTGGTGTTGGTGTTGGTGCTTTTGGTATTGGTGTTTATGCCAATCTTCTATGATATTTTATATAAATGACAGGCGTCATATTCAGAGAAATTGGGCTAAAGAGAGCTGAAGATGCGAGATCTACAACCGGTTAGGTCAAGTCCGTGCGTAAGGATTTTGGGGTCAACTTGCATTCCCATCACCTGTTCTTTCGACTCTAGCATCTTCATTCGTTTCTTATAAGAATTTGGCAGGTTCCGTTATTAGCTGATTCCTTCGCCTCTAGAGATTATTAAATTTGAAAATTACAAATAAACCCAATGAAACACATTTTCAGTTGCAGGTTATCGGATTAAATATTCTGCTAATTTAGCATGTTCATGTAAAATATTATTTTAAGATGTCAAACTGACAGATTCATCCACCTTCAGTTTCAAGTTTACAAAATTATTGCTAAAGAAAAAAGGTTCGCAACAATGATGATAGTTGCGATTTTTTTGCGTTTTTGCAGACAATTTTGTATGCAAATTAGAAAATCGTCAGAGCTTTGATCAGTTTTATATCTCCCTAAGTTAGAACTCTAAATAACAATAATTTTTGTCTTTATATTTAATACTAACTCGTATTTCACTTTAAAGTAGCTCCGGGAATATTGCCTCCACTTTAAGGAAATCAATTATTTAGGAGTTGAGTTACTGTCGCTCTGCTTGATCTCTGTATTATAAATGGAGCACGAGTCATCTATATAGGCTTAAAATATATAAACCGCATTCCCTCGTGTATGGAAATGATAATCAATGTGGTATTGATTATGCGGTGTAATAAGAGTAGACGGCATGATATTCATGAATCGAAAATCCTTGCTGCATTCTACTTCCATATTCATTTAAGTTATTATCCAATCTTATTGAAAGAATTAGAAGGAAAAAATAATCTCCTACTTTTATTCATTCACTTTTTGATGACAGGTATAGATATGGAAATTGCAGATGTCTCCTGATAAGTTAATGTAGTTTGAAATGCAAATCAAATATTTATAAAGTGGGAACAGCTATTTCAGTACCTATGATGTTTTGATAGGTAGACATTAAATCCATTTTCTTATTAATTATTTTCGTCTCGCCATCAATTTCTGGTTACTGATATAAAGACAGAAAATGTTCTAAAAATAACAATGCATAATTTTTTTTCGGATTAAAAAAGTCCTTCTTCATTATGAAATTTATTTTATATAATGTCCCACTTGATTTTTCTTTTGCTAAATGATTCGTGGAATATTTATTCATGAGCACTTACTTATATAATCTTATTGATGTAAACTCTCTTATAAATCTCTGTTCTTAAACTTCATTCGTTCACTTTTTTTATTTTAAATTAAACTTTTTCATATTCCCGGGCGGAAAATGATATATAGTTTATTTTCAGTGTGAAGTATTATATATAATATTCATTTTTTTATATAAAAAATGTAGAAACTAAATGAATATTATATATAAAGCTTTACACTATGTATAAACTATATATAATTTTTGCGCCTGGGTTGTGTGTAAATATTTTTATTTTAAAATCGATATATTTTCAGTACTTCTGTCAAATATTTTGTTACAAGGTAGTGAATTTTATTTGAAAAGCACTGGCAGTTTATTATTGACGGTTAAAACACAGTGATTAAAAAATTAACTGCCATATAAAAATGTTCTATAAAAGGTTCAGTTCAGCAAAGTTAATGCTCCTTTGGGAAATAGTAATCATGTATAGTTAAAAAAGAATGTCAAAAGTGTACAATAATTTCATGTTAGTTTGAAGAATGCTCAATATAAAAAGTGTTTACATTTCGTAACAACCTAGACATTTCATAGACAGCAGCTAAGCAAACTAGAAAGTACTCAACAAACTTCTCTGAGCCATCCCAAGTCTTATAGTTCCCTGCCCTTTGTTTCTAGTAAGTAATACAATGTAATCTTCTCATAGAACAAATTTCTGGACCCAAAATATATGGAAAATCTCTCGTTCAGTTCTTAATTTTTTTAGACAAATAGTAACCTCATAATAAAATAAAATATCATTTTTCGAGTTGCTAACAAAAATTTATTTTTGCGACATATGTACCGCAAAAGTTTAAAGTTCGATGTATATCTCTTAATTTATTTTCACTTTTGGGGAGGGGGGGGGGGGATGGTAAAAGTTAAAATACACGAGTAAAATTTTGGGCTATTTTGAACCAAACTCTTAATTTTTGCAATAAATAATTTAATTTTCAAACAAATTTAAACAAAAAAAAAGTTAATTTCCAACTAAATAGTTCAATTTTCTACCATATTGTTGAATTTACATGGCAAAAACATGAATTTTCTACAAGACAGTGGAATTTTCAACAGAAATGTTGAATTTTCGACCAAAAAAAAGAATGTATTTTTAAAAAAGTAGTTGAACTTCAAACTAATTAGTAGATTTTTTATCCAAAAAAGATGAGTTCTCCACGAAACATGTAATAATTGATATTTCAATCATAAGAATTTTTTATTTAAAATTGAAAAAAGTTGATTTCAAGAAGAAAGAATTTTCATGAAAAAATTTGAAACATCAACCAAAGCAGATTTTTCTATCAAAAAGGACGAACTTTTAACAAAATACATGAATTTCCAAAGAAATAGTTGAATTCCAACTAGAAAAGATTCATCTTTAATCAAAAATATCAATTTTTAACCAAAAATGGAATACTTACATTTTCAGTTTAAGACATTAACTCTCTACCAAAAAAGACGAAATTTGTACCAAAGAAATTCAATTATCAACCAAAAATGACACTAATTTTTAACAAAATACTTCAATTTAAGTACAAAGAGACGAATTTTCCACAAAATGCATGATTTTTCTACCATATAGTTAAATTTGCAACTAAAATTATGAATTTTTCACGAAGTAGATTGATGCTCTACCAAAAAAGGCTTCAAACCTTCAACAGAAAGATAAATTTTAACGAAGTAGTTCAAATTTCAACCAAGCAGTTGTAGTCATAACCAAAAAAGATGACTTTTTAACAAAATAGTTGCATTTTCAACAAAATAATTGAATTTTCGCTTTCGAGCGAAAAAATGAAAAAAGGGGAAACTTCTTGAAAAAAGAAGGAAGAAGAATTCTTAAAAAATGGAATAGAGAGGGGGACAGGAAAAAAGCATGGAGTCTGAAATATCTTAACTTCGATCAAATTTGTCACGTTACTTCCACTTACCCCCTCAACCTGTTGCCAAGCGTAGTTTTGGTGTTATCCCCCTACCTCCTGAAATTAGTAACGTAGTTTATGGACAGCCCCATAGAAAGAAACATGACACCTTATCCAGGTCTCCTATTTTTTGATCCAGAGAACCGTAATCACATAACCAAATAGTCGATAATTCCGTAAGATCGAGCGGAAATATTTGAAAAGTGATGAATCGTCATCACATGTCTATAGGTAATCGACTCGTTATAAAAGGCTAATTTTACTCTGGCATCAGGCCGAGTACACAGAAGCCGGTTCTTTTTTTCTTAAGTACATACTTGGCGTAGATGATGCGTGCGCTACGTTCCTCTAAGCGCACTACCTGGTTCTTCAACTAACATCCGGGATTTTTCACGAGCACAGACATTGTCCAATTTTGAACCATCCTCTCGATATTCGGGTCGATTTAAACCAAGAGAAAAATTTCAAACTATCTAGGGGTTTTCCAGACTGAAAATGTTCACACTATTGCTGAAATTTGAAAGGGTCTAAATTAAAGCAGGGGTTTCGAATACTAAACCGTTCCAAATTAGGTACATATGAAAAATTTGATGTAGAGGACCCAGAAGAATCTCGATGAGGAAGGGTTCATATTTTTTGTTCTGATACTTTTTTATACTTTTTCGAGTTTTTCCTTGGCCAGTTTGTTCCAAGATGGTAGGTGGCTGATTGAAGATTGCCGGCGGCTCGTGCTGCGTCTAGATTATATAATGAAGACACGGTCAATCAGGACTCAAACCCTCTCCACTTCTACGGTAGCGAATCGCAGACTTCACACTCCTTGCCCTACTCCCCTCTTTTGATTGATTCTTTGAATTTTTTTAAAAGAATTCCTCCGTTTTATCTTGTTTTCAAGAAATTTTCGCTTTCTCCCCTTTTTTCGTTTCTTTAATAAAATTCGAACTGAATTAATAGAAGCAAATAAGAAAATCGAACTATTTTTGTTTAGAGTTAATATTTATGTATTGAAAAGTCTTCTATTATTGTTGAAAATTTGTTTTTTCACGACAATTAATTTTTTGAACTGAAAATTTGTCTGTTTCATTTGTCATGAATAATTTACCGCTTTAAGATGAAAATTGAACTATTTGGTTCAAAAGTCATATTTCTTGGTTGAAATTTCAACATTTTGCAGAAATATAGTCGTTTGGGCCTGAAAACTTAACTGTTTTGTTGAAGATTTATCTTTTTGGGTTGAAAGTTTTATTATTTACTAGAAAATTCAACTATATGTTTTATAATCCACTTTTTGGTTATGAATTCAACTATTCTGTAGAGAATTTATCTTTTTAGATTAAAAATTGAACAATTTGGTTGAAATTTTATTCCTCTCTTGGCCGAAAAATCTTGCTTGGTTGAAAATTGAACTCTTGTTGAAAATTCATGTTATGTTTAATTCATCTTTTTCGGTTGAAGTTTTTTTATTAAAAACGCAACTGTTTGGTTGAAAATTGATCTGTTTTGGTTGAGGATTCGACTCAACTATTTTGTTAAGAAGTCATCTTTTTATGTGAAAATTCGAACAATTGATTGAAAATTCATCTTATCAGGTTGAAAATTCAACTATTTGGTTAAAAAATAAATTATGTTATTAACGATTTAATTTAAAAACTATCTTTTGAAAAATTCGTCCTTTGTACATGAAAATTCAAGTATTTGGTTAAAAATTCAACTATTTTATTGAAAATTCGTCTTTTGCTTGAAAGTTTAACTATTTCGTTCAAAATTTATACTTTTTTGTAGAAGAATCATATATCTTTGTTAAAAATTAACTTTTTTGTTGAAAATTTATTTTTTCTTGTTTAAAAGTCAACGGTTTTCTAAAACATTCGACTGTTCAGATTTAAAACTAAAATCTTATGTTAAGAATTCATGTTGAAAATTGAACTGTATGGTTAAAGGTTGTAACTACGTCGTTGGAAATTCCATTTTCAGTTGAAGAATAATCTTTTCGGTTGAGCATTCGTCTTTTTCTTTGAAAATTGAATTTTTTTTGAAAACTTTTTTTTTTTGGTTCATAATAAGTTTTTTAAGCTAAAAATTCAACTATTTAGTTTAAAAATTGTCCTATTTGGTTGAATCCAACTATTTTTCATTTAAAATTACAAAACTTTTTCGGGTGAAATTTCAACCATGTATTACATTTTTCAGAATTCATCTTTTTTAGTTGAAAATTCATTTATTCTGTTGAAAATTCGTCCCTTTTGGTTGAAAGTTCAACTGTTTTGTTGTAAATTCAAAGTGATTAATAATTAATTTTTATGTTTTTGGTTGAAAATTCAACTAATTTTTTGAAAATGTAACATGTTTGAAACCTAGAATCGCATACTCTTCGTACAGTACACTCGCGTCATTAAGGAGAGTAAGTAAATTGAGTTTCAAAAAGTGTCGATTTATATTGAGACACAAATTCCGAAATATGTTTTTCCTAAATAAATGTATTACAAAAGAGGTTTTTCGTTAAAATAACTTTTGTTTTGAAATTCCTTTTCACGTGGAAGCAGATGCATCTGTTCGATATAAGGAAATGGTCGACTGAACTTTTGCAATTGATGCCATTGGTGCTTCCTAGATGCTGAGTACTGCATTGTCTTTGCAGCCCTGCCGACTAAATATACACTCACGCGTTACGCGCAGTCCCCGACTGCTTTGGCCAGGGTACAAAGACGAGCAGAGAGCGAGTCACGTTCCGTCACACTTTTGCACCTTTTACGACGTACCACAGGCCAGGCAATTTTCTGAACGACACATCATCGTTGACAAGTCTTGCGTTATCCTCACTCCATCCCAAGATAGACCGCAAACCAATCGAGAATATTCACCCCAGCAAGACAAACATCCTCAAATCCAATCAGGATGTTTAAACAAACATAAACAGTGTTTCAACAATTATTTTTCAAACACGAAATATTTTCTCGAAATAAGTGGTAGGGCAGGTTTAGGGCAAAGTCAGGAATTTGACGAAAATCTTCAGAAGTCAGGGAATTTCTACAAGACGCACTTTAAATAACTGTCAACGATGTTAAGTTTGAGTTTTTTAAATTTTAATTTGAAATTGTTTTTCATTCCGATTATGAATCATTATGGTCCTTCAATCTGGTTAGGGGAAATGAAAAATTGGTCAAGGAAAAATAAGGCAATTTTCAAAGTTAGGTTTTGCGGCCAAGTTGATATAATATTTTTGTCAGTAATTTATTTTCCTTGTATTGCTATTTATATTTCTTTTTTTCAGTTGCCTCCTCCTATCAAATCAACCTTTTTGGTTGAAAATTCAACTCAATTTGTGAAACTTCGTGTTTTACGTTTAAAAAATCCTCTGTTTTGGTAGAAATTTAATCTTTTTTGCAAAAAATGTAACTGGTTTGTTGAAGTTTCATCATTTTGGTTGAACATTTATCTCCTTGGTTGAAAGTTTAACTATTTTGTTGAAAATTGATATTTGTCTGTTAAAAATTCAACTGCTCGGCTAAAAGTTAAACTCCTTTGTTATTTTTTTGTTGTTGAAGGTTTTTCTTGGTTTAAAATTAATTTTTTAACTAAAAAAGTAACTCACTAAAATGTAATCTTCTTGAATTGAAACTTCCTCTTTTCTGGTTAAAAATATACTTTTTGGGTTGAAAATTAATTTTTTTGTTGAAAATGCTGTATTCGGGTTGAAAATTCGACTCTTTTTCAGCGTCTCTTGGCTTGAAAGTTCGATAATCTGGGTGATCTTTTTTCCTTTCTTGACTAATAAACCTTTTTATATTCTGATTAAAGAAGGTATTAGATTTGTATAAAATTTGACGCCCCCTTCGTTTTTGTCAAATGTCCACGTTTCGAGACCCCATGAACACAAAACCCAGGTTTTTACGAATGTGTCTGTCTGTTTGCTTGCCTGTATGTCTGTAGATTTTTAGTTTGTTAGCACGATAACTTTCGAAAGAGTTCACATATTGGATCGGGCTTCGATATACTCTTCGAGTGTCCTAAAATGTAGGTCAAGTTCGTTAGCCAGCCATTTTTGATAAAAATTCAAAAAGTGAGAGCATTTTCAACATTTTTGAGACCACTTTTTCAATATATAAAAATTCTATGTACGGTCATTAGTAGTACTCAAAAAGTTGAACAATTGATCTCTATGAATTTTTTGGATGAAAGAAAATTACTGGAGTTATAGCATTTACAAAATTCCAAAAAACAAACAAAAGTGAACATTTTAAGCCAAGAAACGCACGATATGAAAAAATGTCAAAGATAGAAAAACTTTGCATTTTGAACACCCAATAAGATTTTCACAACAACTTTTTGAGTTTTCTTGAAAAATCGGAAATGTATTTAAAAATAACTAAAAATTTGTTTGAAATAACTTTTTGATAGGACGCGTGGTTTCTTGTTCAACGAGTAAAAAACTGCATTAAAAATAAAAAAATTACGTTTTTAGACAAAAGACACAAGATACGGAAAAAACAAATAGACATAATTTCTTTGCTCAAAGAAGAGCTACAAATTTGTTGTTCCTTATTTTTTTATATTATGCGTAGTTTTGGTTTTAATCGTAAAAAATAACATCAAAAATACCAGAAATTAAAATTTCAGAGAAACGGCGCAAGGTACAAAAAAATTATGAACAAAACTTGTAGAGCCAAAAAAGATCTATAAATTTGTCACTAATCATTTTTTGATGGAACGCGCTGTTTTTGTTTTAATCGTAAAAAATAATACTGAAAATAAAGAAACTAAATTATTAGAAAAACGACACAACAAATGAAGAAAAATGAATAGACAAAAGTTGTTAAAACAAAAAAGATCTAAAAATTTGTTATATGTGCATTTCTTTAATAATAAAAACAAGATAATGATAATATGCAACTGTTTCAATACCAATGCATATAATGAATTGTAATAATATAAATTAATTGAAATGATACATTTTCTCAGGATAGTTGAGTATAAAATTTAATGCAAAATAAGGAACAAATATCAAAGTAACCATGAGAAATAAATTTTTTACTTTATTTTGCAATATTTGAAGAAAAATACGCAGGCCGAAGTACAGAAATAAATGTAATATACATGTAATATGATAGTTTAGAACAGAATATAGAAAAACTTCCCATTTTGGACAAAATCGAGTGTTTGATCTTTAGTTTCAAAAAGTTTGTGCATAAATGTGGGGGAAGTACAACGGCCGAGCGCGCAGATTTTTTGTTTAAAATTCATCTTTTTGTTTGAAACGTCCATTATTTTGGTTGAAAAATCATATCTTCTTTTGAACATTTTACTATTCTTTTGTAATATAGTTTTTTTTTGGTTAAATCGCGTTTTTTCACTGAAAATTTACATTTTTAATTTTTTGTTGAAAATTTGTCTTTTTTATTTTAAATATTTATCGTTTTGGTTTAAAATCCACCTCTTTTGGCGAAAATGTGATCTTTTTTGGTTGAAATATCAACTATTATATTTTTGTCAAAACCTTAATTATTTTATTGAAAATTAAACCTCTTGGTTGAGAATGTAACTTTCGTATAAGCTTCATAGCTTAAAAATTTAACCGTTTTGTTGAAAATTAATTTTTCTAGGTTGAAAATTCAATTATTTGTTCACGTTGAGTAGAATAGTCATCATTTGTAAAATATTCCATGTTAAAAATTCAAAAAGAATAAGATACTGATATTCGATTAATAATGGTGAGGAAAACTGAAAAATTTTTTAGAGAGAAACAGAAAAAAGTCAGGAAACTTTCAAAATGAAGTTTTGCGGTTACCCTGTAGGGTAATCATCACAATTGTTGACCATCCCTCCAATGATTGATTCTAATCTGGAAATTGAATTACCAATGCCTCTTCAAAACCATTTAAAATTGTTTGTTATTTTACCTTACATAAAATGAGCGGAAATAGCATCAAAAAACAATTTTTGGCCTCGGTCAGTCATTATGCAATTCAGAGGCGAATCACTGTACTTTCAAAGTCAGGCATCTATGTATAAGCTGATGTTGTCAATGATTATATTTCACCACATTTCATAGGCCAATAATTCAATCATTGGCCTCTACTGAGCACTATGTCGTCGTGGCTAATCGGATGTTTTTTGACATTATTACTCATTTATTTAAATATCAATTATCTACTACTTTTAGTGCTTAAGTTACTATGGCATATTGAATCTTTGACGTATTACTTATCCATCTGTCTATTCTGGAATTTTGTTTAACGGTTATAGTGTTTTCTACAAATTGCTCATCTTCAAAAATTCCTGAAGTGGTCAATCATCATATAAAATACCCTAAATTCCGTATTTTCATATCACGCAAACAATATTATATTAAACATTTTTTGATTGTTTTATTCTCATACTTCTTTTTAAAATAGCATTGTGTTAAAAACAGTGAGAACATTTTTCATCTTAAAATAATTTACGAACTATGAAAATATGAACCCAACATGCTCAAAAATTCAATTTTTGAAAATGAAATCGAAGAAAATGATTGGTTTTTTATATAATATATTCTCTAGTTCTTCCTCATTAAAATTCTAAGTGCATTTCCAGACTTTGATTTACATTAATGAATAATAATTAATATTATAAGAACATCATAATAACTTTCAAATTATTACCTGCTCAATTCAGATTTGAATTCATTCAACTTTATTTTTAGGTTCTGTTAAAAATGTTGAGAATGAAATGTTGTCACTGGCGGAAATAATTCCAATTAACCTTAATTATCTTATATTTGAATACCGCAATTTTATTTTGCATTCGCGTCATCAGACGGTGCTTTGATATATATAAAAGTATTTAAATACAGAACTCTAATTGGGGACACGTTTTTATTTGGGTGTATTAGACTTTATTAGCCAGCAAAAAATAAATACTCTAGATGGTCCTGATATTCTATCGATTGATTACTATGTGATACGTATGGTGGTTTTCAGCTAAATTTGTGTATATTTATTGAATGAATGTTTAAGAATGTTTTTATTTTGCCGGTGTGCGCAGTTACTTATCTCTAAAGTGCGCATGCGCATTCATTGCGTCGGTTCGCAAAATAGATGCTTTTCGAAGTGCGCATGCACCATTATCATTCTGGCGAAATTTTTGAAATTAATAAATTCAATCAATTCAAAAACAATATTGAAATTGTTGAATTTAAGCATTTTGCATATCATTTAGTGGGATGGAATTCCTCACTTTCGAGGTGGGTGTTACAAAAAATAAATTCCTAAATTCTCTTTTATTAAAAAATCAAAAAGGTCTGTACCTAATCAATATTTCAGACAATTTACACACGTTTTCAATCGATTCTCTTATCCGAGTTTTAATTA
>CAKNXH010002454.1:529532-626138 GCA_932178445.1 Andricus quercusramuli
TTTATATTTTGATTGATAGAAATTATCAGAATTGTTAGTATAAATTTATTGGATTTCAAAATATATTTACCAAATTCGACTAATAAATAAACTATGTTAGCATTTTTCACAGAAAATCGCTTTAAAAAAAGTTTGACTTCAAGAATTAAATTTACAATTTTGATCAGTTTTAGGTTATTTTCAATTCATTGATGTAAATTGGTATTTTTGAACAAAAATTCATCGGTATGATTGTCTACACAAAAATATTATATAATAATTCTGAAGTTAAGATATCAATTTTCATTAATTATCAAAGTATCATGCTTGCTCTTATTTTCTATTATTTTACATAATAGATACTATGAATTACAAAAATTTTGTATCAATTTTATATTTTAATTTGAAAATTGTGTGAGACAAAAAAAATAATAGTCGCGCGCGTGGCGCACGTGTTTGTTTTCTAGTTCAATACAAAATTTGTTATTCAAAGGAAAAGTGGAAAATGTCTAGGACTTAAATTGGGCAACTTTTTCGCAATTACCGTCATACCTGAAGAAAGATGTAAACACGTTTTAATGTGCGTCGCGAAAATTTCAATGAAAAATCAATGTACCATATTTTTGTTCATTCAGGAAACGTGACACCTTCCCCTGCAGTTATTGTTATGGAATATTGTTTCAATACCTGGATTGAATCTCGAGTATGAAAATCGTTAGCCATTTCAAACTAAAAGTTTCATTTTGTTTACTTGACCTTTGGCACCGGAAAATTTATTTATACACGAAATAAGAGGTCAAAACTGAAGAAGAATGAATGAAAACCGTTCGTTCGAAAGATGTTGAAGTTCAGGGTTTTCTCTTCTTCTTTAGACAAAAGTCGTAATTTTCATTCAGTTTGAATTTACAAGCGCTCATTCTATTCCTCGATAGGTTCTTCACTATTGTATTCGTCACTTTTATCAAATAATATTTAGCAAATTTTTGAATTGAAAAAATGACTAACTAAAAGTAATTGTACGTATTATTCCAATATAAATAACTTTTTTTTAAAACCATGGAAGATATCACAATGCCGGTCGTGCTCCAGCTGTAGTTTGTCGAAGAGACGTCGAGGGGCGCAAAAAGGGGTTGAACCGACGACCGACTGTAGCGTCAGCTGACGTCACTGTCGCCCCCGCCCGTAATCGACCGACGCCCGACGTCATACCTGCCAAGGACGACGCCGCTATTTCGGTCCTCTTGCACTCGTCGACGTCGACGTCGTCGTTACCATAAACGTGCGAATTTAGCGATATGCTTTCTCCCTTGTTTTCCTGCGTGGTCAGCACGTTTTCTCAACAATAAAACCGACAACACGTTTTTTATAACGAACTATTATGTCACCAGATTTATATAGTGAAGGAATATTAATGCCAGTACGCATACTTCAGAGGGAAATGGGTGGCAAGTGACGTAAAGACATTGCATTGAATATTCATATTAAAAAAGGGGTAGGTTTCCTTTCTAGCATAAAAATATTTCTTTTATTCATATCACAAGTATCGTAAAATAGCCAGGTGCTTCATTTGTGTGTCAATTTATGGAATGGAAATATTTCTAATTGGTCTGGAGAGTAGAGCATACATTGTTTTTCAACTCGGATGATGGTTATTTGTTTCACCAGTGAATATACACATTTTCTAAACAGGGCGAGTCTACAATTTTTTTCTGAATATCAAGCAACTCATCACAAACTGGAAATTCTGAATTTTTGTAGGTACAGTTTGTGGTGATAATTGATAATAGAAAATAAAAAATAAATAACAATGATTTTTCAACAAGTTATGATGTTTTGAAAATTCGCAGAAAAGTTAGTTTTTTTTAAATTGCTGACTGAAACTTTTATTTAAAATTTTGTGGAATGTTATCGATGAAAACACATGTCTCCGAAGAATAAAAAAATATATCAGGATTATACGATCAATATTTTTCTTCCTGAACATTGATTGCTCTCTCAACTGAAATTTTGGTTTCCTCAATGAAATTCTGACTCGTTCAAGTTCTTATAATTCAACATATCGGAATATTCACATATCAGATTTTTATTACATATCAGAATAAAAGAGATATCCCCTTTTAGTTAGTAAATAAAATTGGAAAAGATATTCAGAATTCTTAGACTAATTTATTGCGAGAATATCAGTACACTTCTGCTTTCAAATACCATTTTTTGTAATTAAAATTAGTAACCTGATCGATAATAGAAAAAGTTTTAATCAAATTACTTTGGTGTGGCATAAAGAAACTAATATTGATATCTGATCATACAGGACATCCTTTAAAAGAAATTCAACCATCGTTTTGCTTTCTTTCTACAGCAAAATTTCGATGGTTCGTCCTATCTTCCAAAAAAAAGAAAGGAAAAACTTTTACCTCAAGTCGAGAAGTAGGTTAGAAAGCTAACGATTCGTGCCGCACTTCTCAGGGACGATAGGGAAGCAGAAAACTTTCCGTGATACACTGAAGGCCGGTCAAGTCGAAGACACCCATGGGTGAATAGGCATCTTAATTAAAATCGGTGACCTTCAACCTCGAAAAAGATCAAGTTTCTTAAAGGGAACGGAACTTTTTTTAATTCCTATCCGTATAATATAACATATGTATATATATATATATATATATATATATATATATATATATATATTCAAAGGAAGGTATAAACAACCACCGCAGAGTCCCACTGAGAGGAACTGCCATCTAAAAAATGACACCAGTTCCCAGTAGAATCGCGGCAAATCACACTTATGGCCACGTCTCACAACCGTGAGATGAGTGGTCACAAACATATATATATATATGATGAACATTCAGATTAGTAAAATTGTTTATATCGATCCGATGTTGAAAATGTTGATCCAATTTCATTTTTTTTTTAATTTTTGTGGATTTTCCATTTCCGCTTGGGTTTTCTTTTCCATTTCCTGCTTATGCTCTTTACCTGAATCTTCTTATACTGAGTTGTTGTGCCTATAGAAATGTAAACCTTCCAAATTAAAAAAAAATTCTAATGTAAATCACTACAATCACAGAATTTCAATCGCAAAACTTAACACTTGCATAATTCTCAATTGTAATTTTCCAGGTTTGTAAATACAATTCTTAAGCTTGGATGACTTTGAAGGTCAAAATACAAGTTTTCAATTCAAAATCTCTCAAATTGTAGAAATTTCAAAAGTAAATAAAAAAATTGCAGAATTTTAATTGTGAATTTTCAAAATTTTTAAATGTTTAATGTCCAAATATATACAATTCAAAGATCTGCAATTTATCAAAGTTATAATTGAAAAGTGTTGAATTTCGAAAATATAGAATTGGAAATTATTCCATTTTCAAGATTTTTACTTTCAGGTTATCTCATGTGGAACATCTTTTTTTAATAGTTAAATTCTGACGGTTAACAAGTGAACAATTCTCAATATCAATTATTTGCAATTTTTAATTGTTCAATTTTTCAGATTTGTACTTGAAAACTCTGGAATTTTTAAGATTTACTATCAAGAAGAATTCTTAAATTTTTATGAGGATCCAAACTCAAGTTTTTAATTTCAAATCTTCCAAATTGAAGAACTTTCGAATGCAAATCATGAAAACCATAGATCTTTCAATTTAAAACCTTAAGACTTGCATGATTTTCCATTGTAAATTTCCAAAATTAAAAGCTCTTCAATGTTAAATATTTACTTATAAATATTATTTATTCTTTTGCGAATAAATAAAAATACCATGGAAATTTATACAATTTTGAAGAGTTACAATTAAAAACTCTTTGATTTTTTACGGAAAAAATAGATATCAAGACACAATATCTGAATTTCCAACTACAGGGCAGTGATCTAGATATTCTGGTATAATACCTTGATATTAAAATTTATTATCCAGATAATAAATTTTAATGTATCAATATTTTTATATTCAGAGTTTTTAATACCTGGCTATTGAATTTTCATATTGAAATATTCCAGTTTAATATCTAGATCGTAGTCCTATAATTAAAAGTCCAGATTTGGAATCCTAATATCCATTTTTGTCCGTGTAAGAATGTGAGAATCAAAATTCCTAGATTTGTATGATTTTGAAGATTCGCTCATAAATATTATTCATATGTTTATAAATCGATAAATATACAATCAATTTTTCTACCATTTTAAAGAGTTACAATCAAAAACTGTTTAATTTTATAAGAATGTGAGAATAAAAATTCTTAAATCTGTATGATTTTAGAGAAGATAAGAAAGTTTTCAACTTGATGTCTTCCAAATTAAAGAAATTTTGAAAATAAAACATCAAAATTACAGAATTTTTAATTTTACATTTTTTAAATTTGAAAAAAAAATCTTTAATTTTAAAACATTTTCAATTCCAAGTTCTCTGATTTTGCAGAGTTGCAATTGAAATTTTTTTACAATATATAGTTACAAATTGTTTAATTTTGAAGATTTATAATTTAGAACATTTTTCTTTGCAATAGCTCAATTTTGGAAATTTACAATGGAAAATTCTTCAATTTAACGACTTTCAATTAATAACTAACTTTTTCCATTCCAAATGTTCTCTTTATCACACTAACTCCGTTATCACACTTACCCCTATCCTATCATAAGAAAAAATATCGAAAAGTATTTATAAATTTTTTTTAATGTCTACACATTTAATAAGTTTGATCTGTATTCATGTAATGAATCTGTGATCAATAATTGAAATTTTGTTTAAAGTTAATTTTATTTTGTAGATAGACGTTAAAGCCGAGAAGAAAAAATGTTGTTTTCTAACTTAAGTTTGATAGAAACAATCATTATCTCAATTCTTTCAAAAAATGGATTTATCGCGTTTCGTTCGATTATCCCTCATTTAAATGCATGGAAAATGCAAGCGGCTGGCAACACTTCTACAATTAGCCATTCAATTTAAAATTGAGCACACGTCTTGGTGATAACCCAAAGGTCTGATATCGAGGATTGAATCTTCAAAAATAAATATTCCATTAAATATTCTTCATGTCGCAAAAAATTGATCTATATAAATAGAATATAGTCTCTCCCCGGTATAGGCCATTGCTCTATTAACCTCATTATCTCTCCCTCATTCACATATTCCTTGTTTATATTTTTCACATTCATATGGCCAACGGCCATACCACGCTGAAAAAACCAGTTCTCGTTAGATCACTGAAGTTAAGCAGTATTGGGCGCGGTCAATACTTGGATGGGTGACCGTTCGGGATACTGCGTGCTGTTGGCTAGTCGTGGGTGTGGTGAGCCCACGCTTGTAGTTATTTACAAGAAACTATCCACCTAGAAACACTATCCGAATCGGGTAGTGTCACACCTACCCCGAAAGGGAAATGGCTTAATGGTATACATTATACATATCTCCATTTTCCTGAATCGCCACCTGAATTCGGTCATCTTTTTTGGTCTGATATTTGCTGTCAGAAATCACAGGACTGTCCTGATTATTATTTTCATCAACGACGCGTAAATTGTTGAGAAGGTTAATGACGAAGTCGACGAAACTGACCAGCCATATGGAGGGTGTGCGAGGACGACGGTAGGGCAATCGATGAACGGAACTGCGGCACAGCTATGACGTAATTCTGCTGACGCAAATGTTACGTCACACCGAGGGTGTGTGGGAGGTGGAACGATCAGCTGGGTCAGCTGTCTGGGTGGTGATAGCGGGAGGCAGTGGGACCAGGGGTGGGAACTGTTCGATGTCGCTTTCCGAAGACTGGGGTAGCTGGGGGTTGAAGGGCGGAGGGAGCGAATGAAAGAGACAGAGAGAGAGAGAGAGCAAGGCCGCGCGGTCTCCGGGCAGTTAAAGAGGATCGTCCGTTATACGTATAACATGTGCAACTGAGCAGTTTGATAACAGGTGGGAACTCGGAGTCGAAAGTTAAGTAGAAATCTCCCGTCCTGGTTGGACATTACTCACCACTTTTACCATACAGGTCTCTTCTTTCATCAGTTAAGAAACCAAAATTAGTCTTCTTTTTTCAATCTGCCAAGTCCATCCTTAGTTTGATCGAGTTCTACCTGAAATTCTTATGGGTACTAAATAAAAGTTGAGAGAGAAAATCGAGAAAAAGGATGTAGAAAGCTTCGATCCTGTGGTAATCTGCATGCAAATGCTGCAAGGGAAGTTGTTTAATGAAATGAAAGTTGATGTTCGCTATCTTTTTCATTTCATGGAAAGTAGTCTGTAGTTTCCACTCTGTGGGTGAATTATTTGTTTAGCTACTAGAAGATTATGATCCTTATCAGAAGTATTTTTAAAAATTTAGATATCAGGTATTTTATTGCATGCTGGTATATTTTTAGTGTATCACTAGTAATAAGTTACTACGATCATATACTTGGGAAGACGTTTACTGATTGATGTAGTAAGTTTTTAGACCAATTTAATGGTTGCTAATTCACGTTAGTAAAAAAAATCCACATTCAAGTGAATTATTAAGAGCTTCTTACTAAGTTCTTAATAAAGCATTCCTAATAAATTAAACGTCTTGGTACTATTTCATTAAGAATATCACTCTAAATCCGAATTATTTAAAAATTACTAACTTCGAAGCAAATACTCGATCACTGATTCACTCAGATATCATTTATCTACTTTTTTGTCAAATTTTACTTGCAGAAAAAAAAATTTAGTCATTTAACTAAAAAATAAGTTCAATAGTTTTCTCTAATGATTTATTATATTTTATTTATTCATAAATTAGTCAATTAAATTAGATTGAGAGAAAATTGTTGTGGAAATTTAGTTAAAGTGAGTGAAATGTTCTCTGAAATAAAAATTGTCATACACTGTAAATTATAATTAGTCAGATTTTTTACTGTAAAACTGTAATCGAAAAATATTTATTTAAAACATTAGTTTTTGTTGCAAAAACATTTAGTCTTTTTGGCAATAAAATACCATTTTTTATGGCAGGGCTAGTTTTGAAGCTAGTTGAAAAAACTTTGGTAATAAAATTGAGGAGTAAGCGAATAGATTTTCATGAATTCAGTTTTTGAAAGAATTCAGTTAATAATTATTTCGGTAAGTTGAGAGTATCATGAATTTTGATTATAAAACTTAAGTTAGCGAAAAAAATGTCATCTAGCTTGCAACGTCTATCCACGATATAAAATAATTTGTTAACAACATTTTTATTTCCGATTACAGATTCATTATGTAAATAAAGCAAATTTGTTACTCATGCAGTCACTGTTTAAAATTGATAAATATTTTTCTTGCAATGTCTAATTTCACAAAACGTAAAAACAAAATTTTCTAAATTGAAAATATAGTAATGAAAACAAACATTAATTGAAATAAGCCTTTTCCTGAATCAAAAGTAAATGAATCCATTTTCATCTATTTAATAACGCCAAGACAGTATTTAATTAAAAAGTTTTTTTGAATTTTATTTAATTTAACATCCTAACTGATTTTGATAGCCATTTTCAAATTCCATTTTGATCAATGAATTTCAAGTAGCAATATTCCTACAAATTAAGAAATCAACTTAAGCGGATTTATCACTTTTTGTTCCCCTACTCTTTAGTGAGCGTAAATCGAATTTCAAAACACAGCCAGGGGAGTTTATCTAGAATAATTCATGAAAGTAGACAAAAAAATTGCCAGTTGGTAATATTAATTTTTAATTCAGTCGCCCAAAATAAATTAGAAAACATTTTTTTAATTTGTCCCTTAACAAAATTATTTCTCTTTTCAAGGAAATTCCTAAAATCCATTCAAACTTCATGGTCATTTTACTCCTATTTATAAAACGCCGAGGTGAGAGTGTCAATTTAATTTACATATAATACTTCCAATAAGGAGATGTGCAACTTTTACTATTTTCAGTGAATACAATTTTTTATTTTTTGGAAAATAGTGATATGTCGAGAAAACTAACTTGCGAGAAATATATATTCAATTTTCAAAGATTTATTTATTATTGTCAATTGTTCATACTTCAAGGCTCAAATAAATATTCTAAATTATTTGTGACAAGAATGATCAATTACACCAAAAACTAAAGCTCGACAAATTTGTTAAGTTATACAATAAAATTTTCTTAAATTAACTGATTTGTTGTTTGTTCAACTTTCTGAGTTTAATCCAGGGTGTCTACTTACCTGGAAAATCTGGAATCGCCAGAGAACTTTTATATGTCTGGAAAAAGCAGAAAATCGCAATGTTTCATCATTTGTATCTAAGAGTAGCTTCATATTACTGGAATCAACCATTTTTTTTTAATTTTCTTTTTTATAATTTTTTAACTCAAAATTTTACTATTCTATTTTTGGTTAGAAATTTATCTTTTTACTTGAAGAATCGTCTTATTTGATTGAATTACAATGGCTTTCATTTAAGAATTAGAATATTTTTTGTTTGAAGTATCAATTATTACATTTTTCATTCAGAATTTATTTATTTTTATTTAAAAATTTAACTACTTGGTTGAAAGTTAAACTCTTTTTTCAAATTCATTCCTATGGTTGAAGATTTATAATTTTTATGTGAAATTCATGTCCTTGGTTGTAAATTTTTTTTTTTTGTTGAAAATAAAAATTTTTAACTAAAAATTTAACTATTCCAGTTGAATATTCCATAATTTAAGTTAAAAATTCATCTGTTTGCTTAAAAATTAATTTTTTTAACTGAAAATTCAACTATTTAAATTTTGGCTTGAAATTGATCTTATTTTATTTGAAAATGTGTGTATTTTGTTCAAAATTAATCTTTTTCAGTAAAATATTTATTCTTTTCGTTTGGGAAGTCATCAATTTGTTAAAAAATGTTACCTTTCTTTAAGTTCGTTTTTGGTCGCAAATTAATTTTTGTGCTGAAAAGTTAACTATTCCATTTTTGGTAAAAAATGATCTTTTTTAGTTGAAAATTAAACTGTTTGATTGAAAGTTGATCTTTTTTAGTTTAAATTAAAGAATTTGGATACAAATTCACGTATTTTTTTAAATTCTTTTTCTTCCTTGAAGAAAATTCATCTTTTTGATTGAAGGATCAACTTTTAGTTAAAAAGTTTATCTATCTAGTTGAAAATGCAATATTTGTACTTAAAATCTTAGGAATTTGAAGCGTTTTTAATTGAATTTAATATATGACACATTAATTTTTATGAAAAATATCCTCATTTTCCCTGTTTTTGCAGAGTGTCCATTCACCTGTCAAATATTTCAAGTATATGCAGATAAGATAAATTTGAATTATTATTCAAATTTATGGACTTTAGAAACGAATTCAATGAATGATTATGTTTTTAGTATTATTTATTTATTGAATCATTCGATGATGATAATATATAGAAGAATATCTTGTAATATAATTCGCCAAAGCTTTCTAAATTAATTTTTTTCAAGGATTTGAGTAGATACTCTCCTTTAATCTAAAATCTTCAAACTAGAAAAATGTTATGAAAATCTTTTTTAAAACTGAAACTTAGGGAAACTGGTACAAGCTGGATACCAGCATGAAGTATATAATGGGAAAAGGTGACTGGGTTTTGAAGCAAAAGTTGTGTAATTTTTTTTCACGAGTAGCAATAGTAAAATCGATATTTTAAATCAACCTTTTTACCACTTGCTTTCTATTCTTTAATTCAAAAATTGAAAAACGCATAAATGGAACATTTTTCTTGGATAACAGTTAATATTATGACTTTAAAAGTTGTTCTATCCAGTTCGTACTGGTTTCCCGTAAATTATAATTTTGGTGAATCGAAAGGCGGACAAATCGAGATCCGTATGCCTATTTCATTGAAAAGGAGAAACTGCTCTCTTTGAAAAGTTTATACGCAAAATTGGACGAATTTTTTTCCCAGTCTGGGTCTCCGCGTTTGGCTTCTCGCCAGACGTTGGCAAAAGCCTTCGTTCGATTTTATTGGATGGCTGTGAAATTCACGCCGTTAAGAAGACTGACTCACGGAAACTTTATACAAGGTGGAAGCAACACCAGTTGTCCTCGATAAGAAGCGGCTAGTCGATAATTAAAAAAAAGTGATTTCGCATAATTAAGCGCATTTCGTCGATGTTGCAACTACACATATTCCCATATATCCGATGATGTTCAGGCTCGTTACATCATCTTAGCAACGCTATCTTTATGATAAGTATCTACCTCGGGGATAATTTACTACTAAAAAATAACAGATTATTGAACTTTAGAGAGCACCGCGAGTCGTTAGACTGCTTCAAACCTGAAGTAAGCTATTGACTTCTTGAGAAGAAATTCTAATAAGATTCGTATTCGTATTGCTAATAAACATGTTCATATGTATATACGAATTTAGAAAGTCACTGTTTCTATTAAATATTCGAATATTCGCCCATTTCGGAACAATACCATTTTCTCATCCATTTCTTCATATATTCCTTCGTTGTGATTTAAAAAATTCGGAATTTTTTTATTTGCCTTTTTAAGGTAAATCACGGGAGTAACAAATACAAGAAAATCGGTATTTTATGCTATCATAAATTCAAAAGTGCAATAAAGCTGTCATTTTCGTCAGAGACATTCTGTATATAGTTGTTTCTTTTGGGCTGCAATTTCAATTGATTCTTGCAAAGTTGTAGCGTAACAACATATTTTAGTGACGATAAAAGAGTCATTGACCTCTACACTGGGCAATTACTTAATACCAACGTTGTGCAATACTTACATATTAATATGACATATACGATCGCGAAATTTCAGTACCTCTTCATGCAATAAAATCAAGATGTTTTTTGCAGAGTCTTCTGTATGTCTGTCCATCTTATGTCACAAAAATTAATTATCACTCATTTATCCTGGACTTGATTGCATAATTGAATAATTGGGTTCAAAATTTCTGGAGTTTCTGTATAAGAAAATAATTTGCCACTGAGATTTGTAATACTTTCTTTGCAAAGTGGAATCTTCAAGCATCAATTTTCAACTTTCATTTTTATCGGACCACAGAAACTCAAAACTGATGTCACCAATTTGTTGTATTGACAAATGGTCATTAGTAGTCAAAATTAGGTGACACACTACTGATGAATTTGCATATTTATTTTTCAGTATTTTGCCTAGCAATTACAGTAAAATTTGAATAGGTGAATGAGGAGCCGTAAAATCTGCAAATTATGAACATATGCATTTTATCTTTGCCCAATTAGACATTCACTTTTTATACAGCTTTGAGTATAATCTAACTTTACGTGGCTCACTGCTGGTGTCATTACCCTAAGGTAAACAAAACTGTTTTTTAAAACGGCTTTGGTTTTAAATTCTTTGAAATTTATAAGTTTCCAGATTAATTATGATTTTGTGTCAGAACGAACAGTGTAGTTAAAATATAGACTTTTGATCAATTTTTTCCATATTTTTTAAATGATGCAATTTTTTAAAAAACAAATCAACGGGTTAACTATTTTTTAAGTCTGGTATACAATATATGTTCATCTTTGAAATCCATTGCAATCCGTGGAAATCCATTGAAATCTTTGAAATCCCTGAAATACGTAGATATCCTCAGAAAACCCAAGGAGTCCCTTGATATTTAATTCAATTTCTCCCTAAGTTCTATAGAAATCCGTCGGAATCCCTTAAGATTTTTTCAATATCATTGATATTCTGGATACCTCTTTAAAATTCTTGGAAATTTTCTGAAATCCTTTGATATTCGAATTCCGTAAAAGAAATCTGGAAAATTCTACAAGTTTTTTAAATCCCTTGAAATCTATCAAAATTCCTAATAATCTTATAAAATCTTTGAATTTATTTCGAAATCCTATGAATCCCACAAGTATTGTAAAATTTCCTGAAATTTCTTGACATTTTATGAATGTCATAACAATTTCTAAAAGATTTAAAACCCTATGCCAATTTTTTTCAAATCTTTGATATCAGTCACCCAATGTAGCGGAGAAATTTGAAAATATGTTGAAAGGCAAAGTGTCAAAATATTTGAATTAGCGAGGATTTTGAGAAACAAGTAGAATTAGTCATTCTTTCAAAATTGCAGCAAAAAAGTTTTAACGTTAAAAAAAAGTGTCTACGGTGGCGTGAGTCTGAGGCCTGTATATTGAGTCAACTTTGAAATTTCTCTTCCAATGGGATAGAAAGCTATTATAATTTAGAAAAAAATCGATAAGATAAACCTTTGGTTTTTGCGAGTCAGGTATGGATCCTCTTAAAATGTGAAAGTTTTCTACAATTCTAAATACGAAAAGTTTAAAACCCAAAGTGAAATTTTTTAATTGGTTCTAGACTTCAGGGAAGTCTTAGAGTGCCAGAAAAAGATAATTGATGGCACTTAGTCCCTTTCTACCCGACGGGTATCGGTTGTTCCTTATTTAATTAAAAAATTCCGGTACTCTCACCCTGGAGACTACCAACCGGAGGTTTATAGACATTGAAAGTCCATTGAAAGGCAACGGTGCTAGGGAGAAGCAAAAATCGACTTTATGGGCACGACGGCCTTGAATCACGGGATCCCCGATCCGCGTGGAGACTCGGTCAGAGTCCTTCGGTATGCGGAGCTCGACCTAAACGACTAAATCACTCTCTTGACCGTTGCATTCTACGTTTCATGATTATTAAATCATAGACTCCCTCATACGCATTCGTGTTCTTTAAAATCCCAAATCTTCACAATATATTTTTAAATTTCTCCTTGTGGGACTGCACAATGGCAAAAATCTAGAATATAGAGGAGAGTGTGGTATTGTGGCGCGTTTTGACTTGAATGTCCTATAAATTATGATTTAAATGTGATTTTGATTTTTGTGTTTTTTAAGGTGAAGCTCACATTATCAAGGAACATATTTTTTTACCCAGAACCGCTTCTTAATTGCGTCGTTATTTGATATTAAATTAATTTGCGGATATTGAAATTATTTTATTCCGTTTATAAAATATTATATATTAAAAATGTTACGAGATTAAAATGCTGGTCTTTGAATATTATAGGTCAGAGAAAATGAAAAATTGGTCAGGGAAAAATCAGGAAACTTTAAAAATGAAGTTCTTCGGCCAAACTTGAAAATCTCTCTATATGAGAATCGTTTCAACTTTTTTTTTCACATGAATATTCTTATCGGCAAGAATATTAATTTACTGCCAGAAGAAATAAACCAATAATTTGTTCATAACAATCACTATTAGAATAATAATTGCAAAGTTTTGTCAATTTATCGTGTCTTTATACATTATTGGTCTAGATTCTAGATATTGGATCTTTTTCAGCAGTGTAGACTGGTTTAGATATTCAAATGATATAAGATGAAAGTTTCGAAGGACTACCTGAGCCTACTTTATTCTTCAGTTTTGTTTTGACTTTCCTATTTATAATTTATGACCCATTTTATATCGATTTTGAGAATCGCAAATACTATATTATTTAAGAGACTTTAATGAATTCGAATAAAAAGACAACGAAATAAGATGCATTCTCGGTATTAATGATAATTAATATTCACTATATATTTCTTGTCGTACTGCTGTGTGCGAGTTGAATATCATTTTCCAAGAATATAATTATTTATCCATCCCTAATAGAAAGTACGTGATGCAGAAATACGTTTATTTATGAGAAGTATTCTTATATTTTATGACAACTGAAAGCAAATATACGGAGGTGATTATTATAAAGTATGATAAATATCTTTGCTGACGGCCAGCATTTCACTATCTTCTTGGTATTGCTTTCCGCAAAATTGTCTCTACATTATTTCATTGCGTACATTATCATCTGCAAAACGAATATCTTGCATTTTTTTATGTAAAAAGTGTAATATTAAATTCCATAAGATAGTCTATACAATTGAGAATAAAATTGAAGGGATGATTTAAAGTTGTTTGTACGGAATTATTTAACAAAATCTTATTAGTGAAAAATATATAAGAAATTGTCAATAAGAAAAAAAGGGGGAAATTATCGATATTTAAGAGGATAAGTAGCATAGGATTGAAAATTGACCACTTCATTTGCAACGCATGATTTCTTCCTCTTTCTACACTTTTAATGTCATGTCATACACTTAAGGCATTTCTAATGATCATTCTGTCAATACTAATAAACGTCTTACTTCTTAGCAGGTCAAGAGAGGACAGATTTTATAGACTCGTTCATTCGCTATAATTGTTTATTGGTCTACTGTTGAGAGCTATTCATTCAAAGTTCTATAATTTTCTTATTAGATCAATTCCCTTTAATTTGTAGCATATGCAATTATTTCATGTCCAGAATCCATTACTAATAAATTTGCATACATTTTCATTAATTTAATCAAACATTCTATTCCTTCATGTAATCAAACATTTTACATCATCATGTGATACATATTCATGACTCATCAACAAATATTCATTTCAGGGCCATCCATAAACTACATTACCAATTTCGGGCTTTTTTTTACCCCACTTATCGCCCCACCCGCTCTCTCTCTCAGAAAGTAACGTATGTATACATTATATATATATATATATATATATATATATATATATATGTAATATACATATATTTTCTCAACATAGGAAAAATAAGGTGATTTTCACGAAAAAAGGGGAATAATAGGGAAATAAATTATTTTAATCAAACAGTTGCATTAAGAACCAAGTAGTTGAGCTTCCAAACAAAAGAAACGAATTTTTAATAAAACAACTGAACTTTTTAACAAAAGAGACGAATTTTTGATTAAATAGTTGAACTTTTAACCGTATAGTTAAATTTTAAAGCCAAAAAGTCGAATTTTTCAGATAACAGTTGAATTTTCAACCCAGAAAGTTGAATTTTCTATAAAAAAGTTAATTTTCGACTAAGAAACATAACTTTTCTACTATGAAAGACGCATGTTCCTCCAAAGGTTGAATTTTCAACCCGTTGAATTACACGACAAACAAAACTACTTTTGAAGACATTAGTTGAATCCTCAAACAAATAGAAGAATTTTTTATCAAGGAAGATGAATTTAAAACCAATTAGTTGAATTTTCAACTAAAAAATATATTTTTTAAAACCAAAAATGGAATCGTACAATTTACAGTATAATTTTAAATAAAAAGCAGTTTAATTCAAGCAAAAAGGATACATTTTCAACCAAATAGTTTAATCCTCGACCTAAAAGATAAATTTCCAATAAATAAGACTAATTTTTTCCAAAAGGACGAATTTTCAAAGAAAACATGAATTTTCTGTCAAATATTTGATTTTTATCCTATAAAAGATATATTTTCAACCACAAAAGGAATAGTTAAATTTTTAGATAACAAAATTAATTTTTAAACCCCCAAACAAAATTCAACAAAAATTGATGAATTCTTCACCAAGGAGAAGACTTTTCTGCCGAGAAACAATAATTTTTCAACAAAATACATGAATTTGTAACCAAATAGTTGAATTTTCAAGTAGAATAGCTCAATTTTCAATTCAAAATATCAGTTTTCATCCAAAAATGGAATATTTACCGTTATAGTGAAAAAAATTATTTCTAAACAAAATGAATATTGAATAAAGTACTTAAATTTTTTATCTATAATGATGAACCAAGCAGATTAATTTTTTCAAAATGAAATAGTTAACCTCACCGTCCTCAAATTGGTAACGCAGTTTGTGGACGTCTTAAAATTAAAACTTGAAAGTTCGATAATTTTACAGACGAAAACTACAGCGTAGCAAGTTTCTCATATACGTAAGATCATTCTGCATTCCGGACAGTCAGGAAAAGCTCGTTTTTATCAAAAAAGAGAATCACAAACTCTTATCAACCAGAATAGCAAGATCGTTCAAGAACCAGTTTCGGGATAGCTTTTATATTGAATTCAATTTCTCCTTGGATTTAATTTCTCTATTAATGTTCAGCTTCAGTTCGAAAAGTGCACGGAAAATAAAAAAGAGAGGGAGAGTGTCGGCGAGAGAGAAAAAGAAAGAAAATGGGTAAACTCTTGCAGTCAGAGATTGGATCTCTCGTTGATTGGTATTCATGGGAGCGACCAATACGCGACACCCATACTACGATTTGGAACATCCATGCCTTCCTGACCCCGAAAATCCTCATTCAAGATTCCCCATCATTTCGGATTTGCATTCCGAAATTGGATGCATTATCATATGTCATTTTTATCATGTTCTTACGAAATCCTTGCAAAAGCATCTTCAGACTTTGGGGCCTTTCAAAAAATACGTTCCACTGACAGGGGGGATTAAAAGGTTTTGTAACGATTTGTGAGGTAGAGGGAGGGGTTAACGTAGAATGTAACATCAGACACGGAATATATAAATATGAATAACATTTTGTTGCATTGCTCGAAAAAATAAAAATTGTTGACTTTATTTTACAAGTACAGCATCTAAATACAGACTTCACACTCTTTCCTTTCTTTGCCCCTTTTTTAAACAACTCCAATCTGTTTTCAAAAAAACTTTCCCTTCTTCTCGTTCTGTCGCCTGAATGCGAACTGAATTAATAGGACCCAATAAGAAAATTCAACTATTATTTGTTTGAAGTTCATTCTTTTTAATTGAAAAGTCCACGATTATATTTTTGGTTCGGAATTGGTCTCTTTTGGTGGCAGATTCTACTATTTCGTTAAATATTGAACTATGTTGTTGAAAATTTGTTTTTTTTTTCTTGTCGAAAATTAAATTTTTTAACTAGAAATTCAGGTCTTCCATTTTTTATTAAACATTGATGAATTTTGTTGTACATTCGTCCTTTTTCGTAGAGTCTTCTTGATCGAAAACGTAACTTCTTGGTTGAAAGTTGAACTACTTTCTTGAAAATTCATTTTAGTAGTAGAAGATCTAACTCTTCGGTTGGAGATTAACTATTTTGCTGAAAAGTCGTCTTTTTGGATTGAAAAAACTTGATCCAAATTAATTTTTTCAACTGAAAATTTAGCTCTTTCATTTTCGGTTAAAAATTCAATAATTTGTTTGTTAAAACTTTGATAAAAATCCATCTTATTAGTTGAAGATTCATCTCTTTGATTGGCAATTACTATATTGTTGGAAACTCTTTTTTTTTATAGAAAATAGGTTTTTCTAGCTACAAATTTAACTCTTCCATTTATGTCTGAAAATTGAAATATTTGGTTGAAAATTAACTTACTTTTTCAAAAGTCGCCATTGCAGTTAAAATTTTAACTCTAGTAGAAAATCCAACTATTTTTGGTTAAGAATCAATCTTTTTGGGTAAAAAATCGTATCATTTTGTTGAGGATTGAATCATTTTGTCCAAAATTCAAACATTTGAGTTGAAAATTTAATTATTTTGGTACAAAATTCAACTATTTATTTGAAAAGATTCATCATCTCAGTTGAAAATGTAACTATACTGTTGAAAATTCAATTGTTATCTTAAAAATTCAACTATTTGTTTGAAAATGTAATTATTTTGTTTAGAATTTAACTGTTCTATAGAACATGCTTCTTTTTGGATAGAAAATTCGTTTATTTCGATTAAAAATTCAACTGTCTTCTAAAAAATTAGTCTTTAGGGTTTTAAAATTTAACTATTTGGTTGAAAATACAACTGTTTTTAGTTGAAACATAATATTTGTTGTTCGAAAATTCGACCCTTTCGATGAAAGTTTATGCTTGCAGGTTAAAATTCATCTGTTTTGTTGAAATTTCGTCCTTTCTGCTTGAAATTCAACTATTTAGTTATAAATGCAACTGTTTCGTTGTAATTAATGTTTTTTTTAATTCAAGTATTGGGTTGAAAATTCATATTTGTAGATAGATAATTCAACTATGACTATGTGATTACAAATTCAACTATTTTGTTGTAATTTCAATTATTTTGTTAAAAATTCAACTAATGGGTTCAAAAGTCATCTTTTTTTTTTAAATTCATCAGTTTTGTTGAAAATTCGTCTTTTAGGATTCAGGATTAATCTTTTTTTGTAGGAAATTTCTTGGTTGAAAATTCAATTTTCTTGTAGGAAATTCGTCTTTTTGGCTTGAAGGTTTGACAATTTGATTGAAAATGCACCTGCTTGTATTTGAAGTTAATTCTTTTTTGTTTGAAAATTCGACCATCTGATTGAGAATTGATCTTTGTAAATTGAAAATTCAACTATTTGATTGTAACTGTAACTGTTTGGTCGAAAATTATATTTTTTGTTTATTAAAAATCAAGTATTTGGATGAAAAATCATCCTTCTTTGTTGGAAATGTATCTCTTTGGGCTCAGAAGTAAAATTTTTTCTGAAACATTCGATATTTTAGCTAAAAAGTTGTTTTGCTTAGAAAATAATTTTTTCGTTGATAATTAATATTTTTGTATACAAAATCATTCTTTTTTGGAAGTGAATTCTGTTAAAATATTGTGCTTTCATGTTTTGTGTTTTATTTTAGGTTTCTATCATATTAAATCGAAAACAAAATTTCGACTTTAAGATCTGTGACGATAAAGGGGAGGGGTGGAAAAGGGTTCCAAAATAGTCTGACGTAGTTTTTGAACGGCAACTTTTCTTTGTACATTCAACTAACAAAAGTACAATTTTATAATCTAACAAAGTACTTTTCTTCATACGAGCAATTTTCTTCCTCGGAAAGTCGCAATACGCGGAAATGCGTACCTAAGATCGGTACTCACTACTTTGATTGATTAACAAAGATACCTCACGGCTTGGCCGACCTTGGCACAACTGCACGGCACATAGCAACGATTAACGAGCTTATCGTCAACACCACTGTCTAGAGTAATTTATAAATTTCTACCTCGTTTCTCACCCTAAATTCAAATGATCACGTTTAAACTACCTTCCGGAATCGACCAAATTTATCATCCCACAGTTCTACTATTGTCGAAGTCAAATTCGTGTGTCTCGGACAATCACTCATATATTGTGACTTATGTCAGGGACACAGGCAAGCCGGTACTGTCAGATCTTGCTTTCACTTCAATCAATTACTTTGATCACCTGGACTTCAGGTGGCCAGCAATATTATGCTGTGCCCTGTCCCGCTTAAAAAGTTTGATAGAATTTGAAAAACACAATTTAATACTTTGAACACTGTTTTCTGTATTCAAAATTTTAGGAAACTCCAGGGGAGGAAACAACTCTGGTAATCCGCTGGACACCTCAGTTATCCGGGCTGTTAATCCGGTGTAATCGGAGTAATCCAGTTTAATCCAGAGTACTCCAATTGTCATCCATTCTGATTCGCTTTCAATCTAGAGTAATTAATTTACAATGCGGAGTATTCAATTTGTAATCCGGGGTAATCCAGAGTAGTCCACTTGGAATCTAGCCGATTCGGAATAATTGAAATAATAAGCAATCCCAGTATGACGGATAATCCACTTATAATCCACGTAAATCCAGGGTAATCCAAATTTATTCTGATGTAGTACAGTTATAATTTGGAGAAATGCACTTTAATACAAATAATTCGGAATAAATTAAGTAATCCAGATATCCCACTTGTAATCCACATATAATCGAGGGTGATACTTTTGTAATCGAGGTAATTTGAAGTAATTTAGGTAATCAAAGTAATTAACTTATAAGTAATTTGGAGTAATTTACGTGGATAATCCAAATAATTTTCAATTATCTTGTTGAAAATTTGTTGTTTTATTTTTGTTGAAAATTAATTTTGTTAGCTGAAAATTTAAGTATTCCATTTTTGGCTGAAAAGTTATTATTTTTATTCGAAATAGCATCCATTTTATTGAAAATTTGTTTCTTTCGGTGAAAAATCAATTATCTTTGTTTAAAATTCATGTTTCTGTTTGAAAATTTAACTTTTCTGGGAAAAAAATCTGCTTTGTAGGAAATTCAACAGTATTGATAAAAATTCAATTTTTTTGTTCGAAGCTTCTCGATTGCAGTTAAAAATTAAACTATTTTGATAAAAATTCGATTTTTTAATGAAAAATTAATTTTTTCAAATTGAAAATTTATCAATTTCATTTTTAATGAAAATTTGTTTTTCTTAGTTGAAAACTGAATTATTTTGTGGGAAATACATTTATTTTGTAAAAACGTGTCTTTTTTCGTAAGAAATTAATCTTCCTACTTAAAAATTAATCTTTTTGGTTTAAAAAATCAACTATTTAGTTCCTCCAAGAATTCTCTTAAAATTTCCCGCGCAGCAATCTAAGATACGAGACAGAAGAACGACTGAAAAAATATGCGATTTATGGAAATCAGATAAATAATGGGAACCACAATTTAGTGAATCCGATGACAAATATAAGACAGGTTTCTCGACTTTTTGATTAACACCTTTTGCCACATTGCACAGAAGAGACCTTGTCAGTCTTCTGAAAAAGAAAGTTTGAAAACCATTTCAAAGATTGAAGAAGGTGGAGTTAACTGTAACATTGTCGTTATTCCACCTGAATCGATTAGCCTCATGCTAAGAAAGAGCAAAAGTGCTCATCATCTTGGAGGCATGAACATGTTATCAATGATTAAGAAATGAATACTAATGAGCGTATTCTAATAATGCATAGTTGACGATTGATGGTTTTTGATTCAGAGAGCTATTTCAATAGCCAGAAAAACTCGGTTACTTGTCCGCCTCGATACATGGAATTATTTAAAGTTTCTCGTTCGATCTCCGAAGTTAAGCAGAGTTTGGCTCAGTTATATTCGGATGGGTGCCATTGTACTAACTTTGATTTATTTATCAGTTTTTAAGCTACTTTAACTCTCAAACTAATACTGAACATGTGAGTTTTACACTTTTAAAGGGAATGTATCTTTTTCTAAAGAAGTCTATAGTGAAAAAATAGGCTATAGTTCTGTAACATTTTGCAAAATTTTAATTTTTTTGAAAATCATTATACAAATTCTGTCCTTCGAGGTGCCTTTCAAGAAAATTCATGCATGCATTATCCTTTGAAGAATAAGAAATATCAAAAATCGATAGTCTGTAATATTATAAGAAATTTTTCACCTACTATTGATCTTCCTGAAAAATTTAATTTACATTCTACTATTATAAAGATAGATAAGTCGGAGATTATTCGCTTTTCAAAAATTTACAAAGCATCTCGAATTAAAGAAATAATTTTGATTACAAAATTATTTAAATAATGATTAATGAAATCAACGAAAATATACCCAATGTTGATTTCTGCGAATTTTGAAGGAGAAATCTAAGCGAGCCCTTGGAAAAACTGATTTAGTTTGAAATTGTTTATTCATCAAAAGCATATTGTTTTTTGTATTTCATCTTGAATTTCAGGTAAAAGCTGCAATTCTTTCAAAATTCTAATGATAAAGGTCTGATTTTATTCCTTGAAAAATTTTTCACAATTTTATTCGATTGGGTTTCAATAAAATAAACATTATTAAGAAAATAATTTGATTACAAAAATAATAACTGTATGGCGTCTTAGGAATTAGGATTAGGTCTCAAGATTACTAGGATTTGATAATAATTGTAGCTTTTACTTCAAATTGAAGCTGAAATACAAAAATCCATATAAGCTTAATCAAATGAAGTATTTTTTCTAAAACACGCTTACATTTCTCCTTCAAAATTCGCAGTGTCGACTTGGTAAATTATTATAAAGGCTGGATGAGTTTTGAGATTGAGAAATATACTTTTCTCATAAAGAGATAATTCATGATAAAAAATAAATAGAAGAGAGATATATGAAAGTTAGCATGCCATAAGCGCTTAACCCAAATTTTCATGATTTTACAAGAGACACAAAAAACATCCTCAGAAATCCAATTTCATAATTAAAAAAAAGTGAGAATTATTATATTATATTTTTAGGTTCAGATATCAAGTTTCTACATCAATTAAAAAAATCTTTGATTAAAAAATATTATTAAGTTTCGAGAAAATGGAGTGGAAAGTTTTATTTCACTCTAGCGGAATTTTCCCATTCATCATCCAATTTTCAATTTAAAAAAAAGCGAGAATTCATTTTTTAGCTATTAAGTTGCTGAATCGATACAAAAAACGTTTGTTGAAAAAATATGATCAGGGTTCGAGAAAAGGGAGGGCGGATTTGTTTTTCGCTGGAGACGCACGTTTGGACGTAATAAAAAAGAAACTTTGGACGGTGATAAAAAAAAAATTTCAATTTAAAAAAAGTATGAATTTTCTTTCCCCTCCAAAACTTGTCAGCCATCATTAACTGTTCACCCTAAGTATATATTCACAGTTAGGCCCTTTTAGCATGCTTAAAAACAAAAAATTAAAAAGTCAGATTATAAAAAAGTCTTTTCGGCAGGATCTGTATCAGAAGTTTTGAAAAAATTAGTCAAAGTAGGTGACATGCGCCTACAAAAAAGGGTTTCATAGCCAATTAAGTCGTTCGAATCTCCCCCTCTTATTCCATTTTCCCTCTCGTCCTTTCCTACCCTCCTTTACCCCACATTTCATCTCTCCTCGGCTTGAATCTCGTCTCGGAACCGTATCTTGAATCTCGTCTCTAGTCTCATCTATATTCTCGTCTCGAATCTTGTCTCGAGTCTCGTGAAAAAAGATACTTTTGAGAGTGGAAAATGATTTTTCGAATGGTGTGTAAGTGAATTATTATTTAATTAGATTCATGCATCTGACAGTTGGATAACGACGAAAAATTCAATTATTTGATGTTGTCAAACTAGCAGTGTACCAACTACCTGCAGAATTGCAGCTGGGTTTTAAAAGTAGCCATCGCTACCGCCAACGCCACTTCACTGGCTAGTTTGCTCGCTCAGTGCTGTCTAAATTTATACTTAGCAATTACACGAACCGCAACCGGTTCTGACTTTGTTTACTTCGCTCCATTGACTCGCCATCAGTTTGAGAAGTAGCAGTATCGACCATTAAATTTCCACCCGTGAGACATACTTGAAGGTGGCTAATATCAACATTTAAAAAGGTTCAATTAATTAAATTTCAATCAGTAAACCACACTGTCGAGGGAAGTAATGACTCTAGCAGGGTGGGCGCAGGTCAGGAAAACCTGGAAATCAGTCACAGTCACTTTTTTCTTAAATGAAAATATGACTTTGGTCAATTTTTATTTAATAAATTGACCCTTGGGTTAAACACTATTTAATTCAGATATATACCCATCTCTGAATTATCTTGATTTCTTTTGAAATATTTTAGGGGATTTTTTAATTTTTCAAGAATTTTTGATTCGATTTCAATAACTTGAAAGTATTTCAAAGGATTTTAAACATTTCAGGGTATTTTTAAAAATTTCAAGGAATTTTCAAGAGCTTCAAAATATGCCAAGGTATTTCAGAATATTTAAACGAATTTTGAATAATTTAGGGTATGTTAAAAGATTCCAAGATTTTTCCAAATAGATTTCAAAAATTTCAAGGGATTTCAAAATATTTGAAGGTGTTCCAAAATATTAAAAAAAAAAAATTAATAGATTTTTTAAACTTTTATTTTTTAAACTTTCAAGGAATCTTCACGAGCTTAAAAAGGTTTTTAAGGAATTTTTAAATATTTCTGAAGATTTTAAATATTTTAGGGTATTCCAAGAGACATCAAGGTATTTTATCAGATTTTTTACGATTTCAATGATATTAAGGGATTTTTAAGGCTTTCACTGGATTTTATAATATTTTGGTGGCTAATGGATTTCAAAGAATCTGTTCGCTAGAATTGAGAGATTTCGTAGAATTTGAAAAATTATCAAATATTTCAAGCTTTTTCCACAGATTTTAAAGAATTTGAGAGATTTTATGATATTTTAAAATATTACAAGGAATTTTCAATTAATTTCAATACTTTGAAGAGATTAGAAAGGATTTAAATCATTGTAAGGTATTTTAAGAGATTTCAAAGAGCTTTCAATTCACTTATATAATGGGAATTTAATGTATCTGAAATATTGCAGGGTATTTTCACAGATACGAAGGAATTTTCAATAGTTTAAAAAACTTTTCTGGGTTTTCAAAAGGTTTCAAACGACTTGAAATACTTCAGGGAAGTTTAAAAGATTCCAAGCAATATTCAATTGATTTCAGTCATTTAACCGGACATCAAAATATTTGGAATATTTAAGGGTATTTCAAATATTCCGAGGGATTTCTAAAGATTTCAGCATTTTAAGGGACCTTAAAAGCTTGAAATGTAATTTCATTAATTATCCAGAATTGTAGGAAATATCATCAGATTTAATATCATTTCATGGTATTTTGTAATATTTTAATGGATTTCAAAGATTTTTTCCTAAGAAGTGAGAGATTTCATAGGATTTCAAAGATTTGAAGAGATTTTCAAATATTTTTTGCATCAATGGAATTCATTTGGAATTCACACTCAATTCTTATTAAATCCTGAATTTTTTAAATACACACTTTATCTTCTAAATTCACTCAATTCTACCAACTTGAATGGATTAAAAAAATTGTTGGTTTAATTCATATTTTTAACTTTCCTTGAATTCTTGGGCATATCATCTAATTTGAACTTGATGAATTTCGAACTCCCGTTAATTTTTCTAAACTCATTCCAAACTCAGTGAATTAGATTCATTTTGTCATATTTTTGTATTGTTGTCAGATCACTCGAATTTTTATGAATTTTATCAAATCCTTTTAAATCTAAAAGAACATTAATCACATTGTTAATGCAAATTATTATCTTTAGTAATTTTTCGGGACCAAATTAAGTCACTTTTGTTCACTTTTTTGGTTTAAGTAAGTGATTTTTAACAGGGAAAATGAAAAATTATTCATGGAAAATCAAGGAAATTTAAAAATGCAGTTTTGCGGCCACAAATTTCGCAAAATTGATTTCCGTGGAATCATTCAGGAAGAAATAAAATAGAGCAATCGCATTTAGACTGATTTCAAAAGCAAAGTCGATTTCAATGAACTTGGAATACAGACGTGATTGCGACAGATCGCGATCTTGCCATCGATTAAAGAACCTTGCAAGCCTGGAAAAAGGAAACTTTTACCTGGAGTCGTATAAAGTCACTATGAGGTGCCATATATCATGGAGGATACATATGCTCATTTATATTTATAGTACATTTTCATTATTCTCGGTCAATTTACTACTTTTCACCCCATTCCTTTCCTTCCTCCTTTTTCTTTTAACTCGCGGTTAGTCAACGCATTCATTGGCTCAACCGGTTAAGCCACATAAGGTGTAAGAAATTATCTTATCAACCATTTCAAACTGAGAACTTGCTTGTGCTTAATTTAGCAGTTCTGATTCAATTTTAGTCCTGTTGCTAATTACTTGTATTTTATACTTTCACAGCAAACCTCGGAATATCGAGCCGTTGCGTATCATTCTGATTATTATCAACTTCAGGTTGAAATGATCCACTTTTGCGAATACAAAATTGATTTTTACACAACTGCATTCATATCAGTCAAGTGGCAGATTCTATACTTTTTATTGAAAGTCTTACATTAGTTATGACCTACATAATATTTCTAAAACAAGGAATTTTTTCGAAAATTTTGATTTTTCTAGGACCAAGAGATAATGTTTTATTTTGGGAAACGTTGTATTTCCAACGAAATACATGACTTTCTAACAAGTATTCGATTTTTCGACTAAGAGGGATCAATTTTCAAACAAACATAGAATATTTAAATTTTTAGTTACAAAAATTAATATTCAACTAAAAAATAACGAATTTCCAACAAAATAGTTAAATTTCCAAACAGAAAGATGAATTTTCCACTAACATGATGAGTCATCAACCGAAAAAAAAAGAACTTTTGACAAACAAACCACAACCAAAATTTTAATTTTAAACAAAAAACAGTTGAGTTTACAAAAAAACGAATTTTCCATAAAATAGTTCAATGCTCAACCCGCAAATATGTATTTTCAACGAAAAACTTAGATTTTCCACTAAATAACAAAATTTGTAACAAAAAAAGATGAATTCTCAATCCAGTCCTTATGAAAAAGAAAGAAGTATTGGCAAGTATAGGATCTAGTCCTTTTTTCACGAAAAAGTATTGGATTTCCAATTCTTATTCGCGAAAAAAGTATTAGATCCAATACTTACCAATACTACTTCTTCATAAGTGAGAGTATAATATTAGACTTTTAAATCCAAAAAATGAACTTTACAACCAAAAATAGTTGCATTTTGATCCAAATAAATGAAATTTCAACTGAAATGATGAATCTTCAACAAAAAAATGTACTTCTAACGAAAAAGTTCCACTTTCAACCAACTTGTTGAATTTTCAAGCAAAAAGAAGCTTGGGTCCAGAATTTCAAAGCTTTCAGAAAAAATAACTAATTATTTGAAAATCAGACTTCACTTTGAAATTTTCGACCTAAATTGTTTAATTTGCTCTAAGATTCAATCAACTGAGTGTTGATATGATCTGCAATATTAAATTCCTGTTTCCAAGTCGATGAAATTATTATTCCAATAATTACCGTCTAGACTTAGCTGTCTATTTTTTCACTAAAACTATGCATATTTATTTATTTGATGGTTTGTTAATAAGTGGGTTGAGCCGAAAACCATCAATAATTTCGTGTGAGGTTACCGAAAGTATCACGGAATCGACGTGTCGAGAAAAAAGTTCGGATACTTTCAATCCGTATAAGAGCAAACCGGCCCAAATTGACAGTAAGAAGTGAAAAAAAAGACCGATGACGATTTTTCGAAAGGGGCCGCCCATAAACTACGTTACAATATGGAGCTATATTTGACTAGGCTTTCAAATCGAAATATATTACATATTTAACAAGATAGTTGAATTTTAAACCAAAAAATATTCATTTTCTATTGAAAGAGGTGAATTTTCAACCCAAAAGACAGGAATTTTCAACAGAATAGATGAGCTTTTAAACCAAATATTTAAATTTCTCAGCCAAAAAGACGATTTTTTTCGCGGACAGTTGAATTTTCAGCATAAAAGTTATGATAGTCAGTAAAATCCACCAAAAGCCACCAAAAGCCACTTTCTCATGTATTTTGTACGGGGTCCTTTATAGTTTGAAAAAATTGAATTTTCAATCAGTCTACCCAAAATGACAACTTTTTCAGAAAATACATTAACTTTCAACTAAATAGTTTAATTTTCTACCAAATCGTTGAATTTTCAAATCCAGAAGACGGATTTTCTCAACACTGATGAATCTTCAACCGGAAAATATGAATTTTCAAGAAAAAAGTTGATTTACAACCAAAAACTTGAATCTTCAGCTAAAATGATAAATTTTCAACCAAAAAATATTTTAATTTGAATTTAAAAAAGTTGAATTTAACCAAAGAATACAAAGATCTACAAGATAGTTAAATCCTCCACCAAAACAGTATAATTTTGTATCAAATCAGATGAATTTTCAAATAGTAAAGGTCAATTTTCAATTCAGAATATAAATTTTCAACCAAAAATTTAATAGTTACATTTTTAGTGAAAAACGAGTTTTCGACCAAATAGTTAAATTTTTAACCTAAGAAAGGAATATTCAACAAAAGAGTTCAAAATTCAACCAAGAAGAAATATTTTCTACCAATGAGACGAATTTTCAACAAAAAACATGAATTTTTAAACAAACAGTTGAATTGTCAACTGAAAAAAATTAATTTTTGACCAAATAGATGAATTTTCAACTAAAAAATATTAATTTTCTACCAAAAATAAATTGGTTAATTTTTCAGATAAAAAATTGATTTTTAATTAAAAAAGAAACGAATTACCAAACAAATAGTTCAATTTTCAAACAAAGAGATGAATCTTCAACAAAAAAAAATTAATTTTCAACAGAGTTGTTCAACTTTCAGCAAAATAGTTCAATTTTCACCTTCTAAAAGATAAATTTCCAACCAAACCTGAAATAGTTAAATTTTCAGATAAAACAATCAATTTGTAACAAAAAAAAAAAGAATTTCAAAAAATAAAGGAAATTTCAAACTAAATGGTTGAATTTGCTGCCAGATTGTTTAATTTTAAGTCAGAAAGACGAATTCTCTACACCACAGACGAATCTTCCACCCGAAAATATAAATTTTTAACAAAAAAGTTCATTTACAACCAAATAGTTGAATCTTCAACTGATATTATAAATCTTCAACCAAAAAAGATTTTAATTTGGACTAAAAAAAGTTGAATCCTACCAAAAAATACAAACATCAACAAAACAGTTGAATCCTCAATCAAAATAGTATAATTTTCTATAAAAAAAGACGAATTTTCAAAAATAGGTGAATTTTCAACCGAGTAGTTGAATTAGTTACCAAAAACGATTACTTTCTTTTAAATAGCTGCAATTCCAACTAAATAATTAAATTTTCAAGCAGCAGTAGTATATTTTCTAAACAGACAAGGTGATTTCTGAACCAAAAATATAATTTTAGACTTTTCAATTAAAAAGAATGAACTTGTAACAAAAAATTGTTGGCTTTGCTATTTGGGTTCTATAAATTCAGTTCACATTTAAGCGAAAATACTAGGAAAGGGGGAAGTCTCTTGAAAACAGGAGGAAAAAACCTTTGCATGGCCATCTTTCGCAAACTCTGTTAAAATTGATAATTAGGAAACGTAATAAGCGTTACTTAAGATTTCAAAGTTTTTTCTCCTGCCCCCCCCCCTCCCCCCGTAAAATTTGTAACGCAGTTTATGGACGGCCCCAAAGAGGAATCACATTTTCGTTCTTGCATTTCGAGTAATCTGCGAGTATGCAGGTTCCGAAGATGGAAATGACCGAATCGAATCTTGGCAGGAGAAGGCTGTGCCCTGGGGCAATGTAGAAAGCGAGGAAGGATTAGGATACTAGTAAGATTATGTCTACCTACCAACCGACTAAGAGTTCCACCCACCAGCCAACAATCTTTTCACATATCGCAGCGCCCACTATTCTTTAAAATCGCAGGATCACCGCAATATAATTTCTCCTAGTACCATTATTAGAGAATCCATTCATCCTTTTATCGATCAACTTTAGCATCTGGTTCAGGGTGGTCAAAGAATTTAATTTTCGAAATGCCCTCACTTTTCCCTCCCAAATTTTTTATTTTTCCTCACCATTAAAATGTATGTACCAAAACGCTTCAAATCCCTAAGATTTCTAATCAAAATGTATTGCATTTTCAACGAAAAAAGATTTTCTACCAAAAGAGATAAATTTTCAACCCAAAAAGACAAATTTTCAACAACAAAATTGTGTTTTTCAAGTTAAAAAGTAGGATTTATTAGGATACAGTTGACTTTTAAATTCAAGAAGATAATAGTTCAAAACAAAAAAGTTAATTTTCAGTGAAGAAAGGTACATCTGTAACCGAAAAGTTAAATCTTCAGAAGGAGAATTAATTTTTAATTGAAAGGTTGCATTTTCAAACAAATATTTGTAATTGAAAAAAACTGACAAATTTAATAAACAGTAGTTGAACCTTCCACCAAATGCTTGAGTTGAAGGGTTGAATTTTCAAGCCGATCATGCGAATTTGTTGATAATATCAATAAATATCAATAGTTGAATTTTC
Source organism: Andricus quercusramuli (assembly GCA_932178445.1). NCBI lineage: Eukaryota > Metazoa > Arthropoda > Insecta > Hymenoptera > Cynipidae > Andricus > Andricus quercusramuli. Next base: position 558,925 of record CAKNXH010002454.1, read on the forward strand.
ATACAAATGTTGAACAAAACACTTGAATTTTCAACCAAAGAAGATGATTTTTTACCCAAATAAATGAATATTCAACCAAATTATTGAATTTGGAACCAGACAGTCGATTTTTCCACATACGAAGACGAAGTTTGAACAAAGTATATACATTTTAAAACAAAATGATGATATTTTTAAGAGGGAAAATCAATTTTCGACTCATAAAGATAAATTTTCAAATGAAGACATGAATTTTCGATCAAAGAGTTGAAGTTTCAACTTATAAAGAAAAACTGTTAACTATGTAGTTGAATTTTTAACAAAATAATTCATCTTTTAACCAAATAGTTGACCTTTAAACCCAAAAAAAAATGAATTCTTAACAAAAAATGTAATAGCTAATATTTAAATCAAGAAAAATTTAAATTCAAAATTAAAAAGTTTATTTCAACCAAACAAGAAGAATTTTCAACAAAATAATCAAATTTTTAACCAAATAGTAGAATTTTTAACCAAACGAGGAGGATTCTGAACCGAAAATATAATAGTAGACTTTTCACTAGAAATAGTTGGATTTCCTTATTGGGCTCTATTCATTCAGCGAAAAAAACGAAAAGAAGCGGAAGTTTTTTGAAAACAGAGGAAAAAGAAGAATTCATTAAAAAGGGTGTAAAGAGTGGAATATGAATAGGAGTTTAAATTCCGCATTTTTCTGAATCCATGAAATAAAAAATACACAACAATAAAGCTGAATCGACTTTTAAGAAAAATTTTGTAGAGTCTAAAAACAGTATTTGAATCCCGAATGATTATTGTTCTTATGTAAGGTGGGGAATGCAAGTATGTATGATGCCATGCATATCATTTAATGATTAGTTTCTCGCCGTTTATAGTTATTCAAACTAGGAACTTCGCCATAAAGTTACAGACACTTAAAATTTTACCATCGACGTTAAAAATAATGAATAGATTCGCGAATCCAATGGTGCAGCGTAAGGAATATATCTACGAATTTAATCAGGCTTGGGTAATTAAGCGATTCTTTACACTTTATGTAAGAGGAATCACTATGAAAAAGATTCTAATTGAATTTTTACTTTTGGTAGAAAATTGTCTTTCGTTATAGAATTTATTTTTGAATAGTAAATGGGACGGTTACGCTACTGTGGAGAGTAATAAAGTATTCATGTGTTTGAAGAAAAACATACAATGTTCATACATAAGACTCTTGTCCTAGTGGGTTGGAGAGCCTTAGTAAGCCATTATTCAATGGGTGATATACGAAGAGAGAATGACGTTGAAGAGCCCTCGAATAAACACCCAAGATCTCTTAATACTGTCAATTTCAAAGAGATTTCTTCAAGTTTGTTGACATTAGTATTAACATTTCAGCTACTGCTTTTTTCAAATACCGTTCATTCTCAACATTCAGCATTTTTATTAGCTATATAGACTCTGAAACAAAATTTTTTCATTCCAGCACCTAAAAAATCCAACATTTGTTAATGAAAGCTTTAATAGATTTTCCAAGAAAAAAGCTCATTGTAAAAAGTACCTGTATATTTGAAAAAATTCCAACAAATTTTGATAGATTTCAGTAGAATCCAGAAAATATTTAGAATATCAAATGCATTTTAAATCAGAGAGGTTCTACACTTTAGAAATTTTAAACTTTTTTCAAATTTATCGTAAATTTGTGGAAGATTTTGTTTTCTCAAGTCGTCGCAAAAAGGCAAAATTAAATAACAGATATTATGTTGTATTATAAAGCGCTGTTAATGAAGCCCTTTATTGTGACGTTCGTATACAATTTTTTTTTAATAAAATATATCATTCATATTTTTTTCAGAATTAAAAAAATATATTCAGCGACATCCAATAACAGCTGTTTGGAATTCATTTACATTGGCAAACATAAAATGAATTTTCTTACAATTAGTCAAATAGAGTACTCAGTCAGATACTTGCCAAAAGTCTGAGTGATATGCCAAAAGTGAAATAATCCATCAGTACGGTTAATTAAATAAAATAATGATTTTATTCACAAAAGCTTACTACGAGACCGCTAAATATACATATATGTATATATTTTTGAAATTCAGCCAAAAATCAGAATTCCACTAAAGTAAATAGATTATCACAAAGTAAAATAACATATTTTGCGGTCATTATTTCTCAACTCCACACTCGTTTCCCAATTCCCTTTTCCCTTTTATAAAGAATTCCTCTCTTTTCCCCGTTTCCCCTATTTCTCATTTTCCGCTTAAATGCAAAATAATCTCTAAAAATCATATTTTTTATTAAAAATTCTACTATTTAATCAAAAATTTATTTATTTTCTTGAAAATTCAACTATTTTGTCGAAAATTCAACTAGTTGTTTGAAATTGGAACTACTTTGTATAAAATTCATTATATTGGTTGAATGTACTACTTCTTTGTTTAAAATTCCCTCTTTTTTCGTTGACAATTAATTTTTTTAACTTAGAGTTTGACGATTCCATTTTAATCTAAAAATTAATAGCTGAACAATTTGTTTCAAATTTGTTTTCTCTCTTGACTGAAAAATCTTTCTTTCTTAAAGATTCAATTCTTGTTTAAAATTCAACTATTTTTCATCTGAAGTTGACATTATTGTGTTGAAATAGCAACTATCACATTTTTCGTTAATAATTAATCTTTTAAACTGAGAATTTGTCTCTTTCATTCTTAGTTGAAAATCTGTCTTTTTTTTTTAAATTAAACTATTTGTTTGAAAATGATTTTTTCAAGTTATACATTCAACTATTCTGTTCAATTTCACTATTTTAGGTCAAAAATTCAACTTTTTTTTTAAATCCGTCTCCTTTGCTCAAAAGTTCCACTATTTGGTTTTAAATACAACTGTTTGGTTTATAATTAATTCCGTTATTTGAGTTTGAACTATTTAGTTGAAAATTCAACTTTCTTCTAGAAAATTAGTCTTTTTGGGTTGAAGATTAAACTAGTTGCTTGTAAATGGAACTATTTGGTAGGAAACTACTATTTTTGGTTGAAAATTCAACTATTTTGTTGAACATGCAATATATTTCGACTTGAAATCTTAAGCGTTCCATATTGAATTCAATATGGTACCTATACACTAATTTTATTTTTATCACACCGTTATCATAAGTGCCATTTTAGGTACTGTGAACTATATCCAAAATAGCACTTTTTAGCCTAGGCCGTAAAATTTCTACTTAGGGTACAGCGTACTATAAGGTAACTGACACTGTGATCTGATTGGCTGACGTGCATTTATATCTGCACTTTATGGTACAATGAGTGTAGTACCCCAAATTTGGTAGTTATAGATGTACTGCACATGCGCTAACTAGTGTGATAAAAAATAGTGTGTGACTCGTCCTTTGTCTCGGGAATTGAATTGAATTGAATTGAATTGGATTTAATTGGATTGAATTGAATTGAATTGTCTTCTCTCTCGGGTTTTTAGAATAGGACTCTCTGCAACCTATTTGCACTTATGATCCGCTGGTGTGATAAAAATTATATATAAAAATAAAAAAATAATATAGAATAATATTCCTCTAGTTTCGTGTAGAATTACCCGATTTCCCCTGTTTCGAAGCATTTTGGGCTGTTAAGTCTGTTATTTAAGTAATATGAAAATTTTTTCAACCGGTTTGAAGAACCTTTAAATGTTTTTTTTTTAATTTCCCAAAAATAAAGCGACATTATCGCACTAATGAGAACAACTTGTAGGGGTGTTATTTCAGAAACATAGCCTTTTGTTGGATCAAATATATATTGATAACTAGTCGTGATATTGCGTTATTTTCTTGATAAATAATCACAATATATGCAAATTGAAATTGAATTTCAATTAAATTAATAAGTGATAAATGTATTTGTAATCAGCGATGAAAACATGTTGTGCTCAACTCGGCCACAAGACCTAAAAATATATCACAGCCATTTTCTGATGGATATGAGGATCAAGAGGAATAAATAGTGGTTTATTAATGTTTATGGCGTCTTAATTCATATAAACATATCCACGAGAGAGATTCATTTGCTATTTAGATATCCGTAGCTGCGACTATTGATAGTTAGTTAGAAGTAGTTAGAGGCGCGTCGCGAAGACCGATGACCCCGGTAGGTAGGACTGGTAAGGTAGTTACATACATAAGGTAGGATCCTTTCCCTCGAGAAGTCAAGCCACTCGTATGGAGGCTCCTCTTTTGCGGCTAATTGGGACCAGTCTCTTCTCGGCTTAGCTGCATGATAGTTTCCCTTCTTCTTCCGATAAACTCCATTTCGCGATCTCAAAGAGCATTATGGAACTACCGCACGACCAAAGGTCGTGACAACCGCTCTACAAAATTTCACCATAGCTTAGAGAAAAAAAAAATCAAATTCCGATTCATATCCGATTTTTAAGCTCGACATCGCGCTTGCCTTTCAACGCCAAGTACGATTTCATTCTTATAATTAGAGGTAATTAGGCATTCTCATTTGGAGGGCTAGAGAGTTAAAGTCCATTTTCTTAAATGTTAATTCACAAGATAATTGTATGGAAAATTGTGTTCCTGGTTACTACATTATTTTATTAGAAGTTTTTAAATATTAAAAAACTTCAACAATTCTTCAAAATGCATACAATTTTGCAACAGCCTCCTGAATTGATTATTAAATGTTAAAATTGCTGAAAATCTTCAACGTTTTATATCTTTTTTCGTAAATTCCTGTGCTATGTATTTTTCTAATTAATTAAGAAATTTTAAAGAAATGTTCAAATCACGATTTTTCAAGATAAACTCTATCTTCTAGCGAATGAGTTCGCAGCTTTTAAAGGAATCTTCAACCCTTAAGTATGGACATGCGGTCTCACAGACCGCAACATAGTTCTGATATGTGGCCCCCCTGAGCTTCCTCGAGGCTGTCGCTATTAGTAGCTTTGGTTTTAGTTGTGCTTTCGCCGAGGTAGGTGGAAAACGAGTGGTTATCCATGTAATTCGTAAGTAATATCAACGGAAAGCTCCCAGGCGGTCTGTGAGACCGCACGTCACGGTAGGGTCAGTATTTGTTATTTATTTTTCGATTTAATTCAAGATATTTAAAACGCAAGATGTGACACTCAAACTTGAGCTTGATGCGGGTACCCCAGAATACGGAAAGCGACGATCTCAAAAAAAATTGTACGTCCCAAGTATCCCTCATTTGAGCAAAAAGTGGCAAATTGGTATGGACGTATGGACGTGCGGTCTCCCAGACCGCACCATGCTCCTGATATGTGGGTCCCTCCTCCCACTGGTTAAAAAGATTATTAATAATAAAAGCTGATGGAATTTATTAATTTCTTATTTCTTTCGATGTTCCTTCATATTCTTGTAAACGTTAGATAACAAAAACTTCTTTACTCATTTAATTAGATATAAATATATACAGCGGTCTGTGAGACCTCAGGTCCATGTTAGTGGAAAAATCAAATCACGTCCATAGTTTAAGGTGCATGAGATCTATATATTTTGCTCTTAAAATCTAACGAGAAATTGAATGAATGATCCAATTATTATCTTTAACATAGTATGCCCGTAAAAAATTTGAAATACAAAATAACGTCAGCTTCGTTTCATTCTACAAATAAAAACCTATCAATTCATTTTCAAAAAACTGAAAATCAATTTTTTCCGCACGCGTTACAGAGTGGAAAGAGATATATTTCAGTTTTTCATTTCTAAACAAAAGCAACTAAAATGTTAAAACTTTGCACAGAACTAATTCAGTTTCCTTATCTGAAAAATTCCATTAGAAAATGTTGGTAAACCAATCAGTAGAAATAATTTATAATCAAAAGGGTCCTAATTCAAGGATGTATACTACGTACGCAAATCTTGATGGAAGCTTTTGAGCGTGCCTCAGAAGAAAATTATTCAGGTTAAAATTGTTTATTCAACAGTAGTTCTTTACAGTTTTCGTTTTGGCTTTCTCTTGAGGGAAAAGTTACAATTCTTGTTTAATCCTGATGATCAAGGCCTCATTTCATTCTTTGAAGGATTCTCTACAATTCTATTTAAATGGTATTTATTAAAATTCAAAATTCAAATGCCTTCATCATTAGGATTAAATAAGAATTGTAACTTTTCCCTAAAGAGAAAGCAAACACTCCAACTCGAAATAACTACTCTTAAATAATATATCAAGTATTTTTCTCTAAAGTATGCTTAAAAGCCTCCGTCAATATTGGCAAAAATTAATAATATACCTGTTTTGTTTAATTTTATAAATCATTTTAAAGACAGGCCACTTTTGAGATTAGAATTAATTTTGATGATTTAATCTCTTAATTCTAATTTAATCTCTTTAATTCAAGCTCTTTCATTATTTATAATATTAAATTGACTTCTTCTAATTTTAATTAAACTCAATAAGATCCCTTCAACAAGTTATGAATAATAACTTTCCACAAATTATAATTTTGAACTCCACGCAAGTTAAATGAAAAATATTGACGATTTTGATTATAACTTTGAATAGAAATTACTTCGGTCGATTATCGCCTAGAAAATAAGATAAGACTGGTTTTTTCCTCTCATTTGTCATACATTATTACCTGGGCTCTAATTCGTGCTTGAACCACTCTCTCTTTTTCATCTTCCTTTTTTTCGTCATCTTTAACGGGTCTGGACCTTTTTCCTTTCCTAACGAGTTTACTGTTGTCGTTCGTGCGAGAATCCCCATAGAGAGTGAGAGTCGTGCAGGAGACGAAGAAATAAGAGAGATAAGTACCAGTGAGAGTGAGAGGACGAGAGACCGGTAAATAGCGCACACCATCGTAAAGCGGTAAAATGAGAGATGCCATCTGATAAATGAATGGAGGACGCTCTTACACCTAAATAAAAATATGACACGTGTTTCTCTACACCGTAACTTCAAGAAATTATTCCTCCAACTAGAGAAACATTGTTGCTACAAAAGGCTTCTTTATTGCATTTTTTAAAATTAGTAATTGAAAATCATTCATGCAATAAAATGCAATATTTACATATTTTACATTTTCGCAGCGAATGTTACAAGGGGGGGGGGGGGGCCTAACAGGTTTTGAAACGTTGGGGGAAGGGGTTAATGCAGAATGTGACATCAAACATGGAAAATATAAATGTGAATAACAATTTTTTTTAATTCTTCAAAAAATGAAAATTAATGATTTCATATTACAAGTAAATCATCTGAATGCAGACTTTACACTTTTCTTCCTATTCGCCTCATTTTAAAAGAGTTATTTTTTTCCAGTTCTCAAGAAACATCCACTTTTTCTTGTTTTTTAGCTTAAATGCGAACTGGATTAATAGAACCCAATGAGAAAATTCCACTCTCAAATTTGTCGTTCAGAATTCATCTATTTTGGCTCCAAATGCAACTACTTTGTTGAAAGTTGAATTACTTTGTTAAACATTCATTTAATTGATCAAAAATTTAACTGTTTAGTTGAAAATTAATGTTTTGACTGAACATTTGACCTTTCCATTATTGGTTAAACATTTATGGTTTTTAGTAGGAAGTTCAACACTTTGGTTGAAAATTTTTTTTCTTGACTGAAAAATCTTTTCTGGTTGAAAAATCCACTATTTTGTTGAAAATTCGTCATTTTTGGATGAAATATTAATCTCCTTCATTGAAAATGCAACTATTTGTTTGAATGTTGAACCAATTTGTTTAAAATTCATTTTCTTAGATGAAGATCAATCTCTTTAGTTGAAAATTCAACTATTTCGTTAAAAATTCAACTTGTTTCTGAAATTTCGTCTCTTTTGCTTGAAGGTTCAACTATTTGGCTGCAGATGCATCTATTTGTCTGATGATTACTTTTTTTTCAATTAAACCATTCGATTGAAAATTCTTTTTTTTCTTTGAAAATTCATCTTTTGGATAGAAAAGTTCTTGGTTGAAAATTCAACTGTTTTCTAAACAATTCTTCTCTTTGTCTTGAAAAATCCCTATTCAGTTAAAAAAATGTTTCTTTTGCTTAAATTTATACTATCCTTAGTTGGAAAAGCAATATATTGCGAATTAAAAATTGTAAGCATTCCATATTGAATTCTGTATTGTACTTATACATGGATTTGATTCAAAAGAACATAGTCTTCTATTATTCTCTATTTTTGTTTTAATCACCCTATTTCCCCTATTTTACGAGCATTTTGGGCTGCCAATGCTATTAGAATATGATCTTATTTTTTCTGTTTTACTTTATGTGTTTATCAAATTAAATCGAAGACAAAATTTTAACTTCAAAGAGGAGAAGGTGTTAATATTTGTGAAGAAACCCTAGGGCGTTTAGGCTAACAAAAATTAATATTCATTCATAATAATAATTAATGATAAAACAATAATCAATAATAAATAATTAATAATCATTGAAATTCAATACAACAGATGTTCATTTAATCCGCAAATTAATACGATATGTTTTTTAAGCATAGTTTCATTAACCATATTCAGAGGGCATTTTTTGATCCCATTTCTCTTGCTTCACAAGCTGCTATATTGAGCCTATTAGCCTCCCGCACGTGTGATCGTTTGCATGGATTTTTGGATTGAAAGAAGTACTTTCTGTGTCTTTCTTCTGAAACAATTCTAGGTTAATACTTTGTATTTTACGAATTGGTTTCGTATACATGGGTCGATTGCAATTAAGACCGGTTGGGCCACAAGCAAGACAAACGGTCACTTGCATAACATCTCAGAAGATGCGTTCCGAATTCATTATATGTAGCCTTAATCCCAGACTTATGGAAACGAACATTAATAAATTTTGAAACGCCTCGTTCTTCACTACCAAATTCATTATTTATTTCTTAAATTACCATTTTTTTCAGAACTCACAATATCTTGCGATTAAGTATCTAAATATATATTTACAGGAAGGTTGTTTATAGATCTATAATACAGCTATTTAATTATCATAAATTATACAACCTTCTGAATCAAGGTTGTTAGTACAAAATTCGGAAATTTTTATATCTTGATTTCCCTTCTATCCACAGTTTTCAAAGCCCGGTATAAATATATAATAACAACAGGAATACATTTTTTTATTAAATTAATGTTTATGTACCATGTTGAATTCAATGTGAAAAGCTTAAGATTGCAAGTCGAAATATTTGAAATATTTGAATTTTCAACCAAAAAATATTAATTTTAGAACAAGAGGGATGAACTTTCTACAGCAGAGTTGAATTTTTCAAGATAAAAAGACAAATTTTTTAGAAAACAATTGACTTTTAAAACAGAAAACATGCATTTTCAACAAAAAAGTTCGATTTCAATCAAGAAAGACGATATTTCAACCAAACAGTTGCATTCTCAACAACAAAAATGAATCATTTTAAACCCATTATTTTCATCTACAATCAAATAGTTGAACTTTTTAGAAAAAGAGACAAATTTTTAATAAAATAGTTCAATTTTTTTCCAAAGAGTTGAATTGTTAACTATTTATTTGTTATTTATCATTATTCATTTATTTATTTTCAATTGTTAACCTATAAAGATAAATTCAATTTTAAATTTATTTTTAACAAAGTACTTCAACTTTCAACCAAGTAGTTGAATTTTCAATCAAGAAATATATAATTCAATTTTTAACCGAAAATTTCAATTTTCAACTTACAAGGATGAATTCTCAACCAAATTTTATCCAAAAGCAGTTGCATTTTCAAGTGAATATTTAAATTTCGTAGCCAAAAAGACGAATTATTTTTTAATTTTTTCCATTTATTTTTATTTTAAATCAAAATGGACCAATTTTATTCCTAAAAAGACTAATGTTTAACAAAAACAGTTAAATTTTCGACAAAAAGATGCCTCTTTAACAAAATAATAAAAATTTGGCAAAATAGTTGACTTTTCAACCAAATAGTGGAACTTTCAACCTGAAAAATTGTATTTTCAACCAAATAGTTGAACAAAATTAATTTTCAACAAAGTATTTCAACTACCAGCCAAGTAATTGAATTTTCAACCATAAAAGATGAATTGTCAACGAAAATATAATATAGTAAACTCTTGAATTAAAAAGAATGAACTTCTAACCAAAAACGGTTTGATTTTCTTATTGTGTTCTATTGATAAAAGTTCCAAGCGATGAAAACGAGAAAGAGTGGATGCATCTTGAGAACAAGAAATAAAAATAAATTCTTTAAAAAGAGGATAATAGGGGAAAGTGTGTGAAGTCTGGACAACAGTCATACAGAATTTTATAAACTTTAACTGCAGCTTACCGAAAAGTTCCTGACTCTTTCAGCTTTTCCTGATATTTCCCCACCTGTAACAATCCTGGTTCAAAAAATATTTTTATTTCGAAATTTAAAAAAATGTGGATACCGCGGAGAGCTCGATGCCCGAACTGTTTTCACGGTGACACGATCGCTGCAAATTCAAGGTCTTTTTAGCAACCGGTGGATCAATAATGTCAAGTTCTGCACGCATGCGAATATCCGGATGTGGGTGGAGCTTGATTATCAGACACCTTTTTTGCGATGGCCGATCACGTGCTCTTGTGCATGAGCATCTCTATAAACTTCCTTTTTCTGCGAGTCCTAATCGACTACTCGACTACTTTCGAAAAGACGTTCTCCTTCAAATCTTTCCTTGCTCTTCGCCCAGTCGAAGGACAGTAACGGTGCTATCCCTGAAAAAGATGCAAAAGATGCAAAAGAATGCGAGAAAATAATAATCGACTGAGAAAGATGACTAGCTTACCGATTATTATTATTATTTATTGCTATTACTAACATAAGGAAGGTCTATACATTTTCAGTGTACTTATTCAAAGAAAAATATTTCTTTTATCTTTCGAATGCTATTGAAAAGTAGAATCTAGTCGGCATTTTCGAGAAAATGATTGATTTTTCCCCCACACTTCAGCCATGGCTTCCATAACTTCTTTGTCATCTACTTCCCCGTCTCCTAACTTCCATTTTCCAGATAATGTACTTTACTGTAATATAAAGCAATGCGTGGAGTAAACAAAATGTTTCACTAAATGATTATAATAATAGTGTGGAAATCTTCTTTTGAGCAAGAAGAAAACAACTCAACATATTTTAAAATGATAGAATATCTTCTGCTTCAAATTAGGAATCACATTTTTCACTTTGGGATTTCCTAAATACATACACAATATGCATTCAAAAACTGAAGAAAATTATTTTTATAGCTAATTTTTATTATTTGCATATATTTCTCAATCCGAAAATTTTTTTGCTTTTAATATTGAAAAATAAATTATTTTTTTAAAAAACGTTCTCCAAACCTAAAGAGATTCTTGATCGTTTGAGCAATGCTCACTAAAGAAATAAGTAAACAGACATTTAAATTTCTTGTAAATAAATGAACAAATACGCTATAATGATTTGAATAAAAAATGTTTGTATAGTTTTATTCTCTTTGTTTGCAGTCAAAATAAGTGCACGAATAAATTCCCTCTATAATTTTTCCCTGATCAAACAAATTTTTATAAATCCCATATTTGAGTTTTTTATATGGGATATTATGTCCGATATATGGGATTTCATTTAAGCCATATGCACTACTTCGATTATTATTATTGTTCCGCATAGCAGGATCCACTCTTATTGTTAAAATATTTCGTTTGATTGATACATATTTTGAAAAATTACTTTTATTAAAAGACAAAGGAATTCTATGCAAAGTGTGTGTTTTAGAATTATTAGTGGTACAGTTTATAGTCTAAAGCTGTTTAGAAATTGAAAATAACTTATTAAAAATTTAATTTCAAAAAGTCACGGCAATCTAACTGGTAATGGGTCAAACACTGAATATTACATGATTCTTATAATAGAAAACGTTACAAAAAACGGAGTTGCTACAGATCAGTGAATTCCAGAAAGTCAGGGAATTTAAAACTAGTCACAGAGAATTAGAGAATTTCAGGCAAATCATGACACAACCAGGGAATTTTTGATAAACTGAAGTCGAAGTTAACTTGATTATTTTGCTGAAAATTTATCGATTTTGTTAAGAAGTCATTCGTTTTCTTCGATAATTCGTCTTTTTTACTTGAAAATTCATCTATTTTCGTAGAAATTAACTTGAAGTTTAAAGAAATCGAATCTCTTTCGTTGAAAATTCATCTGTTTGGTTGAAAATTTAAATACTTCATTGAAAATTCATTTCGTTTGGTCGTTTGTCTGACAATTAATTTTTCGAACTGAAGTTTTAACTATTCTATTGTTAGCTAAAAATTAATTCCTTTGGCCGAAGCTTGAATCATTTTGTTGAAAATTCATTTTTTTCTGTTGAAAATTTATTTTTCCAACTGAAAAATGAACTATTCTATTTTTGGTTAAAAATTTATCTTGTTTAGTTAAAAATGTATATATTTCGTTGAAAATTTGTCGTTTTTGGTAGAAAATTCATCCGTTGCGTTGAAAATTCAACTACTTAGTTAAAAAATAATTTTTTTGGTTAAAGTTTCATCATTTTAGTTAAAAGGTCATTTCTTCGTTCGAAAATTGAACTATTATGTTGAAAATTCTTATTTTTGGCCAAACTTTCAGTTTTTTAAACTGGATATGTAACTATTCCATTTTTGTTCAAAAATTGATCTTTTTTAGATCAAAGTTGATGAATTCTGTTGAAAATTGGTCTTTTTTGGGTTGAATATTCAATTATTCTGGTAGAAAATTTATATTTTTGGGTTGAGATTTCAACTTTTCCGTTAAGAATTAATTTATTTTATTTTTGGTTGATTTATCTTTTTAACTTGAAAACTCAACTATTTGGTTGAAAATTCATGTATTTTACTTATTTCTCACGTAATTTGTGGACTATATTCAGGAAAAAATATTTTTTTGCTTTAACATTAGTATTCTCCTAAATGTAGGGTTGTTTGTATACCTAAACAAAATTTGAATGGTCAGAAAAACTGAAAACTTGGTCAGGGAGAAGTCAGGGAATTTCGATATTGGAATTTTACAAGAAGCTTGAAAAATAATATTTCCTTTGGTATATTAGAATTGCAAATGCATTACTAATATTTTGTTCTACACTTACCATCTAGAATTTATATTACAAAATCGGTAAGAATTTTTCAAGCATGACGTCCTTTTCCACTAGATAAATTAAACGCATCAACTGTATTTAGCCTGATTGCTGCATTAGTCTGACTAAAGCCGGAGGTAACTACTGAAAAATTGAGAAGCGTCACCTTGAACTAATTCGTAGCGCGAACAAATTTTATTATGTACCTATGAAGAATTTTTTTTTCAAAATAATTTATTTCTATAATTTTATGTTTTTATGGATCACAAATAAAGTGGCGTTTACTCTAACATTATGGCGGCACGTTTTCCGTGCTTGGGAGCTAATGGGTTGAATGTATCTCTCACACATAAATTATTTTCATTTAGTTATCCGTATATTAAGCGAAGTTTCAATTATCTATACTAATATTGGTCCTCACATGTTGAGATAATCGCCAGTCGATATGTAAGAGTTTATTTCTAAATTAGCACTTTAAACTCTGACATTTACGTAAGCAGCAAATGGGGTAATTGAATTTTGTGAATTTTCTTCATGGATACAAATCGGTTCTAATAATATTACTAGATTCTGGAAATATTGATGAGCAAAAGAGCTCTAGATTTGTGAGAGAATAGTTGATTTTAACATTTTTCTATCTAAAAAAGTGATGTAAAGATGTGTCTCGGAAATCTTGCAATCATTGTTGTTGAAAACCTGATTGGCTTTTCACTACTTGAAGTTGTTTCATATCTTAAATTTAAAGATTAAATCTACAAATAATCTACTTTATGAAAAAAAGCATAGAAAACCTAATGCGAATTGAGAAACGTTTATATTATAACTTTCAAATTATCTAATAAATTATTGAAAATATTATACATGTTTTATGTTACTACTTTTCGTTGGAAGAAGACTTTAAATTTCTGAAAATGTTAGGTTGTGTTAGTTTTCACCGAAAATTACCATTTTTAATCAAAAATCATCATAAAAATGCCCCGTATTCAACCATTTTTTTATTTTGTTAGATTTCGAAGAAGGTTTACAATTCTGAACAATTTTATGTTTTATAATGTTAGTATTTTCCGTTGTATTTTTAAACAAAAATTATTACCTATCAATCCAGTGATCTTTGTTTAAAATAATAAAATTTACAGGCCTGCACAATTTCGCAATGTTTTAGTGTTTTACGTCGAAAATTGAACTTTTTATTACAAAATTATTAGATTTCAAGAAAGATTCATAATGTTTTAACAAATTTAGGTTACCTTGGCGTTTTACATAGAAATTTGGTATTTCCAGATGAGAATCATTATACGTTGAAAAAGATTTAGAATCTATAAAAATTCGTATATTTATTTTTTTAATATCTTTCAAAAACGGTTAACAACTTAAAAAAATTAAGTTATGTTTGCATTTCACGCGGTAAGTCAGCATTTTTAGTAAGAAATAATCCGAAATCATTCAAATGCAGATTTAATTTCTTTGTACAATTGTATGTTGAGCTATCGGTTTTCAACGGAAATTTGGGAAATATCGATGTAGATTTTAGAGAAGATTTATGAAATCGGGACAATATAGGGACATGCTGAAGTGTTTCACAGATAATAGGTTGTTTGAAACAAAAATCATGAAATTTCGGACAATATTTACAATTTTGAACAATTTTTTGTTACACTATGTTATATTTTTGTCGTAGAAAATTGGTATTTTCAATTTTAAAAATCTTTAGATTTTTCAGATTATTATTCAGAATTATTAAATTCACAATTTTCCTTTTTTCTGTATTTTATACCGGAAATTGGTACTTTTAATAATACATCATTGGATTTCATGTAAGATCCACACTTTTTGAACAATTCTAGGTTATCCTCGTGCTTTTTACCGAATGTCGGTATAGATTTCAAATAAGATTTACAATTTAGAACAATTTTTTGACTCATATGAGTGTGATTCATCTAAAATTGCTATTGTTTATAAAAAAGGATACATTTTAAAGAATACTCACAATTTTCTTCGGAAATTGGTATTCTTGGATAAAAATCGATCTGTTTGATTGTTTACGTACTGCATAAAAATATAATATGTTAGTTCTGAAGTTCAAATATCAGTTATCATCAATTTCTAAAATATTGACAAACATATTGTTTAATAGATACTGTGAAATACACGAATTTTTCTGATAATATGAATGTAATATTTTGATTTAAAATTATATGAGAATAACATGATTGCGCGCATAGTGTGCGTGTACGTTTTCTATTATATAGGAATTGTTGTAACCAATATATATTGTAATTGTTGGAAGTTCTTCAAGTTCAAAAATAACCATGAAAATAATTGCAATCAGTTATGATTTCAGAAAAATAATCGAACTATGAGGAAAACACAACAATGTATCATTTCTTTATAAAAGTGCTTATAACATTAATAATTGATAACTTATCTCAATCTTTTGTTACTTCAATTATTAATTTTTGAAACTGTTGTCAGAAAATTTTTTGCTATGAGGACATTTTCTATGCCTTCTTGAAATCATGTCCATGAATAAATACCGATTGGTAAAAAATCGAAGAAATTTCTCATATACAACAATACAATATGGAAAATATTTTTTGAACTGTTTTTGTGGGAAGATCGAAGATTGAAGAGTCCGTTAGTTCGCAAGACTTACGACACGCAGTTCAGCTATGAGAACAAAACAATTGATGATTTGTTTATAAAAATCCTTATGACATAAATAATTGCTAACTTATGGCGATCTTTCGTTACTTCTATGATAAATTTGAACAGTTACAGTCAGAAACTTGCCTTCTATCAGAAGCTTTTCTCTGCGCATTTAAAATCTTCTTATATACAGCACGTGTTCCAACTATGAGAAAAAAACTAACAATTGATTATTAGTTTATAAAAATCCTTATAAGACTAATAATTGACAACTTATGATAATCTTTCGTTACTTCTATGATAAATTTCAGCAATTACAGTCAGAGAATTGTCCTCTATGAAAAACTTTTCTTTTCACTTGTAAAATAATCCTACATTTACCACGTCTGTGAAGAAAAACCTATAGGTAAATAATCGAAGAAATCTCTCATATTTAATAGTAGAATGTAGGTAACATTTTTGGAACTGTTTTTATGGGATGAGCGAAGACTGAAGAGAAGAGTCCGTTAGTTGGGAAGATTTACGGCACGCGGTTGTACTTTCGCCTCCATGAAGCTGCGATGCCGATATGACTTGGCTCGCACCGCGCTGCACCCACGACACATCCTTTATTCCCTTCTCCGCGGATATTTCTTTATTTATGGCTGGATAGTTCTTGCACACGCTCTCGCCGAGAGTCAGTCTGCATAGACAAAGTAGATAGTAGGTAAGAGGCAGTCAAGAGTGGAGCCAAGACTATCCGCTCTAACACTGCCAACAGCCAACAGCAAGAGAGTAAAGAGCGTGCTCTCCGAGTCGGAGCTAAGCTGGTCTCACGGTAGTTCGTCGGGTCAGGGGGCGATATATCTACCTTTACCTATGTCTATCTATATCTATACCCATACCTATCCCATGCGCCTGTGTGTCGCAAGCAGCTCTCTCTCTCTCTCTCTCTCGCTCTCTTTTCTCTATTCCTCTCTTGCCCCTTTTGCCACTTTTGCCTTTTTCTTAAACTATTCTCTGTCCCTTTATACCACTCCAAGATCAACACCGATACGATCCGCAAACACGCGATCGTCGATTAGTTTTCAAAAGAGGGGTAAACACGAAGCTACATGAGAGCAACTACAAATATGGCTCTCAGGTAGGTCCTTCTAGTCATTTGTCATCGAGAGCCATAACATTCACATTTTCAACCCATCAGCACTCTGGTAATTACAGACTGAACACTCTTTCACCCAGTCCCTTCTTTGGCCCTGTTTAGGAATGCCTTTCTCGCCCTGTTTTCAAGAAAATTCCCCTTCATCTCTTTTTTCGCCTAAATGAGAGCTGAATTGATAGAATCCGATAGGAAAACTCATCTATTTTTCATTGAAAGATAATTCTTTTTATTGAAGTCGATTATCTGCTATTTTTATGTTTCTTTTAATTCTTATATTATTATATCTCCTTTGGTTAAAAATTTAATTATTTTGTTGGAATTTCAACTATTTTCTTGAAAAGTCGTCTTTTTTATTGAAAAATCAAACATTGTTTGGTTGAATCTGGCTGGGTCTGGTCGTCCCGAAAAATTAGCGTGACTGGGAAAGAAAATGGACTATTTGTCCTGAAATTTCGGGACGAATAGCCATTCGTTTGGAAATTTTTTGGCTACTTATCCCCAGTTTCGGGTCGACGAGACACTTCGGTTGAAAATTCGTTTGTTTTTTTTTCATAAAAAATTAATCTTTTATTAGAAAAGTCGTTTTTTTATTAGAAGTGAATTTTTGTCATTTAAAAGTCTATTATTATATTTTTGTTTCATAATTCAACTCTTTTCGTTAAAGATTCTACTTTTTGATTCAATAATTTATTATTTTTGGTTGAAAATTTTACTATTTGGTTGATTTCATTATTTTGTTGAAAATTTCTCTAATTTCTTGAAAAGTGATCTTTTTAGGTCGAAAATTGAACTGTTTCATTGAAAATTTATCTTTTTGGATAGAAAGTTCGTCATTTTGATAAAAAAAGTCATCTTTTTTGGTTGCAAACTCATCTTTTATGTTGAAAGTGACTTCTTTTTAATTCAAAAATCTACTGTTATATTTTTAACCTAGAATTCATCTCTTTTTGTTAGAAATTCTATTTGGTTTCAAATTCATCTTTCATGGTTGAAAGTTAATTCATTTTTATTCAAAAGTTTACTATTATATTTTTGATACAGAATTCATATCTTTGGCTTATAAATTCTAATAGGTAGTTGAAAATTCAATTATTTTGTTTCAAAAAATCAACTATTTTCTTAAAAAGTCATTTTTATCGAAAATTGTTGAGTTGAAAATTCGCCTTTCTGGAATGAAGGTTTAGCTTTTGGTAGAAAAATCGTTTTTTTGCTTGAAAGTGAATTCTTCTTTGTTGAAAAGTCTACTATTATAGTTTTGGTCCAGAATTTATCTGTTTTGGTTGAAAATTCTATTATTTGCTTGAAAATTCTACTATTTGGTTGACAATTCAATTTGTTCATTGAAAATTTAAGTACTTTCTTGAAAAGACTTCTTTTTGGTTGAAGAATAATCTTCTTTGTTTTGAAATTAGATAATTTGGTTTAAGATCAATTTTTGCAGGTTAAAAATACAATTCTTTTGCTTGTAAGTTCAACTATTTTGTTGTAGATGCAACTTTACAGTGTACATTGTAATTTTTTGGTTTAAAATTCATGGTCAGATATTCTCTAAAAAATTTGACTTCTAAGCCAGGAAACTCAACCCTTTTGAAAATTCAATTCAATTCTCAATCGAAAATTCGGGACAACAAGCCAAGCTTATGAAAAATATTGGACTGGTCATCCCAAATTTCTGGACGACGAGACACTTCGAAAAATCTATTAAACTTCTTACAAATTAAAAAATGTATATTAGGAAGAATGTCTTCACACACCCCAAATCGTAAACCGTAATCTAAATTAAAGATATTCATTGTATTCACTAATTAGTAAATCCCATTGTAAACAAATACATTAGCAAAAAAATGTATTGTATGCAAAATACGTTTTGATCATAAAAAATGGAAATTAGGATAGTGGTAAGGATAGCTATAGTAAAACGAGCGATATGAAACTGTTACATATAATTCTGATTATAATCTTCATACCAAAATGATCCTCTTTTTCGAATCCAAAAATAATTTTTACACAACTTCATTTATATCTGTCGAGTGGCAGTTCCAATCTACCTATATTGGGCTATACATTTCTGTGGTTTTGTAAATTCATTTTTTTTCTTTCTAAAAGTGTTTCCTTAGATTTACCTAGTGCCTACTCACTTCGGGAAGATTTTCAACTTCCTAGGACTAACAAAAAATATTTTTTTTAAATGGTTGATATTACATTTATTCACATTACACATTGACATGCATTTTCATCAGAGAGTCGAATTTTCAACTGACAAAGATCATTTTTGAATCAAATAAATGAATTTTTAATTATTATAAAAAAACTAATTTTCAACAAAATAGTTCAATTTTCAACCAGAGTGAATAATTTCCAACTAAAATGAAAAATGATCCACCACAAAAATGAATTTTTAACAAACGAGTTCAAGACTCTACCAGGTAGTTGAATTTTCAACCAAATAGTTCAATTTTGAACTATAAAGGATCAATTTTCTACTAAATAGTTTAATTTTCAGTTCAAAATATGCAGGTATAACAAACAAACAAAATTTAACGAATTAGTTACATTTTCAACCAAAGATATGATTTTTCATCTAAAATGAAGATGTTTCAGCCAGGAAAATTAATTTTTCACGAAAGAGTGCAACTTTTAACCAAGTGGTTGAATTTTCAACTAAAAAGAGGTATTTTCAATTCCAAGCTGAAAAAATTAATTCTCAACAAACAAAGAAATTTTAACAATACAATGGAATTTTCCACCAAACAGATTAATTCCACAATAAAGTTATGAATCTTCATCTGGAACAGATAAATTTTCAGTTAATTTTTTTTTGTTATTTCGTTCTGAAAGTGTATCTAATATCCATAGATGTACCTAGCTCCGACTCCCACTTCTGGAAGATTTAAAATTTCTTCGGACCAAAAAGGAATCTTTTAGAAAATGTTGAATTTCATAGGTGGGAGAAAAATTCCAGTTTTCCTATATTAAGCTATAACTCTCTATGGCTCTGGAATATTTTTTTACCTCAAAAAAGTGTTTCTTCAGATTTACGTAGTTCAAGTATTCGTTGAAACCTAATGATTGTGCCTCGGCATTTAGTTGATACAATTCGATAGAATGTTTATATAGTTATCTTCATTCAAGAATTTTCGTCCTACAAAATTTCTGAGTTTTTGGTTTATAAATGCGTGTTTTTTAAATACTAGAAATAAAGCAACATAATAAGTACTAAATTTGTTAATTTTGACTAGATGAATCCATTGATGTATTTGGAAACATTCAATGACCGAATGAAGGTATGATATGCACAGATGTATACATTTTTCTAATGATTGTACGAGAAAAACTTTCTTGATTTTGAGACTATACCAATATTTACTTTTTTATCAACAATAAATACAAAACAATACTCTATGGGGAATCACAGAGTTCATGAAATGATCTCAATAACTAATGACACATCATATGATGGACGCGTCCAAATTACTTTGCGGCGGTGTTTTGACATTGGGCAAGAGAAATGCCCTATATGAAGAATAATTAATTCTCACAGCTGTCTTCTTTTAGTTCCTCTTGAAGAAACTGAAAACGAAACCTCGCCAAATGCTTATGATGCAACAAATTTCCATGAACCAATTAAAATTTTTTGATTTCGTTAAAAAGCTCTCAGTGTGGATGTACTGTGAAGCATGGTACACCACGATCAGGTTGTCATTGTTAAATACCTCGTAGCATCCAGTAGGAAATTCAGAGGATTGTTCGGGTCGAAGAATACGTGACTTCTGTGAGACCCTCATAACTATATGAAAGACTCGAGATAGGTATATAAATCCTAAACAACATAACGATCCAAGTCGGAGACAGCATAAACGTCTGCAGTAGTCACGATTATATAAGTTATCCGTCAACGTCTACTAATGTAAGTTCGTGTAAAATATATAAGCAGAGGGAAAGAAAGGGGTACGTGATTCGTAATACTCAGAATCCCTGCGAAACGTCGTGCGATTATAACAATGCCTCTTCAGCATCGTTTCATTAACAAATCGTCATTATTTGCTTTGCAACTGTTACGGGACAATGATACCATCCATACCATACATCTCTCAGCGGATTGTAGTGTAGTTTTATTATGCAAATCCTGAGGTAATATTGAGAGGAACGTAGACTTATGACAAATCGCCATTTATTTCACCTTTCTTTTTCAACTTAGGAATTTATGTGGTTATTTAAATAATTATTGCTACGTTACTTCTATTTATAAATCTTAGAGAATGACATGCACAGTTATTATAGAGGTACCTGTTTATATAATAATTTCAAATTATTACTTTTAATACACGGAAAAAAATATAAACTGTCTATCAATACCAACAGACTACTTCACTTATTATTGACAGCCCGAGCAGAAAAAAGTCACATTGGGATCCTAGCTCAAGTTACGACAAAGTACTGAGTATGAGACAAATCAGTCTGACAAACATTTACAAAGAATTACCATTTTCACATCGACGTGTTGGATAAGTAGATTCTATATCAGAAACATGCAACATAATCCCATATAAATTATATTGCGAAAACCTTAACGTTAACAACCTTAGCAACAACTCAACAACCTTAACGTTTACAAAACCTATCAAATTGCACGTTCGATTTAGAACCTTTCAATATGCATGTTCGATAATAAAACCTTGTTATTTGGGCACTCTGCTATATTGTCATTTATTATAGTCTATTGTGAAAATGCATCTCCACCGGAGTTGCTTTTTAAAAAATCGTTGAAAATCATTTATTGCTTGAGTTTTGATTGGACAAAAAAATTGAACAATTATGAATTATGCTTTCGAGTAGAAAGCTACGTTCAAGAACCTAATTTATCCTTCATATCAGTGCGGCATGAATTGTGTAACTCACATACTCGATACGTAGTAATATTCTTGTTATCTATAGTTATAGGTTTCTTTTCTTCACTTTAATATAGTGCGCAAGCCTCTGGAAATACAAAAATTAAAAAATTCCAATTTTCACATTGACGTGGCCAAATTTCAAGATTTTATATCGGAACATACATATTGAAACGTTCTATCTTAAACAGTGCAAACTGAAAAGTTTTATCGCAGTTGGCGTACTCTTGCACAGCTTCAGAATCTATGTTCTTAGATAGAACTTTGTCAGTTGGACACGCCCCTGGATACACTGTAATTCATTGTATTTTATTGTGAAAATTCAATTCCACCAGAGATTATAGTAGAGAATGGACAGTAAGAATTTCTGAAAATTTCACTTCCGTGCCTCTTTATAAGACGATACCTATACCAATTGGTATCATCGCGTCAGTATAATAAGGGATTAAGGCTGCATATAGCACAAACGAAACATCGCATTTGGTTGCGTCTCACTTTCGAAAACCACTGCTCAGCTCGTTCTTCTTGATCGTCTTCCAAAGTTCTATCTACAATAAATCAGGCGCCATCAGTCACTCGGAAGAGCGACTGCCGACTACTTAATAGCGCCTGAAGGCCCGCGAAGCCTAGATCCTAGACATTGCGGTGCTTGGAGCGATTCAACTCGTATTCGTACCTCGGATAACGGAACGAGGATATACATACATATATACATGCATACGGATATATATTTATTTTCTCGAGGACGAGTTAGTTACGGGTGCAATTACTGCAGGTACACGGCGGGTCAGCGGCGGGTAAACACGCGGATAAATCGAGTATCGCTACCTGGGTGCCGGAAAGCATGTACTCGGCGTAGGTGAGATACTCACGTTCAACCGATAAATCCTCGAGGCGATAATATTATTGGGTATCCGCATAAACCTTATTCCCCGACCCCTTCCCCTTCCTTAGCCGTGCTATGAATCTAATTACCTCGTCGCGCCTGTTCTTCTGGATTTACTCTATCGTCAACGTGTCTACATTTCGAAGTATTTGTATGTCTTATGCATGTGTATATATTTTATACACACATGATCTGTTATGCACAGGCGCATCTTGCACTCCCTCTTAAATCCTGCGTGAGTGCGTGCACGAGAGAAAGTAGGACCCGATCACGTTGCTTTCGTGATCGCACCAAGACTTTGTGTCTCGGGAATTGGTTATTCATCTATCACAGGACTCATTATCGATTTCATTCAATTTTGCGAAACCTTTCTTTTCTCACGATCTTTTACTTCATGATCCCTATAATCGCTCAATTTATTTTTATGTAATACTTTGTAGGATAATTTTATACTAACTAATAATTACTAACAAATTACTAATGAATACTCATTTATCATTTAATACTAAGTAACTTACCGTTTTCTAAACACGGATTTCTATACGTAACCGTGCGGTAAACTATAATTTTATTTACGCTTCAATAATCAATCGAATATAATTAAAAATATTACAATATCAGACTTCACGGCCCAAAATACTTTCAAAACAGGGGAAATAGGGTAAATCTTCATGAAATAGGAAAATAAATTCCTTTGAATAAATTTGTGATGAAACAAAATATTCAACAGAATAGTTGCATTCTTCAACAAATAGTTGATTTTCATCCTGCAAACTACAAAGATGCATCTTACACCAAATGGTCGAATTTTCGAACAAAAACATTAAAATTCAACCAAAAACAGTTGCATTTTTAATCAAATAGGTGAATCTTCAACAAAAATATTATATTTTCGACCAAGAAAGATGACTTTATTGACATCAAAGATGAATTTCCAGTCCGAGAAGTAAAATGATGAATCTTCAACCAAAAAATGAATTTTTTCCAAAGTAGTTTGACTATAAACCAAGTAGTTGATTTTTCAAGGAAGAAGATTTTTATTTAAAATCAGAAACAATTGATTTGAACCAAAAGGATGAATTTTCAACAAAATAATTGAATCCTCAAGCGAGAAGATTAATTTTCTACTAAGAGATGAATTTTCTGCAAAATAAATTAATTTTCCACCAGAAAATGTAAATTTTCAATTAAAAATATCATTTTTGAACCAAAAATGTAATAGTTACATTTTTAGTTTAAAAAGTTAATTCTCAAATTGAAAAAAATGATGTTCAACAAAATAGTTCAACTGTCAACCTAGGAAATTAATTTTTGACTATTAGTATGATGAGTCTTTAAAAAAATGAATATTCAACAATTGAGTATAATAATTAAGATCTTCTTACGGGGACTAAGAATACCTTATAGGGCCTCATAGGCCACCTTATTAGGTGTGGTTACGATGTCCACTTCACTGTATCTTCCTTTATTTCGATTGCGAAAGAATTGAACATTACCCACTTGAAAATTATCCGCAAAAAATTCACTTCTGTATTTTCTTTGTCTATTTTCATACTTTCATTGAAAGCTTCAGTGCTAAAATGATTATGTAATTCGAAATTAGGATATCAAATTTCAAGTTTCAGGAAAAAAAATTTAATTTCCCAGAATTGAGAATTGTACGGTAATTTAACAGAATTGACACGTTCTCTGTTAATTTGAATCAGTGAAGCATCACTGGGAACCAGTGACGTACAGTCCCATACGGTCATTTTCTAGACTGGGAAACATCACTAAAATTTCAGTAAATTTTCACTTATTACTCTAGGAATTTGAATCACTACGAAAGAGGTCACTGAATCAAATAAGTAAGGATTTACACTGATTAGCGGTATCATTGTCACTAAAGTTTATCAGTAATTCACATGTTCAATGATTAACCTTTGTGAAATTCCTTACTGATTTGATTCAATTATCCATTTCTAGCTATTTCAATCAGTAATTTTGCTCGAATTTTCTCTAAATCTCACGAGGATTTCTCTAAATTGTACAGAATGTCTCTAAATCTTACAGGATTTACTGCAAAATCTACAGCAAAATATTTGGTTTCCACTTTCTGTAAAATTAACAAAAATGGTTTCAAATTGAAATGCTTTCAGACTCAAGTTTAAAATGATTAGCTTCCCTCAAACAATATTTTATTTAAAAAGTAAAATTGTTCAAAACAATATCATAAAAAAGAATTGAAAGCTTAAATTTTTATTTTTTCCAACCTACAATAATAATCCCTTAATCTATTGACTTCTGTATCCTATATATGGTATCCTCATCTTGTTTTATTGCACATTCGGCAAACTTGGGTCAAACGTTTTTATTCCATTTAGATAGCAATCTCTGTTTACGAGCCATGTGATCGGATGAGATAAAATCTTCCTTCCTTATTGATTACTGTTGGCTTCGATTGGAAAGTGTACTCTCCTATTTCTACTGACGATTTAAGACAATACTCACGGATTCCATTTCCCTTATTTTTAAAGAATTTCAGTATTATTTATCGATTTCATTTTTCCGGAGTCTAGTATCTACAATTTGTAACATCTTTAAGTTTTGATGAAGCTTGTTAAAACTGGTCCAAATATAATTTTTAATTAATCTGACAATCGTAAGATTGTTTCTCCTTATGCAGTTTTCACTATTTTATTGTCATATTATTTGACATTTGGTAATGCTAAATCAAATCCAAATTTTAATTTTATTTTTTGTCTGACTGTCAAAGGGTGTTTCTACTACACATGATTTTCACTTTTTTTAAAATAATTTTTGCCAATGTCTGAGGACAGGAGATATTTTCTACTGTATACAATCTTCACATTTTCCATTACCTTCTTTCATGGACAGGTTATGTTAAAGCTGGTTTACATAATAAGGGACAAATGTTTTATGAACAGAATTAAAAAAATTTAAAAATTTTGCCTCAATTACATTATTTGTGTAATACGCTTCCGCCCAAAAGAACCAAGACGAAAGGCGTAGTTCAACAGATCATCTTCTCAATCACTCAGCAAAAACACTCATGGAGTTTTTTGCCTCTGAGGTCAGAAATGACCTACATTTCGCAGAGTACACATGTGACCCTCGTCAGTTTGCACTCCTCTCATATATCAAGAATAACTAAAAAGTAAAATAATATTTGCAATTATGTACGAATTACTAATCTATTACATAATATACAATCGTGCACATTTAAAGTTACATAGTTTTCAGTATTAATTCTTTGATTGCAAAGTACTTTAATTTGATTATTATTGTTAGAAAATAGTTTAACTTTATATAATCCAAAACATTAAATTAATTTAAACATTTAATGCATTACTTCTTAATACCACTATTCGAATTTCATAAAATTTAGCCCATTATCATGACCCGAATGAAGAATTTTAATCACCTTAAAAAAGGTTAATTTGATTGCTCACTCTCCCTAATTTATTATTACTAAAATAAAAACTCGAGGAGTTTCGAATTTTTTATGACTAACGATATCATAGCCCTAAGCGCAACTTTCTCAGCTTTTACCATTTCTTTGTAACAATCAACCAAATTATCGAATTTTCAACTACACTAAATGAAAAATGGTTGAATTTTTAGCACACTTCTAACAGAGTGTGTGTGAAGTTTTTTTAGATTTATCTGATTCTGTTTCCCATATCTCGAAAACTAAAAGAGCTATGGCGATTCATGAATTTTCAATTTACAAAAAAAGATTTATAAAGTTTTAAGACTCTTTACTTTCTCTTATATGAGGCAAAATGTATTATTATTTGGACTATATTGTAACTTGAAAACTGCTGTAACTATATTGTAACTTAAAAAGTTGTTCGTTGTAACCAAACACATTGGCTGACCTTGTGATGTTTTTTCTCATTCTTTGGAAATAGAAATTTTTGTATATAAGGTTGAAACATGGATTGAAAATGAATGAAAGTTTAAGTTTTTTGATATTGAAAAACCTCCCTCTGTGAGGCAGTAAATTTTCTAATGCCTATATGATTCGTAAATTGTCCCTCATTGGGAAATGAACTACATTTCTGAAATTCAACTTTTTTGCTCCGCCTAATTTGTTATATAGTATGGACATAAATTTTATACCATATAATTGTTTATTTATACTATGTCGCCAATTTGATAAAAAATGGTAAAACGCATAAGCTATATGTTTTTGAGCTCTTAGTTTTCCAATGATTTTATGACCAAATAATTTATTTATTATCAAAGCTTTCATAAATTGAGAAACTTGTAATGGAAAATACAATTTTATTTTATGTCAACGACTTTAACGACTTTACTTTATGTCAACGTCTACTTGTCTCATAAAATGATTCTGGTATTTCGCTGATATATGTTATGTTAACTAGAGTATCAAAATAAGATTTTTTAATGGGACTTGCATATTTATGACCGCAGGTAAATTTTGATGAGCATTTTCTCGGAAAGTACCAAGTTTTACCATCTTCTTCCCCAGTAGATCTATAGAGTTGCATAAACACTCGGAAACTCTTTCTCATTTTCTTCTTTTTTAAATAATTCCAATTTTGAGAACGTTTTTCTTGGCTTCCCTGAAATTTTCTTTGTGCTTATATGGTTCTGCCGTGACATCCTTCTACTCTACAGAACTTTTTATTATGCATAACATTTGATCTTTGTGCCAGATGGAGGTTATGTTTCACCCCCCCCCCCCCTAAAAAACACTTGAATAGGGCGGCGAGTTTGATTGAACTAGTGCTTTAATTTCAAAGAATTCCAAAGAATTGATGATGAAGGTTGATTCCAACATGCCGGGAAGGAAATTAAAATGTGGCAAAATATGAGATCTTCTTTTGAAGAAGACTTCTCACTGAAAAATTGCCGAAAGTTAAAATAGTTTTGCTCAAATATGAGTTTCTGCTGTTGTTGACTCAAGTATACCCAATTGTGTCTATAATTGCCTAAATGAAGTTTCGAGAAGCTATAAATGTGGACATATCATCTATAAGGGAAACTTCCTAAAGTGGATATTGCAACCTACAGTGGATAATCATTAGTTCAAACCTTAAATATAGGTAAAATAATTTAGTTGAATTTAATATATTACCGCGCATCGTATCATAACTATTGATTAAATTTAATTAATATTTTACATACATTAGTGTTTATATTTAATCATTATCCACTCTGGGTTGTATTATCCACTGTAGGGAGCTTTCCCCTATCTTGAGGCAACGCTGCAGGTTTGGACCACGTGCTTCACGGTTACAAATTGACATGACCGTGCAACAGTGAGCAGCCAACCAGTGTTCGGAAAGGCTGCACGTGATAGCACGTGGAGAGGCGTGGCTCTTGATTGAGTGGGACGGGACTTGATCCGCTGTCTGTCCATCCATCGCTGCAGTAATCCACTTGGCACACACGCGCTCCGTTCCATCCGTTATCCTACTCCACTGCACTGCCGCACGTCCTACCTTACCCAACATTATCCTACTCTGCAGCTCTACCTTACCCACCTTGCCTCATTCAACCGCAGCATACCTACTGGAACGGCTCTTCCGCACATGTGCCAGCGACTCAGGTGGCACTTATTATTCCCACGCGATACCAAAAACACCCCTTTCTTCTTTGGTCTGTATAAATAAAAAATAAAAAATATGAGTAATTTATTATTTTAATCCTCCAAGGAAACTTTAAAAATTGTGTTTACTGTATAGACTTCTAGCAGAGCCAGATTTAGGTCTCAGGCCTCCCTATACCACCCTCAAACTTACCGCCCTCTTGCAATTTTCATTACTAGGTTTTTCCATCAAGAAGATTTGACAACCCAAAGAAATAAATACTACTTGTGAAAATAGACGTGTTCTTTAATAATAATAAAATGCTAAGAAGCTGAACCGCTCTGTGGGGAAAGAGCACCTTTTTGGCAAAAATCGACCGACAGTGCATTTTCCTAACTTTTCAGTGATACTATTTCCTTTACGATTTTCATTATTCGCAATGATTAGCAATAATGTATGAAATATTACAGATAATAATGTACACTTACACTTAATGAAGAATTAGCAATTATTTAAACAAATTTTATAAACAAATGCACACTTTTACCATTTTTTCATGAATAGGCTTCATTTTTTACGGAATCAACTTGAAATGTTTTGAGAAAGACTCCTTGCTATCATATTATAATTTATAAGCAATTTTTATAAATAAATGCACACTTTGACCATTTTTTCATAAATATGCCTAATTTTTTACGGAATGAACTAAAAATGTCATTCCAGAGTCTTCTTGCTAAAATATTTTTAATATTGACCAAAACTGTTAATTGTATAAACAATTTTTATACAAAAATGTGCATTTTAACCATTTTTTCATTGATAGACTGCTTTTTTGCGGAATCAACTCGAAATATACTGCCAAAGACTCCTTGCTCCCATATTTTTTTAATGACAATATTTGTTACTTAAATAAACAATTTTTATAAGCAGATGCACATATTCGCATCTTTTTCATAAATAGGCTTCACTTTTTCGGAATCAAATCGAAATGCCTTGATAAAGACTCCTTGCTGTAATATTATTCATAATGATAGAAAACTTTAATTATATAAACAATTTTTATAAACAAACAGACATTTGCACCATTTTTCCATGAATAGACTTAATTTTGGTTCGAAGAACTAAAAGCTTCTATTAATTTGAAATATATGACAGCAAGGAGTTATATTGTGAAATCCGCTGTCAAAAATGGCTGACAGTTTGACAGTCTCCATGGAGCTAGCTGGATTCTTACTTTTACTGACGCACCCATGTCCATTTAAAACGGCCCTTTTCAGGGACACATAATGTGTAAAATCCGATTGAGCAACCTTCCCGCGGGACATATCGGGTAACGCTGATACCACCAATTGTTTGTGTAATTAACAGTTTTTGTAATTGTGCAAAATTTGACAGCTAGGAGTCTTTGGAAAAACATTTCAATTTGATTCTACAAACAAAAATGAAGCCTATCTATGAAAAAATGGTTTAAGTGTGAATTTATTTTTAAAAATGGCTTGAATAATTAGTAAACAGCATGTATTTTGACTAACAGTGAACACACATTATTGTCTAGTCATATTTCATACAAAGTCTATGGCTTTGAAATCACTAATCATTGCGAAACACGAAAAAATGACTTTTGTTCAATAGTTTGTTTATAACAAAATAAACAAGTTTTTTTCTTCCTCTAAGCTACTTCACATTATTTTTAGTAAGTCATTAGATTGATTTATGACCTGCTGTAATAAATTTGAAAATCTGAAAGGAAATTGTATAACTGAAAAGTTAGACAAAGAACATTTTAAATATTAATGTTAAATAACAAATTTTCGTTGAGCCAGGGTAAAATATTTGCAGTCACTCGTTACACCTGGTAGACCTGCAGTCACTTCTCAAAAAAAATCAGAATCCATTAAGAATTGTACTGTTGGTTGATTTTGGCCCAAAACAGGTGCTCTTTTCCCCACTGTGTCGCCTACGGTTGTGAAGTTTCATGAAACTTTGGAAACGTTTCAAAGTTTCTAAAGCTTAAGTACTAAGGCTGGAAAATTCAAAATATATTAAAAATGCTATTAAGTATTAAATCAAGGCATTTAATTCTGTGTTAATATAGATTAATATTGATATGATATAAATTTAATATCAAGCTAATATTTTAAATGTAATGAAAATGAATCAAAATTTCTATTTATCGCAAGCTTTAGTTTGTCACCATTTTTCCCTATTTTCACTTTCTTCTCTTTTCCCACTTAAATGCGAACTGACTTAATGGAACCCAATAAGAAAATTCAACTATTTTTGGTTGAAAGTTCATTCTTTTATATTGAAATGTTTACTGTTATACTTTTAGTTGAGCTTTTATCTTTTTTGGTTGAAAATTTATCAATTTTGTTAAAAATTCAACAATTTTGTTAGAAAGTCATCCGTTTTGGTTAAAAACTCAACTGTTACCTTAAAAATTCTTTTATTGGGGTTGAAAATCTAACTGTTTTGGGAGAAAGTTAAAGTGTTTTTGGTAAAAATTAATTTTTTTGTTGAAAATCCAACTGCTTTGTAGAAAATTGGTCTATTTGGCTTGAAAATTCAACAGTTTGTTAGAAATTTTGATGTTACTTAAAAAGTCATCTCTCTGGTTGAAAATGTAACTATTTTGTTGAAATTCATTTTTTTTTTTTTTTTTTTTTTTTTGAAAAATAATTTTTCTGACTTATGATTTAACTATTTCAGTGAAAGATTCATCATAAGTATCTACCGCTCTAAGAATTACTTTCTAATATACTAGTGTCCAGAAATAAAATATGACATAAGATGAAGAAAAAATGTGATTTAATCTTTATGTTTCTTTGTCATTACCTTGAGTCGTAATGGTTCCATTCAAATAAAATAGTTAGTAACAATTTCAACAAATTTTCTATTTTCACAATATTATAAATTAATTCAGTTTCTGCAATGCTGCAATTACAGTTTAAAGTTATATTGATAAATACTGCCGCACTAAGGAAGAACTTATACGCAAATGACTTTCCAAACCAACAATGTCACTTACGCAAGGTTTTCCGCAGTACCGCAAAGTAGATGTTTTATTAACTTGTAAAATTCGTCCCAATCGAGTTCCATATACTTATTTTCATGAAATGAAGCATGTGTTTTAATCATCCTAATTCACCCTAATCGTCCACGCGAGACACTGATGGTATCTCGCCCTTCTGTTTAATCTTCCTTATCAGCGATTATGATCGAAAGAAGTATAGACACTATATATACTGAAATAACCCAAGTCGTTGTACGAGTTATGAATTTAAATTGAATGCAATTTATGTCTGCGTGACTATCTGATTCGGATGCTCATTGTCAAACCAACAAGGGGTCGTTGGGGAAGAGTCGAATTAGGGATCTGATTTATGCCTTCTACTTTACCCCTTCTTGCTTCTGGCTAAAGTGTTGCCTCTACAAAAGATTACCTGTCGCCACTTATCCAAAATTTACAATCTCATATTTTTTTCTAATACATGTTTTATCAATCCTGTTCTTATCACTCAAAGAGTCGAAGAAATGTAATAAAATTTACAAGTGACATCTTATACCAGTTCAAGCAAAACTTCCATCAACCACCTTGAAGTATATATTTAACAAATGATTGGAACCATTTTTAATTGTTATTATAGTAAATCCGAAGTTATTGTTTATACTGCAACGCATCAGTGATAAGAAATAACTAGCTTTTTTTAACTATCCTACTATCACTATTAAATTTTTTGAACACGATAATGGTATCGAAGTTACTTTTGCAAATAAGTAACGAATGGGTAACTAGTTACATGTTTTTAACAACACTCACTATAAGTATCGTTACTTGTTTAGCTACAATGATTTTCCTATAATAAATTTCTTATAATTTTTCGCGATTCTAGAAAATCATTATAGGAAACCATTATAAGAAAATCAATATATAAATGAATAATGTAAAAATATTGAAAGAATAGCTGCAAAAAATATGGGGACAACTTTTACAGGATTCTAAAATACTTAAAAGATTTCAAATAAATCCACGGATCGCAACAATTTCAAGGCTTTTGAAAGAATATCAAGGGATCTCTAGAATACTAAATTCTATAGAATGAAATTTCAAAGGGTTCCTAACGATTCCAAACATTTCAAGGGATTTCAACGTATTTTGAGGAATTTCACAAGATTTGAGGATTCTGTCAGATCTCCAAGCAATTTAAACGATGTTTTTTTAGAGAACTTCAATGAATAATTCAATTTTAATTTATATTCAAGGAATTTAAAATTACTGCTACCTATTTTAATAGATTTTCATGATTTCCAAAGATTTCAAGGAATTTTAAGGGAATTCCTATAGAACTACAGATAATGAAAATTAAATTTTATTTCAAGGGATTTCAACGATTTCAAGCGACATGAAGAAATTGCAAAGTTTCCAAATGATTTTAAATGCGTAAAGTTATTTTCAAAGACTTCAAAGTGTTCTGAAAATTAAATGAATACAAGGGATTTCAGCGAATTTTGTACGATTTCCAAAAATTTCAAGGATTTTAAAATAATTTCACTAGATGTAAGGGATTTTATAGGAGCCTCAAGTATTTTAAAGCTTTCACGTGATTCTACCAATTTCACGGGATTTTAAGGGATTTCTAGGGAACTCTTGTTTTAAGGGGTTTCATCTAATTTATAGAGAAGTTTGGGGAACAGATTGAATGTTTTTTAAGAGAGTTATAAGAATTTTGAAAGAATTTCAAGACATTTCGGTAATTTGAAGGTATTTTAAAGGGTTTTTTAGGATTTCCGAAGATTTTAAGCGATTCTAGATAACTAAGTTGTGGAGAATGAAATTTCATAGGATTTCAAGTCCTTACTTATTTCAAAGATTTCCAAAGATTTTAAGGGATTTCTATAGAACTTTAGAGAAAAAATTAAATTTTATTTCAAGAGTCTTCTACGGATTTCAAAAGATTCCCAAGATAAGATAAGATTTTAAGAGATTTAAACAAATTCAAGG
The DNA here is from genome assembly GCA_932178445.1 of Andricus quercusramuli. Classification (NCBI taxonomy): domain Eukaryota; kingdom Metazoa; phylum Arthropoda; class Insecta; order Hymenoptera; family Cynipidae; genus Andricus; species Andricus quercusramuli. The sequence goes on from CAKNXH010002454.1 coordinate 592,078, forward strand.
GATTTTAAAGATACTTGTAGAATTTCCAATGATTTCAAGTAATTTCCAAAGTATCCCGTGCAGGAATCCAATCAGGGATCCGGCCGGGTCCCGGCCGGATAGCCCCGGTTTTACCCGGGCGCTGGCCGGGGAATCTGGCCGGGATCCGGCTAAAAACGTCACGGTAAACTGGTCGGATCCCGGCTTCAATACCGGCCGGGATCCGGCCGGGTAACCCGGCCACAGAGCGGTTAAAAAATGTTTTGCTTCAGGCGAAAAATTGATAACTGATTTGTCTTTTGAGGCTCATCGTACAGAATAGGGTGAACTCTAATTGTAAAATGAAGTAAACAAATTCTCGCGAGGAAATTAGAGTAGATTTTAAATTACTGATGCTAACAATCTCCTAGCAATTGTTGTATTTTGGAAATCACGTGTGATTTGAGGTTAGGAAGGAAGAAAGGAAACAAAGATTACACAACACTATACTTTAATGTAAAATTGTAATTATTCGCGCAGTGAGTGGGATTTTCAAGCTAATCACTGAAATAAGGTTGATTTCAATAACGGTTTTATTTGCCAACTTTGAGGGGAAGACGCGACATGAGTCGAACGTGCATTCTCGTTCGAGGTGCGAAACTGAAACTTACAAGTGTGTACGCCGACGCCAGGCGCAGAAGGCGTCAGACACGGCGGTAAATTTGAAAGTGTACAGACTAAAAATTGTCTGAAAATAGAGAAAATTGTGAAAATTGTAACAATTCTGCTGTTGCACATTGCAGAATCGATAACAGATTTATTTAATAAGGTAAAACATTAGAAAGAATTACATTTTTTTCTAAGAAGTTAAAAAACCTAATTTCTGTTTTACTGATCTAATAAATGTTCAAATCATACTTTCCGAATAATAATTCATCTAGAATCCCGTACGTCATTGATGATGTCACGGCTCTTAAAAAATGTGTAATTTCTACGAAAAAAGTATGTTGACCAGTGGCCGGTCGGCTCCCGACCATGAAATATAACCAGGGTTGGCCCGGCCAGTAACCGGCCGGCTCCCGACTACGTGATTCGAGATAAATGTGGCCCGGTCGGCTCCCGACCGGTTCCCGGCCATGAAACCCAACCAGGGTTTAGCCCGGCCGGGATCCGACCAGAAACCTTGTTGTAGTAGGGCCAACTGGGGAAATTTCTACACGGGATTTCACAATATGTAAGGGATTTATAAATCTTCATTGAATAAGTTAATTTAACCGTTATTCAAGGAAATTCAAATGATTTCTACTTAATTCTACTTATTTTAGTAGATTTTTACTATTTTCAAAGATTTCAAGGGAGTTCGAAGTATTTCAACGACGGATTTCGTCAATTTCAAGGGATGCATGAAGGAATTACAAAGATATGAAAAGATTTTAAAGATTCCAAGTTATTTCAAAAGATCCCAAGGAATTTCAAAATATTACAAAAATTTCAAGGAATTTCAGTGGATTTTGTAAGATTTCGAAAAATTTCAACTAATTGTACTAAATACACGGGAAGTCACAGATTTTTATGTTTAAAGTTTACTCGTGCAGAATCGCTATTTTTATGTGCTTCCATATGAGAATATGAGTAGTAAAGTAAATCGTTCCTTTGTAGTTTGTGTGCTTTTTACACTAATTATTTCAATATTTGTTAAGGTTTTCTTTAGATCATAATCATATGATTATTATGATATATTATATATCTAAAGTTATTTTCATCTCTTCAATTATTTTTACGATTAAATGTTATTCCTATATTAATAATAAGAATTTTTAGAAAAAAGAAGTTATTTATAACAAAAATGACGCTATTAGGCCTTATAAGATTTCTTCTTCTACTACCCCCTCTCCTGGTTCACCAAGCTAACATTACCCTTCCCTAACTATCCTTTCTCATCCCTCTATTCTCCTCCACTACTCAGCCTCATTTCTAATTATTTCCCTTACTCCCTAGCTTTCTCAGCTTCTTTTCCCCTTATTTCCCTTTGATTTCCCTACTTTCCTTCCCCTCATTTCCCATCATTTCCCCTACTTCCCCTATCCTCATTTTCCCATACTTCTACTTTCACTCCCATCGTTTCCCCTCACTCCCCCTAATACCCTATCATCATTTTTCCTTATTTTCCCTACTTTCCCTCCCCTCATTTTCATTACTTTCCCACCTCTCAATACACCTCACTTCCTCTCTTTTCCCTCCCCTCATTTCATCTCACTTCCCCTCCTTGGAAAAGAGTACAGTGGACTAACGAACACCCGACCGAAACTATAAGGGTTTCTGCCCGGACTACATAAACCTAAAAATTTACATTTTGAAATGGTAACTATAACGATAACTAGTTCCTTTCAAAAAGTAACTTACGGATAATTTCATTGATACGAAAATCCATGTCAATATATAGAAACAGAAGACAATTAAATTATTAAATCATTTAGTTGCTGATCAAATTGATATCTTCAATTATACAAGGATCTGAATTCCTTAATTCCTGAAGTTCTTTCAATATTGAAGAATACTTCTAATTCCTTATTTCTAGCACAAAAGGGTCGGCTCATGACCCCGCCTATATCACCGCCTCAGTTATGTTTTAGCGCATTCTCCTTGGACGAGTGTCGTTACATCCCCGAGGATAATATACCCCGTAATAATCGAGATGCGCTATGTCGAGTCGTGGGGGGTAGTATTTTAAATGCCAATGATTTCATGCCTCCCTAGGGTAATATGGGGTGCGAGGGAGTCTATATAGCCTCTTCAACTCTTCTAACACCTTCAGTCGACGACAATCTGGACAAAAACGACAACGTCAACCAGTCTGAAGAGTGATCCTAGATTATTCCTAGATATCAAAGTACCCTAGAATATCACAATCCTTCTGGTATCTCTATTAAATAATTCATTACATTAACATAAATTTATGAAATTTTGGGAGTGAAGAAGAAGGGCGATAGCTAAGTAATGATGGTGACACTGTGTCAATCGGATTAAAATATTCATAAAAGAAGAGAGGAAATCTGACAGATAGTGGAAGGAATTTTGCTGACTGTTGTTTGAAATTAAGAGGCAGTGAAAGTAGCCTTCGAAATTGTACCAGTGCCGTTCGAATCAGTGATGTTCGAATCAGTGGCTGACAAGTCGATTGGCCACGAATAGACGATCCGACTTTGGTCATTAAAACGAAGGTTGCCTAGATTTTCGAAAGAACGTGTCATCTCCTGTCCTCGTCCAGAACCCATCGTTTCTTGCAAGTAGAGAAATGATCGTCATGGACACCAATCAATCCCAGCACCGTCGATATTGTAGGTATCTTTTTTCAAAATGAAAAAATTGACAAATTTAGGCGAGACATCTTCATCCCAAAGTGTCATAAAATTTTTTTATCGAATTCAACAATAATTAGTCGTCTTTCACACTCGGTATAAAAAACGGTACCTGGGAATTTAGTTCGTATCTATTTCTAATCAGTTGAGTAAATAGAACTCGATTTTCAAATAATTTATAAAGCTTATATGCAAGAAGAAGAGAGATTGAAATCGTCTTCGAAAAAGTCTGAAAGCAGAGCCTTGGTTTTCTTGTTTGACGTATTCCTCAAATCGTTAAAAAGTTTTTATTGCGCGGCAACTATGGGGAATTAGATTGGACTTTCATCTCGAAACCCGTCGATTCAGGTATATTCTTAACTATCGCATAATGCAATAAGCGATGGAACAGACCTTGATGCGCTTATCTAAACCAACGGCAATAAATTGATGCCTGGCTCTCGTAAGCGGTCTTTTTATTGCATATTATTTCTCCTTTTTTCAAGGAAGAAGTCTTTCGACTCCAGCCGAAGAGAAGTTACCTAACACATTTCTTACTGTCCTTTTTATTGGACTTCGCCGTTACTTGAGTTACTAAATGAAAATTTGACATATGCTATAATTGGTGGTTGACTATTGACTCTTTTTTCAATTTGAAGTTTTCAAGTTTGTTTATTGAGAATTGTTTTCTTATATGATTACAGGGCAACTGCATTCGCCGAGTGGCGATAGTGACAACAGCAACGGTAGTCAACGTGCTGTTGTAGTTCCTCGAGCTGAGGTCGAGCAACAACATCGCCAAAGACATCAAAGGCAAGCTTCCGTACCCGATTCTATTCCTACATTAACTTCTACCAATCACTCTTCAACCATCACAACCACCACCGCCTTCACCGTAGCGTCAAGTATGCTTCTGTTGCAGACACAGGTAAGCCCAACATTTAATCAACAACAATGAAAAACAACATTATTTGTGCAAATCTCAAGAAAAAATTACATGCGATAACCATCAGAACAAAATTGCATATAGACGTGTCCAAGTGACAAGGTTCCATCTCAGAGAGACCAAATAAAAAGGTGCTAACTCGTGGAGCCACAGTGAAAAAGATGCTAACTCGCTTGGTGAACTATCGAAGCTTCAAAATCCCATATAAATTGTATTGGGAACATCACCTTTTCCTTTAGTTCCTCGAAAATAGAACCTTATCATTTGGACTCGTCATTCCATAAGGGGCCAGAAACTATACGTTACCAATAGGAGAGAGCACGCTAAAAAATACGATTACTAACAGGGGGGGGGGGGGAGTCAATGACAGTAACGTGAACAAAAAATAGACAACATTTAGTACGCATCCTGATGATAAATTTTAACAAAGTTTTCGAATTTTGCGAAAGATGCGTTCAATAAGAACTTAGTAAGTTTCAAAATCACTTTCATATTTCAGACTTCACACACTTTCCTCTATATTACCCTCTTCTCCCATTCTTTGAAGAATTCTTATTTTTCACCTGTTTTTAAGAAACTTACCCTCTTTCACCTTTTTCTCGTTTTTTCGCTTAAATGCTAACTTCTTTAATAGAACCCAATGAGAAAATCCAACGGAACGTACAGAACTCATTTCATTTGGTTGAAAATTCTACTATTGGTTTGACAATTTAATTATTCTGTTGAAAATGCAACTATTTGATTAAGAAATTATCGTTTTGGTCAAATATTCAATTAATTGGTTAAAACTTGAACAACTTCGTTAAAAACTAATATTTTTCCTCGTATTCTTCGTTGAAGATTTATCTCTTTGGCTGAACTTTCAACTACTCCATTTTTAAAAAATTAATCTTCTTGATTGAAAAATCATCTTTTCTGTTAAATATTGAACTCTTTTATTCAAAACTCATTTTTTGAAGATTCATCATTTGATTTGAAAATCCGTCCTTTTTCGTATAAAATTAATCTTCATGATTGAAAATTCATCCTTCTTGGTTATAAATGCAACTGTTTTGTTGAAAATTGAACGGTTTTAGTTAAGGATACAAATATTTTGTCGAAAATTCGTCGTTTTTGATCGAAAAATCAGTTACTTGATTTAAAGTTGAACTGCTTTTAAAAAATGTTCTTTTTGTGTTGAAGATTCATCTTTTTAGTTCAAAATTAATATTCTTATGTTCAAAATTGAACTGTATCGTGAAAAATTCGTCTTTTGGATTGAAAATTCAACAATTTGATCGGAATTTAATCTATTCGGTTGAAAATTACTTTTTTTGTTGAAAATTAATATTTTCATTTAAAAGTTTAACTATTTGGTTGAAAACTAAACTATTTTTATGAAGATTCAACTATTTGGTAGAAAATTAATTTTTTGATAAGAAATAATATTTTCTGGATGTAAATTCAACTGTCTTGTGAATAATTTTTCTCTTGGCTTCAATATACAACAATTTTTTTTTAAATTGACTTACTTTACGGTAAATTTGTCTTTTTGGTATAAAATTAATCTTCTTGGTGAAAATTTCATTTTTTTGTTTGAGAATTTAACTATTTGATTAGAAATTCATCTTTTTCTGAAAAAATATCTTTTTTTAGCTGTGAATTCAACTATTTGGTTTCAAATGTATATTTCTACAATAATAATTCATTTATGTGATTCAAGATTCAACTATTTTGTTAAAAATTCGTGTTTTTTTTGTAATTCAACAGGTTGAAAAATTATTTTTTTTTTGTATAATCTTCATCATTCATAGTAGAGAAGTAATCTTTCTTGCTTTAGAATTAACTTTTTGTTTAAAATTCCAATTTTTAGTTAAAAATTCAACTATCTTCTAAAAAATGTGTCTTTTTTCTGGAAAATTCAACTTCTTTTGATTAGATTTTTAAGCTTTTTGCTTAAAAATTCTACCATTTGTTTAAAAATGCATCTTTGTAGATTAAAAATTCAACTCCCTTGATGAAGTCATCTTTTTTGGACAAAAATTTAACTGTTTTGTTGAAAATTAATTTTTTTGCCTTGAAAATTCATGCTTCGCGGTAGAAAAGTCATCTTTCTTGGTTGAAAATGAACTTTTTAGTTCAAAGTTCAACTATTTTTTCAAAAGTTCTTTCTTGCCTCAAGAGTTCAACTGCTTAGTTGTTAAGACAACTGTTTTGTTAAAAATTTATTTTATTTTTATTGGACATTCGTCTTTTTAGGTTTAGAGATCATCACTTTTGGTAGAAAATTTATTTTGGTTGAAAATTGAACTGTCTAAAGTGTTTCCTATTGAATTTAATATAAAGTAGAGAATCTTTATGAAGAAAATCCGCCCTTGATTATTATAATTAAATAAGAATTGCAGCTTTTATCTGTATGAAATCAACAATAAATAAATAAACAATCAGTACATTTCTCTTTATTTTATAAATCCAAGGTAAAAAAAATAGTGTTGCCGTCTGGACGTAAGCGAAGAGATCAGTGATTTTTCTTTTAGAATATGTCTCGGAAAAATGAATTTCTAAATTCAAGGACTTCTCAAAAATTCATATCAACTGGTTCTCTTCAAAAGAAGCAGCAAACTTTCACGTCTGATAAAATTCAGTCTTTACTCTAGAATTTTCTATATTTCCAAAATAATCTAGATTTCCCTTCGAAACTTGTATACAAAAATCGTTAAAAAAGATTCAGTAAAAATGTTTCAAAACATAAGGAAATAATTATTTATACATGAATGTTTGCGACTTCTTGCTTTCGACCGATTAACATGTAATTCAAACGAGTTTTTAAAATGCATTTTAATGGAAAGTTTGATACCTATATTTAATCTTGATTGGATTTTATGTATAATAAAATTATGTAAAGGTATTATATAAAGATGCTACCATATAATAGTATATGCACGCTGCACATTTTTTCAATAAGTTTGTAGACTCGTATTCTTGTTATCTTATCGCAAGTCAAAGTAAAAGTCTCTCTTTTGTTAGAAAATGTTTTATTGATCTAGTTGATCTAACAAGCTGGATTCTAATTGTTTAAATTGTTTATAATTATAGTAGTAGAGATGATATTTTTCTAAAGAATTTTTAATCGAAATAGGCATAATCCACAAGACGAGATTATTTATTAACTTAGTATAGAGGAGATTTGTTAGAGCAACTCTTTCCCTATTTAATACCTTATAGGTTGATGAATGAAGAACAACTGTTCTTGGTTTCTTGATTTTATATAGTATTATTTGATCAAACCAAGCCTTAAAAATTATTTATTGCTAAGATTAAATAAAAACAATTCAAATTTTAACTTTAAATTATAAATATTGAGCGATAATTAAAAATTATCTCACTAAGTATTCGAACTAAGAAAGGAGTTGTCACGTCTCGTGATGGTAATTAATTACATTGTACACGAAAATATTTTAAAAAACTTTCTTAAAATTATTTCCTTTCCTCTTTATGTACTTTATACTCTTGCGCGGGTGAATTAAAACTTTTAAATTATCTAATAAATTATTTAAAATAATTATTTAAAACAATTAATTTAAAAACAAATATCATAAGATCATGATCATAAGATTTCTCAGATTATCATTCAGAATCATTGATTCACAATTCTTGGTTTTATAGGCGCTTTATACCAGAAAGCGGTACTTCTCATAAAAAATCATTGGGTTTCAAAGAAGATTAAAAGGATTAAAAGTTTTGAACAATTTTAGGTTGTTCTCGCGGTTATCGGCGGGAATCGATATAGATTTAAATATATCATATGTTAATTCTGAAGTTAAAATATAAATTGTCCATCAAAAATATTGCAGTTGTTTGTTATTTTGGTTTGAAAATTCATCCCTTTTGGTAAAAATTTCGTCTTTTTTGGTTATAAATGCAACTGTTTGGTAGAATATCAACACTTTTTGGTTGAGGATTCAACTATTTTGTTGAAAATTTGTCTTCTTGGTTGAATTCAACAGTTTTTTACTTAAAATACGAATATTCTCTGACTGAAATTTCAATCATAACATTTTTTGTTGAAAATTCATATTTTTTGGTTAATTCATCTTTTTGGTTACAAGTTCGTTTTTTTAAATCAATTTTTGAATGTAAATTAACCTATTCCATTTTTAGTTGGAAATTGATATTTTTTAGTTAAAAATTCAACTATTTATTTTGTATTTTCTCAGTTGAAAATGAATTTTTTCACAGAAAATATAACCATTTCATTTTTGGTTAAAATTTTATCTTTATTAGTTGATTATCCAACTGTTTTGTTTGAAATTCAGGTTCTTCATTAATTCTTCATGGTAGAATATTAATCTTCTTGTTAGAAATTTAATCTGTTTTTATTCATCGTTTCGAAATTTCATTCATCATTTCATTCCATTAATTTCCAACTTTAAAAATTTGATTACTTTTGGTAGAAAATTCAACTATTTTATTGAAAATTAACTTCTTTCTTGAAAATTCACATTTTTGGTTTAAGAATTGACCTTTTTTGGTAGAGAATTCGTCTTTTTTTGAAAATTCATCTCTCTTGCTTGAAATATTATCTGTTTTGGTTAAAAATACAACTGTTTGATTGAAAATTAATCTGTTTTAGTTGAGGATTCAACTGTTTTCTTAAATATTCGCATTTTTTTATTAAACTCAACTGTTTTTTATTTTTAAACATATATTTTTTGGTTGAAATATCAACTATTACACTTTTTGTTGAGAATCATTATTTTATTAAAAACTGAACTACTTTTTTGAAAGTTGAACTCTTTTTGGTAGAAAAATATTCTTTCTGATAGAACATTCATCTTTTTTGTTGAGAATTCTACTATTTAATTAAAAATTAATTTGTGGGTTGAAGATTCCTCATATTAGTTGAAAATTTATCCTTTTGGTTGAAATTCCGTATTTTTCATTGAAAATGAATTTTTTTAACAAAAAATTTAACTGTTATATTTTTGGATAAAAATTTATCTCTATTAGTTGAAAATCTAACTGTTTTGTTGAAAATTCGGGTTATTTGTTGCAAATTCGGCTTTTTGGTAGAATATTCACCTTCTTTTTAGAATATTTTTTGGTTAAAATATACCTGTATGTTTAAAAATCCGACTTTTTGGTTGAACTCAACTGATTTTAACATCAAATAAAAATATCTTCAAGTTGAAGTATGAACTATGACATTTTTTATTTAAAAAATTGTTTTGTTTGATTCATCTCCTTTGGTTGCAAATTCGTTTCTTCTTCAATTAATTTTTTTAGATGAAAATTCAAATATTCCACTTTTGGTTGAAAATTCAACTATTTCGTTGAAAATTCATGTATTTTATTGAAAACTCGTGTTTTTTGGTAGAAAAATAATCTTTTTGGTTAAAAATTTATCTTTTTCGATGAGAATTTAATTAATTAGTTAAAAATTAATTGTTTGGTTGAAGATTCATCATGTTAGTTGAAAATTCATCTCTTTGGTTGAAATTTTGCATTTTTTGGTTGGAAATTAATTTTTTTACAGAAAATTTAACAAATCCATTTTTCGTTAAGAATTTCATCTTTATCAGTTGAAAATTGAACTTTTTTGTTGAAAATTCTTCTTTTTGGTAGAATACTAATCTTCCTTTTATACATTTTATCTTTTTGGTCAAAAATACAACTGTTTGATTTGAAATATGTCTTTTTCGTTGAATTCAACTTTTTTTATTCAAAATTAAAATCCTTTTTGGTTGGTGGTAAAAAATTCATTTTTTTGTTGGACATTCATATTTTTTTGTTGAAGATTCATCATTCCAAATATTAATTTTAATCAGTTATCAAAAATATAATCCTCACTTTTCTTTTCTATTATTATAGATAATAGACACTATGAAATACAATAATTTTTTAATAACATTAAATTTATGTTTTAATTCAGAAATCGCGTGAGAAAAAAAAATAACCGTGCACCTAGCGCTTGTTTGTTTTCTACTTTATTACATTTTGCTCAGACGTGGGCGCCACAGGCTCGAAGAATTAAAAAAATGTTATCTGACTTGTGAAACAACCCTATTCCCTGATTTTCTTTTCCTTTTTCTTCATCATGCTCGAGGTATGTTCTCCTCTCGTGAGAAATACGTGGACGTAAATATCTGGTGTTGCGCAGCCGAGTTCCAGTGTTTACTAACAATCGCTTGATTGCATTAGAAAAAAGAACTAACAATCCCGCCGGAATCCGCACTTCGTTGAGCCGTTACCTAGACTGCACCTCTCACCCTGAACATCGAATCTTGTGCATGTAGGTACCTCTGTCTTTCTCCTCGACATCGCACATCGCGCAGGAATCGGTACTCCTCTTTCTTGTCCCGCGACATCTGCATACCAGCCTACGTACCCGGATCCTCATGCCGTCCTAGAACCTGTTTCTACGCGTTTTATAAATTATAATGCAATAATCAATTAAACACAATGCATGCCCAGCGCACGCTTCTCATCTAAACGGGTCAGCGAAAATTCAATCACTAAATAACAAAAGGAAGAAGACAATCCTCGCCGATCGATGAGGATGTTCAGAAAACCCTCCTCCGTTCCTTACTCAGTCATGGTTCAGGGACTTCGGCCCGGGGATTCCCAGAGGAGCGATCAGCGAAATGTCAAGCAGAAGCGGAACCACCGCCACAAATTGAATATCCACCCTGATTCTCCTTCCTTCCTTCATTTTTTACCCCTTCACGATTTTATTTTCTTTTCCTATATTTGCCTCTTCAATCATAAAACAAGCAGATTTCATCATCAATTTTTTTTCGTTCCATTCATACCACTTCAGAGAAGTTTTCATTTGAAGGGTGCACAGACAACAATTTTCTTGAGGTGTATGAAAGAATCTAGAATATATTGAATCCGAAGAATCTGTTCGCTTATATTAGGTAAAGCTTTTAGTTAGTTTATAAGTAAAACATTAAGGTACTTCCCTAACGGGCCGCGTGAATGGAACGGTTACGCAATTGAGTGACCGTAAAGTGACCATTTAGTGACCGTTCCGTTCACTGGTCCCCCTAGGGCATATTTTCATCCTTTTTCACATTTATTTACAATTTCGCATAGAACACAAGACAGACAAAATAGAAGAATTTTTCTGGGAATTTTATATTCAATACTCATTGTTTTTTTTTTTGCTTAAATGTGAACTGAATTAATAGAACACAATAATAAAAGCCAATTATTTTTGGTTAAAAGGTTATTCTTTCAAATGTAAGAGTCTTCTATTACATTTTTGGTTCTGAATTGATCTATTTGGGTGAAAAATATATTATTTGATGGAAAATTTAATTACTTTATTGAACATTCAACTTTTTTTTTTAATGTTTTTTTTAGTCGTAAATTCAACTTCAATTCAAATTCAGTCTTTTGGTTCAAAACTTTAATATTTTCTTGGAAGTATTTTTGTTTATTTGAAATGAATTTTCTTCATCACAAATTTAACTATTCCATTTTGGCTGAAAATTGATCGTTTTTAGTTGAAAATTAGATCATTACAATTTCCGAGGATAATTCATCTTTTTTGGTTGAAAATTTAACTGCTTTGTGAAAGGTCGAACTACTTTGCTGAACAATTGAAAGATTAAACTAACTTGCTAAAAAATTCATTTTTTAAGTTAGCTTTCTTAACTGGAAATTCAACTACTCTATTTTTAGTTAAAAAGTGATCGTTTCTAGTTGAAAACATAGAACAGAAGACAGGCAGAATAGAATAATTTCTCTGGAAATTTTGCATAAAATACTCATTGTTTTTTCACTTAAATGCGAACAGAAATCATAGGACACAATAAAGAAATCAACCTATTTTTGGTTGAAAGTTAATTCTGTTCAATTTAAAAGTATTTTGTTATGTTCATGGTTCTGAATTTATCTATTTGGTTAACATTTATATTATTTGGTTGAATTTTTTTTTAATTCAACTGTTTTGTTAAGAATTCGTATTTTTCTCGAAAATTCAACTATTTGATGAAAAAGTCAATTCATTGGTTCTTAATTTAACTATTTTCTTTTTGAAAAAATTTTCATTAAAAATTAATTTGTCGCTGGAAATTTAACCATTCCATTTTGGCTGAAAATCGATCGCTTTTAGTTGAAAAGTAAACTATTGCATTTTTCGTTAAGGATTCATATTTTTTGGTTAAATATTCAAATAATTCGTGGAAAGTGAAACTACTTTGATAAAGAATTTTTTATAAGTTGAAGATTTGTCTATTTTTTTTTTAAGTCGTTTTTTTCAAATCAATTTCTTTAATGGGATATTTTAACTACTTTCGTATTTTTCAGTTTAAGCATTAAAATAAGTTTAATAGAACGTTCAACTATTTGAATGGAAATTAACTGTTTTATTGAAAATTAAAATTTTTTGGTTCAAAATTCACCTTTATTTGTAGATAATTCATCTTCTTCTTTTGAAAATTCAGCTCTTTTGCTAGTAAATTCATCTTTTTTGGATAAAATATCAACTATTACACTTTTTGTTGGGAATCATTTTTTTTTATTAAAAACTGAACTACTCTGTTGAAAGTTAAATTTTTTGGATTCATTAGTTTTGTTGAAGATCCATCATTTTAGTTGAAAATTCATCTGCTGTTGTAAATGTAACCATTTTGTTGAATTTTTTTAACCTAATTTTTTAACTGAAAATTTGATCATTCAATCTTTGGTTTATGATATATCTTTTTCATTTGGAAATTCAACTATTTGGTTGCAAATTTAATGAAACTGTTTTCTAAAATTTGTGTTTGAAACTTCAACCATTTGATTTAAAATTCTTCTTTGCAAGTGGAAAATTGAACTATTTTCTTCCAAAATTCATCTATTTTTATTGTAAGTTCAACTATTTTGTTGGAAACTGTTTTTTTTTTCTGTTCACAGTGTAATTATTCCATTTTTGGTTTAAAATTTATCTTTTTAATTTAGAATTTAGTTGTTTGGTCGCAAATTTAATTAAAATGTCTTCCGAAAAATCGTATTTTTGGTTTGAAAATTCAACAGTTTTTGGTTGAAGTTTAATTTTTTTGTTTGAAAATTTAACCATTTGGTTTTTTAAATTCATATTTTCAAGTGGAAAATTCAACTATTCGGTTAATAATGCAAGGTTGGAAATTAAACTATTTTGTTGAGAATTCAAATAATTTTTTTAAAAGTCATCAAATTTGCCTTTCTGGATACAAAATTTATTCTTTTGGATTGAAAATTCATCTTTCTTAGTTGAGCATTCGACTGCATTCTGAAAAATTTGTCTGTTTGGCTTCAAGATTTAAATATTTGTTTAAAAATGCAACTGTTTTTGGTTGGAGTTTAATCTTTTTTATTTAAAATGCGACCATTTGGTTGAAAACTCATCTATGTAGGTTAAAAATTCAACTATTTTGTTGAAAATTTGTCTCTTTCGTTGATATTTTAACTATTTGGTTGTAAATGCAAATGTTTAGTCTGAAATTAATATTCTTTGTTCTTTTAAATTCAACTATTTGGTTGAAAAATCATCTTTTTGATTTAAATTAACTTGTTTGTTGAAAATTCATCTTTTCGGTTGTAATAGTTAACTGTTTTCTGAAACAATCGTCTTTTCAGCTTGAAAATTGATCTTTTATGGTAGAAAATTTATCTTTTTTGGTTGAAAATTCAACTATTTTGTTGAAGGTGCAATACATTTTTCCCTACAATCCTGAGCGTTTGATGTTGAATCGAATGTTGTATCTATGCATTCATTTTAATTAAAAAACATTTTGTTTCCCTATTTCCCCCCATTTTTGTGAAAAATCACCCTATTTTCCAAGTTTTAAGAGTATTTTGGGCTTGGAATTCTGCATTTACATAACGTGAGAAATCTTCTTTATGTTTCAGAGTCCTTTCGGATGCAGTAGTTTCGCGGATTTACTAAGCGGTGCTTACGCGGACTCCACGGATGCCGGAAGTCTGCCGGAAGAGCTTGATCCTTTTCCGGAATTGCAGCTAGGTAATCCTCAGGAAGTTAATAACTCCGAGGAACCACCCTCGCAAAATCATCATACCGTTCATTCTCAACCACCACCCCTCCCCGGAGACGTGCAAGCGGACTCATTAAGGTATATCTATTTTACAAGATTTTCTTCATACTTTCTTATGGACCGTCTTATCTGATTTAATATTATTCTCTTCTAACCTCTTCTTCTTCTAAATTTGTTTCCAATTTCTAAAATATCCTGAACTGTTCAATTGTTTCTATAGCAGAGTGCACACTTTGGCGATCAAGTTTTTTTCAACTTTCTGCTTAAAGAATCTGGATAGACTGATTTTTCATCTTCCAATCTGGAACCATCTCTAATTAATATTATAATTACTATTGAATAAAAACCTAATAAAAAATTTTTCATTCTATATTTTTAGTCCGACTCCGCTCCCTAGTTTTGAAGAGACCTACACAGTCCAACGATATCGTCAAGAGCTTCTGAGTTTGGGGATCAAGATGGATGAAGACTGTTACGATGAAGTTTACCCATGCACGGGAACTTCATTTACACCAGACTTTTCCCAAGCAGTGCCCTACCAAAACCACCATAACCAACACCAACCACACCATCCAGCCCAACCCCAACAGCCACCCCAGCACCATCATCAACAGCATCCTGTAAGTCACCATCACCCTCAACAGCAGCCGACCCACCTTCATCAACCACAACAAACACATCATCATCACATAGGATTCTTTTCCACGGAATCAGCACCAACGCCTGCTGCTGTTCCTACACCAACGAATCATCAAGAATCGCCTTATGCAGCAGTACCTCTTGTTTATGGACCTCCACCTAGTGTTACCGGAAGCGGGACATCACCAGCCACGTCAACTGATTTTCGAACTGCTGTTGGTAGCACCGTTGTCGTTCCTGGAACCCCACGTCTACGAAGATCATCCTTACCACCTCAAAGGTCCGAGTCCACGAGGTAAATTTCATCAAACTTTCATTTAACTGTCAGAAAACCCCAACAATGTGGGTATCCATGAAAAGGTCTTGGAGAGAAGAGTTCAAAGATGAGTTGATCCGCCCCACAGTTTCTTAATTTTATCCTTTCCTAATATTTGTTTCCTAATTACAGCAGTAGCGAATCGCCAAAACTGAGAGGTAGTGGATCTGCAAGTTCAACGACAGGATCACCATCTCCTGGTGGTGAACGAGCACCACCAAGTCCGAGCCAATTATGTGCCGTATGTGGCGATACCGCAGCATGCCAACATTATGGAGTTCGAACTTGTGAGGGTTGCAAAGGATTTTTCAAAAGGACAGTGCAGAAAGGCTCTAAGTATGTCTGCCTTGCCGAAAAAGCTTGTCCTGTTGACAAACGTCGAAGAAATCGTTGCCAGTTCTGCCGCTTCCAGAAGTGCCTCTTAGTTGGCATGGTGAAGGAGGTAAATATTTTTTAATCTTTAATTGTTACATCCCTTTTTGTGAAATTGTCATTAAAACCTATTTGTTTATTCATTTGAATAGGTTGTGAGGACAGACTCTTTGAAAGGACGACGAGGTCGACTCCCTTCTAAGCCAAAATCGCCCCAGGAATCACCACCGAGTCCCCCAGTTTCACTAATCACGGCCCTCGTTCGTGCGCATGTTGACACGACTCCAGATCGCTCAAATCGCGATTTTTCCCAGTGTCGAGATCCATCCCCTGGTGAACCACCAATGACAGAACCAGAGAAGACCCAGCAATTTTACAACCTGTTAACTTCTTCAGTTGACGTCATCAGGAACTTTGCTGAGAAAATACCTGGGTTCCTCGACCTGATGCCTGAAGATCAGGTCAGTCATTTTCTTCATAATTATTCCCGTAAAAAATTTGTGTAAGCATACTCTTCTGGAGTTAATTGACCTTCCTTAATTAATTGACTATGATAAACTTGTAAGGAAAGTGTGAGACCGGGTCATAAAAAAGAAGGAACAGCTCTGTAATTGATGGGTTTCTATCTTTCAGGTACGGGTCTCTAGTAAATTATCCTAAGAATGAATTCAAATAAAAATGAAATAACAAGTTATCTGAGGCAGGTAGTATATCTTCTATTTGTAATAAACATAGCATCGGAACAGTTAATCCGCACACCATAGGCTCTTAGATTTAGATGGCCTGGTCTCACATGTGAGGATCGATACCTCGTACATTTTCTAAAAGGTCACTCTTGACGAGCTTCGAACAGTTTCGACTTGACGACACCCGCTATTCGATTCACGAATAGGAATAGCTGACTTGCTCGAGTGTGTTCAAGCCTTTCGAACTCTTCTTCACCGGTCACGAACACCCTCAAAGGCATTCCACCGCGATTGAATTTTGATTCACGCAATACCTGAACCTAATAGTTCAAATAGGGATCCCCGTTTTTATAGATGAAGACATTAGAATAGCAACTGGATAAGGACCAAATATGAGATTTGACCTAGAATTTGACCTAGAATTGAGAATTTTGCCCCAATTCTCCTCTTTTTTACAAGGCTTCAGATTAATTTTTCAAGAATCGTAAACAGAAACTCAAGACATCAGACAACAAGACGTTTTGAAAGAGATGGTTTTTGATGATGCCAATGTCAAATATTTCCTGAGTGGTTGAATTTTCAACCAGAAAAGATTCTCATTTCAAATGAAAAAAACAGTTAAATTAATTTAAAAAATACGAATTTTTAATAAAATAGTCGATTTTTCAACCAAAGTGTTAAATTTGCCACAAAAATGATGAATATTCTACCAAAAAACGATGTTTGACAAAGTTGTTCACCTTTTAAATAAGTAGTTAAATTTTCAACGGAAAAAGATTCATTCTCAACAGAAAATGTAATAATTCACATTTTAACTCAAAGTTCTAAAATAAAGTAAATAATATTAAAATTCTGAAAATGAAATGTCAACAAAAAAGTTAATTTTGAAGTAAATAGTTGAATTTTCAACGCAGAAAGACTAATTTTCAACAAAGGTAAATTTTCATTCAAAGAGGTGAATTTTCGACTGAAAATATGAATCTGCAACAAAAAAATGCATTTTCAAGCCAAAAATACGAATTCTCTACAAAACAGTTGAATTTCAGCAAAAACGGATGAATTATTATCAAAATTGTTAATTTTTGAACCAATTAATAAAATTTTTAACCATAAAAGATTAATTCACAACGGAAAAAGGTTTCATTACAAAAGTGCAATTTCAGAAGAGTGAGAAGTTCTTAACAAAAAAATGCATTATTTACCACTGATATTCCAATCAGAAAAGATTCTAATTTCAAATTTAAAATAGTTGAATTTTTAATTTTAATATATGAATTGTTAACAAAAAAGTTGATTTTAAACTAAATAGTGGAATTTTAAACCCGAACAAAAAATTTTCATAAAATATTTACATTTTCAACCAAAGAGATAAATTTTCAACTAAAATGATGGATAACCAACCAAACAAAAATTTCAAGTTAATATTAATAAAATTTAAAACCATCAAAGATGAATTCTCAACACAAAAGGTAGTAGCTTATATTATTACAAAAAAAATGTTAATCAAAAATAGTTTAATACAGGCAAGATAAACGAAATTTCAACAAAATAGTTGATTTTTCAATCACAAAAGATTTCTCAGTCTAGAAAGAAAAAATATTTCAACCAAATTGTTGAATTTCCAGGCCAAAAAGATGAATTTTCAACAAAATAATTAAACTTTCAACCTAATGATTGAATTTTTGAACAGATAATTCAATTGTTACCCAAATAAAATAATTTTTAATCAAAAAGTAATAACTTTCAACAAAAAATAGATCGATTTTCTTATTGGGTACTATTAATTGTGTTCGCACTTGAGTAGAAAAAAAATTAAGAGAATAAGGAATCAAAATGTGTCAACTGATAAAAATAACTTTTTTTTAAGTCATACATGTAAATTTTACATGAACATTCTGTTTTTTATCTAATTTTCAATTTTTGATATTCTTGAATTTTTGTTCTGATTTATTTTCATGAGTAGAAATATTTCATCAACAGATTTTTCAAAGCTAGCTAGAAAAATGGTAGAAAGACAAAAATTATTTGAAAACTTGATAAAGAAAAAGCGCTACTGTTAGAGGGCACCCATATGATATAAAAATTTTCGAATAATTAATCAACTCCCCTTTTTGTGCCCTTTTTCCGATCGAACAATTTATTTGACCATTAATGTACATTTTGGTATTGGTTCCCTATTAAATATGACATAAACATTTATTATCA
This sequence comes from Andricus quercusramuli, assembly GCA_932178445.1. Classification (NCBI taxonomy): domain Eukaryota; kingdom Metazoa; phylum Arthropoda; class Insecta; order Hymenoptera; family Cynipidae; genus Andricus; species Andricus quercusramuli. The sequence goes on from CAKNXH010002454.1 coordinate 610,542, forward strand.
CGGTTTAAATTACGATATTATTCTAGAATAAAAGGAAATATCTCAATCAGAAAAAATTCATATTATGCATGCAGATATTTCGAAAACGGGGCGAAATATCGAAAAATTGAAGAAGGATCTTTTTTAGCGTATCTAAATAGAAACAACATTACTCTGACAACTTTTTTTATACCTCGCGTATTTTTTTAAACTTTAATTTTTGACTTACAAAAAACCGCCCTCACTTGTTAATTTTGAATTTTTTAATTCTTGGTACAATTTCAAAAGAGTGTAAAATCCTTCTCGAAAATCAAGAAAGAAAAGTTAAATATCTTCATTATTTGAACATGCCGTATTTTCAGAAGAAACTTGGTATCATTAAAAAAAATTGTTGAACAAATTTTTGTTACCCGGTCCTAATGTTTTTATAGTGGCAAAATGATGAATGTTCAAAATCCAATTTGTAATCCCAATACAATAATAGTAGTTTCCCAAAGCATACATTAAGAGGATAGTGTAGTAACTATGAGAAAATGTCCAAATAAACTTTTGGAATATCTTTCAATTTAAATAATTTTTTGTATTTTTTGCAGAAATTCCTCTTCCTTTCTGCGAGCCTGGAACTTTTTGTTTTGAGGCTGGCGTATCGCACAAAAGTGGACGACACCCGGTTGACTTTTTGCAACGGAGTGGTCCTCACACGAGATCAATGTGAAAAATGTTTTGGCGACTGGCTTCAAGGAATAATGGACTTTTGTCAAGGTCTTCATGCCCTCGATGTTGATATTAGCGCCTTTGCCTGCCTTTGCGCTCTCACGCTCGTTACTGGTTAGTAAAAAACAAATTTAAAAACTAAACTACGTTACGCCACATTTCAAGTCCAAAATTTGTCTTCGATTTAATTTGATAAATGCCTAAAATAAAACAAGCGACATGCAAACATTATATTTTACCAGACTTTACAGCCCAAAATGCTTGCTCTCACGACAAAGGAAATAGGGTGATTTTTCACGAAAATAGGGGAATAAATTCCTCTGAATAATATTATTGCAAATACCATATTGAATTCAATATAAATCGAATTTTCTAAAAAATGGTTCATTTTTCAAGCAAAGAGATGAATTTTTTATAAATTAGTTCAACTTTAAACCAAGTATAGTTGAATTTTCAACCAAAAAGATGAATCTTCAGCTAAAAGGGATCAATTTTCAACCAAAAACGGAATAGTTAATTTTTAATTGAAAAGATTAATTTTCAACCAAAAAAAAAAACGAATTTTCAACCGAGTAGTTAATTTTTCAAACAAAGATATAAATTTTTAACTGACATGATGAATCTTAAACTAATCAAACAAGTTTTTAACAACAAGTCAATCCATTTTCAACTAAGTTTAGTTGAATTTTTAACGAAAAAAATAATAATTTTGTACCAAAAGAGATTAATGTTCTATAAAAAAGTTGAGTTTTCAAGTTTTCAAGTCCAATGTTTTAAAACACAATTGACAATTAAACTAGAAAGGGTAAATTTGCAATCAAGAAAGATGATTCTTCAACCAAGTAGTTGAATAAAATAAAAACTAATTGTAGACCAAACAGTTGCATTAACAACCAAATAATTGAACTTTCAAGTGATAGAAATAAATTTTTAACCAAATAGTTTTATTTTAGAACCAAAAAGACGAATTTTTTAGAAGACAGTTGAATTCTCAATCAAGAACTTTTCTACCAAAAAAGATGAATTTACAATCGAAGAAAGGAGAATTTTCAATTCAAAATTTGACAAATTTTTAACAATATAGTTGAATTTTCAACAAAATAATTATTTGAATTTGTTGAATTTGTAACCACGTCGTTGAATCCTGAACTAAAACAGTGTAAGTTTTTATCAACCAGTTGCATTTCTAACCAGAAAAGATTCTACCAAAAAAGTTGAATTTTCAAACCAAACAAACGAATTTCCACAAAAAAATTGAATTTTCAGCCCAAAAATGTGGATTTTCAAAACAAAAAAAAAGTTAATTTACAACCAAACTATTAAATTTTCTACGAAACTAATAGACTTTTCAACCCAAAAAGACAAATTTTCTGCAAAGAAATTTAGTTTTCAACCAAAAAGTCCATTTTCAACCAAATAGTTGTATATTAAACTAAAAATAATCAATTTTTAACTGAAAATGGAATAGCTGAATTAGCAGTTGGAAACATTAATTTTCAACACAAAAAACTAATTTTTATCAAAGTATGTAGTTAAAATTTTTATCACATTATTCAATATTATTTTTATTTTTATTATAATTTAATTTATCATACAATATTATAACGAATTTTTAACTAAAATTGATCAGCTTTCAACAAAAAATAGAATTGTTGAATTTTTATTTTTAAAAATCGGTTTTCAATCAAAAAGGAAATCTACTTTTCAATAAAATTGTTCAATCTGCAACCAAATAGTAAAATTTTTAACCAAAAGAGATAAATTCTGAATAAAACATTTAATATTAGACTTTTCAATTAAAAATAATTCACTTTCAAATCAGTTGGAATTTCTTATTGGATTATATTAAATCAGGTCGCATGTAAGCGAAGAAACGAGAAAAAGCGGAAGTTTCTTAAAACAGGGGAAAAAGAGAAATTCTTTTCAAAAACGGAAAAAGAGGGAAAGAGGAAAGAGTGTGACTTGTAAAACAAAATCACCAATTTCAATTTTTTTCAAGAATTTCCAAAAAAATCTACACAAAATCTGTTAACTCAATATTTTTTCAACGAATCTGAAATTCCTAAAATAATTTTCTGAGAAGAAGAATAATGTAATGATGAAAAATCCCATGCAAAAAAGTATTATATAAAATTCATTATAGGCCTATAATGATTTTCCTATAAATTATTTCGCGATTATAAGAAAATTTAATAGAAAAAAATATAGGAAAAGAATTATAGGAATAAATACGATTAAAATATTGAAATAATAAGTGCAAAAAGTAGAAGAAAGTATACATTAATAATTTCTTTTGAACTTCTCACACAAAAGTACATAAAAATTGACATATATTCAAAAAAGCATCATCTAACGTTGCGGGAATAATGAAACTTAGGAGCCATGAGTATCTTATACGTTTTGCAATAATTAAATCAATATTTCAATATTATATTTTCCTGTAAATACGTTTCTGTAATTATTTTCCTATAATTTTTCCTATGATTGCACCCACAATCCTGAAAGAATGATTGGAAAATTATTTTTTTCGCAAGGGATTGACCATATTTTTGAACGAATGGTTAGATAATCGTTAAGTTGTTTCGTGCAGTTGAAAAATGCATCATATTTCGGCACCGATAGATGTGTACGAGCGCGTGTAGACAAGCACACTTGTAATTCGGTTTCTCTCGGCGAGTTCGATAATTAATCGAGCGTCGCCGGTTATTTATTGAAGACTTGCATTACGAAACCGCAACGTCCGACGGCAATCGCTTCAACACGCGATATCGATACGATGGCTTCGTCAATTGAAGGATCCGTCGAGAATCAAGCCTGCAGAAAGAAAGTTCGAGAAAAATGATGAATCTTGCATCGCGACCAAGACCCACATGATTGCTATGCAATCATCCTCATATTAATTTCAAAGTACTGATATTTTATGCCTCTTCAAACATTAAGCGAGAGCCAAACTTTCTAATAAAAAAAAATCATACGCAAAAGAGGTCAACAAGCGCCCTCAAGGGAGGGTTTCCTAGGCTACAGGATTCGACAAAAGTCTTCATTTTTATGATTTTCCAACCACTGATAAAAAATAATAAGAAAATAGCATAGCAGATGTTATTCTTCGTCGTAATTCTGCAGATCAAGAGCTTCAATTTGAGCCGTGATTGGGGCAAATCGGACTAAGACAAAAGCTCTCGGCTTAGGGATCTAAAAAACAAATTTCTTTATTTTTTCTTATTTTTAAGCACTGATATGAAAAAGAGAAAAATCTAACATTGAAAATTGTATTTTTTATTGCAATTTATGTCCCGGATCAAAGAACCGGTTATAACATTCTATCGCTCAGAGTGGAACGAATCTTTTATCTGGACCCACAATTCTACATGTCAAGAGCTTCAATTTTAGCAGTACTCAAGGGAAATTGCACTTACACAAAAGCCTCCAGCGTAGGGTCCAAAAACCCAAATTTCTTAATTTTTCTTATTTTGTAACCATTGATATAAAAAAATAATATAACAGAAAATTGTATTCTTTATCGCAATTGAGGGCCCGGATCAAAGAACCGGTTATAACTTTCCTATGCTTAGAGTTTTATAACAGAGGCAGCAGAGGTTTAAATTTAAGCGACGTTCATGGTCCCCCATTCTAAGCGCCAGGAAGTTATAATCGGATCTTTGATCCAAAGCTTCAATTCTATATGTCAGATTCAATTTGAGCCATTCCCGAGGATTGATCAAATCGTAATTCCCATGTTTTTAAAAAGACTGTTCAATTTTTAGGTATTGATAAATTAAAATATCTTAATTCAATGTTATTTTCAATAACGTACAATGCCATTTTGTATATTCACTTCAATCACTTGAAATTTGAGATTTTTCTATTCTTAATGTCCCAATTTGAAAATTCATGTGAAATATAATTGTTGAATTATTATTATTCAGTTTCAAAAATTAGATATGAATTGGGCATTTTTCAATTTTATTCGCAGCTAACTAAACATTGTACAATCTCTTAATAACTTTATTTCAAATTCTACCAATTTCAAACATTATAATTTAAATTGAAAATTATCAAAAATTTTATGATGAAAATATAAAAAATATTCTATTTCAAACGTTTCAATTTATAATTTTTTCTATCCGGAAATTGTTGATTTTTGATCATTTTAAATAAAAATAACTAATAAATTAAAATAGTTAGAAAATTTTTCAATTGCAAGTTCTTTCATTATGAATACTCAAAGTGCCAAATTGTTATATTTTGAACTATTCATTACAAATATTTTTAATTTTAACTTTCAATGGTTCCAGTTTTTTTTCAATTTTGAACTCAAATATTCGATTGTTTCCATTTTAAAAGGGTACAATTCTAAATAGATAAAATAGATAAAGTTGTATAAATAGGTAGTAAATTATAAATAAATAATATAAGGGGTCATTCAAAAAATACGCGATACGTTCAGGGGTGGCTGGGGGTCTATCAAATTATCATTCTCCATGTTAAGAACAATGGAAAAAGCATCACGCAGGTGGGGGGGGGGGGGGAAAAGTTTCTTAAAAAATTTATCACATATTTTGTGAATGGCCTTACAATATAAATATAAATTTTTATATAATGCAATTATGAAGTAATATTGTATAAGGTGCAATTATAAATTGGACAGTTTTTAAACGTTTCAAAGTGAAACAGTTAAAGTTAAAAATGGGTCTTCCTCAAAAGCTTACATCATTAAATTGGACAATTTGAAGTTGTGCCATTTTTTAAATTTCATTCAGAAATGATTATTTTCAAGTATTTTCATTCTAATTGCTTAAATATTGCTTCCTCGATTATAAAATTAACCTTTCTCTTTTAAAAGTTTTGAACGTTACCGCTCGCTTTATACCTTCTTCAATTTGAAGTACATGTTATAATTTTTTTATTTTAGTTCAGAAAATATACATTCTTCCATTTCGAACGCTTTTAAATTAAATTGGTTAAACATCAAATTCTTTAATTTCAAAAATCCTGAAATTTTTCAATTTAGGTTTTATATGGCTTCAATTTCATTCAATCAATGAATTTTATATAATGGGTAACATCCATGTGCAGCAATTATTAATTAGAATACGTAATAATGTAATCGCTGCACATGTACAAACAAATTCGAATTTAAGTACTCGAAAACTTTTTTTTATTGAAAAAAATGTTATTTTTTTGCTTTAATTAATCAAGCTTTATTCCACATGAATCCTACAAACCAGCAAAATGAATATTAGATATAAGTGAGATTGTAACATACTGAAAAATGATTAATGTTCATTAATCTCATTACCAATATTAAGGAAGACGCATATAAAAAAAATGATGAGATATAAAGGACACTTGTACGTACTGAATAACAGCACATAATGGATAATGCGATTTTCCTCATGATAGGAATTGTATAATTGTACTCGAATAATTATTGACAAGAAGTATACTCAAATCACTTTCTCTGAAAATGTCCAATGTTCATTAATCTCATTATTAGTATTCAATAATACGCATTGTTCAGTATGTACAGGTATCCTACATGTACCTACCTCCCCTACAGAACCTAACAAAGCAATTCTTGTTCTGACTTCAATTCTAATTCTCAATATCTTATCTTTTGCAGAAAGACATGGTCTTCGAGAACCACAAAAGGTGGAGCAGCTTCAAATGAAGATAATCTCTTCTTTGCGTGATCACGTGACCTACAACGCAGAGGCGCAAAGAAAAGCCCACTACCTGTCCCGACTTCTCGGTAAACTTCCGGAACTCCGAAGTTTATCAGTTCAAGGTCACCAGAGGATCTTCTATCTGAAGTTGTTAGATCTTGCGCCAGCGCCTTCGTTCATTGAAGAAATGTTCATGGCCACCTTGCCCTTTTAAAGCCATTGTAAATCGAGCACTCTAGGGCATTCTTACTCGGTCAATAATCGATTAAAACGATTTTATTGTCCGTAATTGAGTTGCTTTAGTTCGTAGACTCTTCTTGCGTAGTTAATCTTCGGTGTTTCCGTTCCCTGTGTGTTGTCCATCTAGTATTTGATTTCCGTTCTACGGACAAGTCACCGTGAAGAATGTGAAAGAGATATAATATAAATATATGTATAGAAAGAAGGAAGAAAGACCAAGAATGTGTGTGTGTCCAGATGAGTGAATCAGTATTTGTCTATTGATGTATGAATGGAAAAGCGAGAATGGTTATGAATAAGTGCTCTTTAAGATGTTCGTGCGTCGCGAAATACTCGATAAAGCTATCTGAGATTATCAACTTTGATCGATCTACTTTGTTTATAAAAAATAGGGTGGTATATATAATATATACTATGAAAGTGCTTATGTTTAGATAGATTATATATCGCACGGCATTTAAGTGAATCCGTGTTAGTTAGGGATGTGCCCGGATATCCGGGAGGCTGTTTTTATATAATGACGACTAGTAATTTTTTTTACGCGTCCTGGCAAGTTACCAGAATATTTTTACGACTTTGTTACATTTTTATTAAGGATCGTAGGTCATAAACTGCTTTTGTCAATTTCAAGTCCTCTTATTTGTAATTTTTCACCGAGTTTCTACTAATTTAAGAAGTATCGGGTACCGGATATTCACCCATCCCTAGCATTAATTCCTTGTTTCCGGTTAGATGGGACGTTCGTCTTCACCGACGATGATTTTGTGCTTTACAAAGGACCTGAATCGAGAATTCAAGGAGTCATCCTGAAATCCTGAATCAGGCTACCCGTATTAACTTCGATTAAGAATTTCATAAGCCACCAGGAAAACGATACAATACTCTAACTGAAATTATGCTACAGTTGTCGACTCAATGGTTTCTAGACGAGACTCTGGCGAAGAAAAAACAAGCGAAAAGCGATGGGTTCAACGAATGGCATCGACGAGGCAATCGATAACTGATATAAATTAATCAGCTCTATTCCGAAGGCATTTCTTGGACCCACACGCTTCCTGCAATATTCAGAGTACAAGGCTGCGAAGTATAGCTCTAGTTAAGAGATTGTGATAATTATTTTAATGCTTGAACCACCTAATGATTCGCTAATCCCGAAGAAAGCCCGAGCCTTTTCCTAACTTAGGTAGATATCGCTATATTATGATACTTGTCCGCTGAGAAGTCCTATTTCTACCTTTATAAGACATACAACCATTCCAGAAAATTCAGCGATAATCTTTGCAAAATAATCTTGAGCGACAACGAGAGCATAGTAGCAGATGGGCGATGCCCATTTGATCGCCTTCTACCTGTTTGCTATACCCCCACTACCCAACTTCCCCTCACGCAGCTGAGGGGTCGCCAGTCTGTTGTCGCGGGCCTTTGCCAGCGACGGTCCTTTGTACTTAATGAGGAATAAAATATAAAAGATAAAAATTTCGCAATTTTGCAATTAATAATTTAGAAGTCTGGGGATTCCTCAGCTGCGTGAGGGGTAGCTGGGTAGTAAGGAGTAGAGCTAACAGGTAGACCGCGATTAAATGGGCACTGCCCGTAGCAGATTTCTGTGACAAATTCGACATATCAGAGTGGTGAAGCGAAGAAGGAAAAGTGCCTGATTCGTGAATCCCCTCCCTCCTTTTCTAAAGTAGCCTATAGGACGCGATTCTCGCACGTTTCGTCCATATTCTAAATGTATAAATCTCGCTTGTAAAAATGATAATCGTGAACACAATTGGCGCTACATTTTTTAACGAAACGAGATATTTTTCATTCTAGTTTTCTACTTCACTAATCCGTATCATAGACATATAAGCTTTTAAATAAATTTCCGCTTATCCCCGATATCTTCTGGTTCATTGGGGTGTGCGTAGGTACAAAGAAACAAAAGAAGCTTCAATTTTTAGCGAACTTTTCTATATTTTTTTAAACTATCGGAAACCCTGATTGTTTCAATGTCGAAGTCGATGCATATTCACACCGTGTGTGACAAGAGTGCGAGTTTTACTGTTTTAAGAAATATTATATGAAATATTATATACGTCGGGCGTCGTTAATTGCGTGCGAGAATCCTGAAATCGAACGGTCAGAATTTATCATTGACCTTTGACTAGATACTCTTACGTTTATGTGATTTTAGACTGTAAAGAAAAGAAACACGGTACCGTCTCAACACCCGAACAAAAAAAAATGGTATAAGGCCATGTGATACTTATCTGACTCCTACTTTACCGATATTTTTTGCGACCACTTACGTCCACGCGAATTGAAATATCGAGTTCAAAATTTGGGGAATTAAATAAAAGCCTTATATTTAATTTCCAAAATTTTCAACTCGATGTATTGATTCGGTTGGACACGTGAGTTGTTGCGAAAAGAATGTCGGTAAGGTAGGAATCGGGTATTACATGGCCATAAAGGATAAAGCTCGAAAGCGAATGCGGCAAAGGATTCACAATAATCGCGATATATGTATGTTATTCGACTGGTTGAGACGGTTCCGGTATAAAGTTACCTATTACGTTATGACGTTATTTTTAATCAAACTAACGTAGAGAGACCTATTTATACATATATCAACTACTACCACCACCACCACTGCTACTATTACAAATTACACTATTATAATGCTACTCATATATCCGTTACTGTAACTGAACAGTAGCTCTCCATAAGGGCACAAGCGCCATTTTTATGATTTTTCAAGAGAGAAAAAAAAAACATTCCCAAAAATCGAATTTTCAATAGAGAAAAAACAGGAAAATATGCTCCAGAGATACGTCATTGTTGACTTCAAGCCTGAAAAGTTTGATTGAAAAATTTGATTAGATTTGGAGGGTGCTTATAAATCTAATTTTCAATTTAACAAGGATGATGTTTTTTTGTTTGGTGTCAGAATTTTCGTAAATGGTCATAAAAGGTTATGACCCCATGGAAAAATTGTGAAATTCCTAGGACCGTATATTTGACCAGTTTTGAGAAAAAAGACTTAAGTTTCCATCGCCAATCTTATGGACTAGAATCATATATTTTCCAATGTCGGGGTAACTCAAGCGGTAGCGTGTCGGGTACGTAGTCCGAAGGTTACAGAATTGATTATTTCTGCCTGCACATTTTTTTCATTTTTGTCATATTTTAAAATGAGTTATGAACGAAAAATTGTATTTTGAATAGATTTTTATTCTCTTTTTGAAAAATGTAAATTCTTATGCAGTATAAATAAATACATTTGTTAATTAATCAATAAAAAAGATTCATTGAGAAAAAGGCGACAATCATGCGAAAAAGCGCGTTTTTGATTATAAAATTGCATTTAATATTTAATATACAAGTAAATGAATTGCAATGAAAAAATTACCGCTTGAGCTACTCAGGTAGTTGGAAAACATATTTTTCTATTCCATAAGACCGGCATCGTTTTTCATGAAACTGACCTAATATTGATTCCTAAAAATTTCACAATTTTTCTTTAGGGTCGTAAAATTTGGAAAATTATATAAGAGGCACTACGGAAAGTTTGTATGAACCTACATTTTTCGATATCCGAACAAATATTTATAAAATAAAATTATTTGTAGTTCGAGAAATCTAGAACTGTAAAAACATTCCTTAGTGTCTTTTATTTGATTTCCATTATTTTCAAGTTGATACCTAAATTCGTGTGAACGCAAATTCCGATAAAATGGAAGGGACATTTTTTTCGATCGAGGTGCATGTTTTCTCGACTTTAGACGGTGCTAATATAATTTTCAAAAAAATTGCGCTATTGCCCTTTTGCACGACTACCCTCCATCTATGTCTATTGTGACCTCCGCCGCCACTGTTACTACTGCTGTTATTACTGATATTGCAACCAATACCACTCTCACAAATATGACCATCTTAACCACCGCTGCTGCAAGATTCTGCAGCTAATCATGGCGAGAAACTGTCTGTACCAGCACTTGATAGAGATTTTCACACCCAAGATTTTTAATTTTCCGAAAGAAAATATATTCCCTGGGATAAATTATTATAGAGTCGGTGATGCGAAACTTTATATAGAATTGATTCATAAATACTTGATTTTATTTATATTTTTATTGCCATTGCAATTGAGGGCCCGGATCACAGAATCGGTTATAACTTTCTGGCGCCAAAACTGGGGGGGGGGGGGGGGGCTAAACGTCGCTGAAATTCAATCGTAAGGGGTCTTTCCACTCAGAGCGCCAGAAAGTTATAACCGGTTCTTTGATCCGCGTCCTCAATTTCCAATTCGAATCCACAGACAGACATTTGTTGAAAATTATTATGGGAATTATTATAAGAAAATCAGTATAGGAATAAATAATATGAAAATATTGAGATAATTAATGCAGAAAGTTACAAAACTGTGAGTGATTTATTTTTAGCCACTCATATGAAAGTACATAAAAATTGTGCTATTTATGAGAATTAATCACATATTGAGGAGCACTGTTTCACAACACTATAATGAAACTCAAATACTATCAGTATATTTTTTATACGTATATTTTGTGGAAAATAATCATAGGGTTTATATTTCACTATGGATTGATAAGCAATTCTTCTTAAAAGGTGATCAATTCTCATAAATATCAAGATTTTTATTTACTTTCATATGAGTAGTAAAAAAATCATTTATTTATAGTTCCTCTTTTTTCCAATAAATCCTTCAATAATTTGTAATTATGATTCTTCTTGATTGTAAATTTCTAAAAATATTAGTCCAACTCTTTTTTAAATTGAATGAATAATTCGTATAGTATTATCGTGATCACTGACTCTATGAATCTCCTTCATGTGCTGTAAAATGAATAAATGATCACAATAGCCTTTCGTATGTGAAAGTGCGCAGGTATGCGTCTCAATAAAAACATATCTACGTACTTCAATTCGTGTACATGCACAATAGCTATATATATAATATGTGTGTCATATGTTTCCTAAACATGCGTTAGTGTACATTTGGCAATACCTGTAACAAACAACTTCCTGTTATTCTGAAATTCTCTCTTTAATTCTAAATCAATTAATTGAATTGAAAATTAGCCAAGATCTGGTTATTTTTTTTTTCTTAGGCAATGAGAAATATAATGAAAAATATAAAAAAAAGTAATGAAAATCAGTTACTGAAGTATTATAGAAAAATTATTGTGTCCATCTACAATATTTTTGTTTTTAAAAGAAATTGATCAATTTTCAATCTACTTGAGTGCTTCAGAGTTATAAAGAGGTCTTTCGCGTTTTTCTTTTATTTCGTTTATTATTCACGCCGCCTTTCGTACGAGAAATTTTATTCGTCTGTACTTTTAATGTGCTATGTTCAACGAAACATTTTTAGGTGGTCATAAGAAATAAGCGTTATTCCGAAATTCGTGTTTATCATTATAAGTCGACTGACGATTATTCCCCGGCTTTTATCTATAAATCGAAGATGTCATCTCTTATCCTTCATACTTTCTTCTCGCGAGGTATTAAATAAAAACAAAGTTATAATATAAAAATGTGCGTTTTTATTTTATTGAATAAAGCTTCCACATTTATAGTATAATCAGAGTCTCTGGTATAATTATACTCATTCCTCTTTTTAAAGATTTTTTTTTCATTTAGTAACTGAATTATTCAATGGGAAATTTACAAAAACATCAGATATTCAGCAGAACAAAAGAAATATGACCTAACATTAACAATATTAACAATTTAAAAGTCCATTAATGAACAAATTTTTGTATAATCAGTTTAAAATTTTTTTGATATGATAATTAATAATTACTCATTTTGAATTGTCAATTTTTATGGGATTGACCACAGCTTTGAAGTATAAACTGCTAAAATTTTATATATTCGATTCTATTTTTTCAATTTTGATCATAAATTTGTTGATAATTTCCAATTTAAATTAATTTTCCAAATTGTAAAATTTGAAATAGAGTTATTTATACACGGAAAAAAATACTTTGTCAATGTAAGAAAAAAAATTGATACTTCAACAAAATAAATTTGTAAAGATTGGACTATTAAAAAAAATGGGTTAAATTAACAAAGTTGACATTGTTAGGAAAATCTTTGTAACAGTGACAAAGTTATTTGTTTATATAATATAATATATAATTATTAAGAAATATTTTTAATTTTAATAAATAATGTTTAATGTAACAAATAATCCTGTTTGTCAGAGTAACAAATAACTTTGTTAGTTATGAATTGGTTTCATGGTAACAATGTGAGTTTGTTATTTCAGTAAACAGGTTTTGTTATGGAATTAACAAAGTTGGCATTGTTATTTTAACTATGTTTTATTTGCCAATATGATCATGTCATTTGATAAAACAACATTATTTTCAGTCACAAATTATTAGATTGTTAAAATGACAAAGCATTTTTTTCCGTGATAGGTTTGCAAAATATTTTTATTTAAATTTTTTACAAGATCACTAAACTCTTCCGAGGGGACCTACAGTTTAAGGTGGGATCCGAACCACCAGAGAATCGATAGAAGTATATAGAAAAAATTTCCATTGGTACCGACTCAGGGAAAACTTCCCTGAAAACGTTTCAAATCAACCAATTTTAGATTTTTTCCAAAATTTCAGATAATTTTTAACAAAACGTTCAAAATTGAACAATATTTCACTTTTAATTGAAGAATATAGAAATTTAATGATTTCAGATTAAAATTTCGAAAATAGAATACTTTCAGAAAAATAAAAATTTAATATAATCAGATTAGCATTTTGAAAATTGGATCATTCTAAATATATGGGAATTGCAATTGTATATTATTTCTCATCGAAAGCATTAATAATTGCATAATTAAAAATTAGACATTTTTCAATTTAAATACTTTTCAATTCAAAGCAATTATATTTAACAATTTTAAATTTAAAACTTTTGAAGACGAAGGTTCTAAAGTTCTAGAATTTTAAATTTTTATTTCAAAGAAATTATAATTTAACATTAAGAATCCGTCAGTGCTGCAATAAAGAAAAATGAGATTTTTCTATTTGAAAGAAACCTTTTCTTGGAGTCAGAGTTATAAAAGCTGAAGAAGAAAAACAACAATTTTTCATATAAAAAATGTTCAAAATGATCATTTCACCTTAATTTGAATAAATTTAATAATTAATTGCAATAAAAAAGAATTGTTATCTTTATAAGTTGCAGTTTAAATATTTTTCTGAGCATGTGTGAGATTTTCAAACATGAAAATACAGAGAAACCAAATCTCCGCAAGCCCCAGGAATTGAAATTAGCAATAGACGAATTTTCAAAATCTTGCTTTTGGTATTTTATGGAGTTATCTTTATAACTTGTAGTTTGAACATTTTTCTGAGCATGTGTGGGGTTTTTGAAGATAGAAATACACTAGAAAAAAAATCCCCAAGACCCAGGAATCGAAAATGACAATAGAACGAATTTAAAAATTTTTATTTTGGTATTTTATGAACTTATCTGTATAACTTGTAGTTTAAACATTTGCCTGAAAATGTATGGGGTTTTTAAACATAGAAATACACTTTGAAAAATCTAGAACACCCAGGAATCGAAATTCAATGACAGCAATTTTTCTTATTTCGGAATTTTGTATCCAACAAAATTATTTTCTTTTATTTATAAGTTTAACGTTTTTCGAGCCTGTGTGGAATATTTTTAAGCCTAGAAATACACTACAAAAAAAGTCAGTAAGATCCAGGAATCCTAATTGAAAACAGCAACTTTTAAAGACGCTGAACCTGTGTTTATTGAATTTAAAAAGTTACCTATGAACCTGATTTGCTTAGATGCAATTCTTTTTCGAACGGAAAGAAGGCATTGTTCTTTGTGCATGCATATTCACCCAATTTTTTCGTATTTCATGCAATTTCTACAAATTTTAAACTTATAAATAAAAAAAAAATAATTCTGTTAGATACAAAATTCCACAATAAGAAAATTTTCTATAAATCCAATTTTGAGTCCTTGCTCTTATGGATTTTTTTTCTAGGGTATTTCTATGTTTAAAAACCCAAACATGCTCACAAAAATGTTTAAACTACAAGTTATAAAGATAAGTTCACAAAATGCCAAAATCAAAATTTCAAAAATGCGCTGTATTGCCAATTTCGGTTCCTGGGCCTTGAGGATTTTTTTTCTAGTGTATTTATATGTTTAAAACATCCACACATGCTCAAAAAAAGGTTTAGACTACAAGTTATAAAGATAAGTTCATAAAATACCAAAATCAAAATTTAAAAAATGCACTGTATAACCAATTTCGATTCCTGGTTCTTGTGGATTTCTTTTCTAGTGTATTTCTATGTTTAAAAAAACAACACATGCTCACAAAAATGTTTAAACTACAAGTTATGAAGATAAGTTCACAAAATGCCCTAATCAAAATTTCACAAATGCGCTGTATTGCCAATTTCGATTTTTGGGCCTTGAGGATTTTTTTTCTAGTGTATTTATATGTTTAAAGCTCTTGGTTGCAACTCGGGCTACGACAATAATGAAGGAAATAATCACTTTTCTCTCGTACCAAAAGATCCAGATATTCATTTTTCAACCCATTCAATTTGGAAATTTTTAATTAAGAAAAATAATTTTTTTTTAATATTCAGCAAGTTTCGACTGCTTATTGTATAACATGATCAATTATAAGTCAAATCAAATTTGACAGAGCTAAATTTATGTAATCTTTAAATGTTACAATTTTAATCGTTCTTTTTAAACAATTTTTTGTTCGTAAGTGAAGTTGTTGAATTTTTTTTGTTTAAATGACATCTGAACAACTATTCATTCAGGAAAAATTCGAGTAATTTGAACAGATATATAGAAATTTAGAAAAGATTCAAACATAATTTTAAACATGAAAAGATTCCAAAAAATTATCAAAATAAAACATAGATTTTTGAAGAATTTAAAATAAAATTTTGAAGTATTTTAAGGGTTTAAAAAAGTTTGAAGATGATAAAAA